>CM028680.1:35293381-35870881 GCA_016760335.1 Gastrodia elata | reverse complement strand
AACCTTCAATAATTAGTGGGGGTGAAGAGGTGGCTAGCGGGAAGCTCTGTGATTGCCAGATAGTGAGATCATAAGCTCTTGGGTACGAGCTTAGAAATAGGTTCTAGTGGTGCATAAGCTGGTTTCTCAGCTCCTATGGCTAATTTTAAACTCTAGAAGAGTTTTGAAATTTGGGGAGGTTAGATAATGGCCAATGGTTGTCATAAATCTAAGATATATGATAAAATAAGAGAAGAAACACAAATACTTTTAAGCTTGAATGGTATACTTTGATTGGTTTCTCATCGATTTGAAGAAAAAAGAGAGGAAGTGAGCTAAATCTAGGCAAACTAGAAATTTTAGAAGAAAACTGCCATGGCACACCCAAGAGTGCCACAACGCACTCAAGCGGGTCTAAGCCTGAGAGCTCCGTGCTACCGCGCGCCGCAGCAAGTACAAACCCGAGAGCTCGACAATACCGTGTGCCACAACGGAACCCACCAAGCTCAGAATTAGCAAGCATTCAAAGAAGACCGCCACGGCGTGCCCAAGTACGCCAGAACACACTTAAGTGGATACAAACCCGAGAGCTTGTTGCTATCGCACATCACAAGGCTTAGATTCAGCAAGCATTCAAGGAAGACCGCCACGGCACATAAATGTTGACATCATGTAATGAGTAAAAAGGGACTTATGGTGTTTGTATGAATCTTCTTCAATGAATAAAAATATGTTTCATTTTGATTTAGATATGTTACTTATGTTTGCATGCCTATGGAATGAATGCTTATCTATTTCCTTAAAGGCTTATAACGAAAATAATATCGAACCAACTCTACATTTCAAGTTCAATGGAATGCACATAAAGGTTCTCGCTGCGAACACATGTTCGCTGTGTGAGGATTCTTGCTGTAAACACCTTGAGATTAAAATGAAAGGTTGATTCTGTAACTTTAATAATCTCTTTGAGCTCCATAGCTCACCAATTGGTGTAAGGCTAGGAATACGTGCTTTAGTGCTTAGAGCCCAGTGACAGGCACTTGAGCCTAACAATACTATTATTTGAGCTTAGTTGAGAGGTCGATGCATGTGAGCTAAGAGCCACCAATCAAGTTGCATAGCTCAACATACGTTAAAGGAGGAAGGGAAATTATTGAGTGCTTATGGATGATTATGACATAGTCCATGTAGCCTGATTATTCACTTCATTAGCTAAACTGTGCATGTAGCATGTGACGCTAATTGTGTGAAAATCAAGCTTATGTGATCACTATTTTAAAATGATTATTTTGATAACTTAGATGTAAGGGATTTTAATCAACTCAAATTGATCACATGAGAGTTTATGTTCCAAGATCGAACCCTTGTGTGTTCATCTTGTGCACCAGACATAAAATATTTGGAATTAGAGGACTAATCTAAGGAATACTATCTTCACTTGATTAAATTAGTATGAAAATATTTCATTAAAAGTTGAATGAGTATGAGTACTACCACCAGTCCCATAACAATTTGTATGATGAAAACCCAACTCTCCCTTTTACTCAAATAGTAAATTTAGACTAAGATCTTTGAATTGTTAATTAGGAGCAGACCAAAAAACTCAAAATATCAATAGTTTAAATATTATTGAAAACAAATACACTTTAGTAACAAAAACACTCAGTCCCTATGGACCATAAATCTTGAAACTCACCTTCCAATTATTACTTTGGACCACGTACACTTGCGTGCAAGTGCAAACATGTATATACAGTCTATCAAGTTTTTGGCTCCGTTGCTGTGGATGGTGAACTACTTTGTATTAAGGATAATTAGTTAGTAAATAGTGATTTAGAATTATCTTAATTTTTGCATATAATTTTTAACTTTTTGTAATTATATTTGTTGTTAATTGTTAGCTTAGATTGTTGATTTTGTTGCTTTAATTTCAATTGCTGAACTGCATTGCTATACTTGTTCTATTTAGCTAAATTTTTGAACTGGATGAATAGGAGCAAGAACATTGACATTCTTTTTGATCCTAAAATTGAATGAACTTACTTAAGAGATAGAAGAAAAGAAAACCAGTTAAATAGAAATCAATTAAAAAAGGAAAATATAGATGATAATCTGGTTGGGGAAGTAGGTGAACAAAGGGGAAGAGCTTTAAGAGAGTATGCCTTGCCCACTGTGAGGGGCATCCCTCATGTAATTGTGAGGCCTAACATCACAGCTAATAATTTTGAAACTAAGCTATCAACTCTCAATATGGTACAAAATAGCCAGTTCGGGGGTTTAGCCACTGAAGATCCAAATTCAAATATTTCCATTTTTTAGGAAATATGTGATACTTTTAGATATAATGGTGTCATTGATGACACCGTTAAACTTAGGGTATTCCCATTTTATTTAAGAGATAGAACCAAAAGTTGGCTCAGTTCGTTAATGAGGGATTCAATTCGCATATAGGATGACTTGACAAGGAAATTCCTAGGCAAAAATACTTCCCACCAGCCAAAATGGCCCGGTTGCAAATTGAGATAACTAATTTTAACCAATTTGAGAGAGAAACTTTATATAAAAGCTGGGAAAGGCTTAAGGAGTGCTTGAGGCGTTGCCCACATCATGTGTTTCCTCAATTGATGTAGGTTCAAAACTTTTATAATAGTTTGAATGCACCAATAAGGACACTCATTGATGCAGCTGCCTGAGTGTCACTTAGTAGCAAAACCCAAGATGAGGCTTATAGTTTGTTAGAAAAGATGACCCAGAATACCTATCAATAGCCTAATGAGAGATTTAACATAACAAAAATGTAAATGTAAATGATAAACTAGAGCTTCAAAACAAAATCTCCCAATTTAACAGGGCTATAGAAAGCATGCAAGCCAAGTCAACTCAAATAGAGGAGTGCAATATGGGAAATGTAAGTGTAATTGAACGTTATGGATATAATCTAAGTTGGAGTAGGGATAGCTTCGAGCAACCCTTTAGAGAATTTAAATCCTCCAGGACTGAATTCATGAATAAAACCAATGCAATTCATGAAAATACCCTCCTAAGGCAAGAAGAAATGGTGAAAAGAATTGAACATAAATTAAAAGATATTATGAACCAATTAAGGAATCTTGTTCTAGTGGGAGCAATAAGAGAATGTGAAACTAAAATGGAGAACTCCATAACTCTAAGGAGTGGAAGAATCATTGAACCCTTAACTTCCAAAAGCACTAAAACAACATCTCAAATGATAAGAGATGAACAAGGAGAAGAAATAAGCAATAATACAGATAAGAATTTGGGAGTAGGAGTTTCAGAGCGAACACCCCAAAACAACTAGCCCCAATTTAATTCGCATATACCTTGTCATCAGTGAATGGCAATAGAAAAATTAGATGTCCAATTCTACAAATTTTCTAGAAACATTCAAGACCCTTCACATAAACATCTCCTTTTTTAAAGCATTAGAGAAGATACCCTTCACATAAACATCTCCTTTTTTTAAAGCATTAGAGAAGATGCCCTGTTATGCAACATTCATGAAGGACATATTATCCAAGAAAAGGAGAATAGATGAGAAGGAAACTGTTGGCTTGATAGAATAATATAGTGCAATTATGCAATAAAAAATTCCTCTAAAAAGAAAAGATCTTGGAAGTTTCACAATCCCTTTCCAAAAAGCTCTTTGTGACCTTGAGGCCACCATAAACTTAATGCCTTATGACATCTTTAATCTATTAGGTATAGATCAACTAAGGCCCACATCTCTTCTTCTACAACTAGTCGATCAATTAGAGAAAACTCCTGTGGGAATTCTTGAAAATATTTTAGTTAAGGTTGATAAATTTATTTTTCCCATCGACTTCATTATCTTAGAAATGAAAGATGAACATCAAGAGATTCCCACAATTCTAGGTAGACCTTTTCTAGCTATAGGAAAAACTATGAATGATGTGGATAAAGGAGAGCTGAGCTTACAATATGAGAGAGAGGAGGCAAGATTTAACATGACAGATACTATGAAACACCCGAGAACGTCTAATGAGGATTATTAGAGGGTAGATTCAATAGAAGATTTGATGATGTCTAGAGAGGTGAAATATATGAATTTTGAAATATATGAGAAGTTTGAGGATCTTGAAGGAGAAATTGAGGTAGAGGAATCGATATAATATAAGAAGAAAATCTAGCAATCAATTGATGAACCTCCTGAGCTGGAATTATGATCCTTACCAACCCACCTGAAATATTGATATTTGGGAGAAGGTACCTTATTGCCTGTAATAATCTCAGCATTGCTAAACCAAAAGCAAGAAAGTCAATTATGCAAAATGTTGAAAAATCACAAAAGGGCAATTGGTTGGAGCATAGCTGATTTGAAAGGAATTGGCCCCACCCTATGCATGCATAGAATTTTGTTAGAAGAAAACTCAAAACCTTCAATTGAACCTCAAAAGTGCTTAAATCCAAACATTAAAGAGGTAGTTCATAAGGAAATCATTAAATTGCCTGATGATAGGATTATATTCCTTATTTTGGATAGTCCTTAGGTAAGCCCTATACATGTTGCACCACAAAAGAGTGGGATCACTTTGGTGCTAAATGATAACAATGAATTAATCCCAACTAGACAAGTGACCTGGTGGAGAGTGTGCAATGATTAAAAGAGATTGAATAAGGCCACTAGGAAGGATCATTACCCTCTACCCTTCATCGATCGAATACTTGACAGGTTGGCGGGAAACCCATTTTTTTTATTTTCTTGATAGATATTCTGGGTACAATCAAATTGTAATAGCCCCGGAAGATCAAGAGAAGACAAGTTTTACCTGCCCCAACGGTACCTTTGCCTTTAGAAGAATGCCTTTTGGATTATATAATGCTCCTGCCACTTTTCAACAATATATGATGGAAATTTTCTCTAACATGATAGGAGACTTCTTAAAAATATTCATGGACAATTTTTCTGTAGTTGGTAGTTTTTTTGACCATTGCCTAGTAGTTCCGAGTAAGGTATTTAAAAAATGTAAAGATACAAATCTAATTTTGAGTTGGGAAAAATGCCACTTCATGGTAGAAGAAGGAATTATCCTTGAGCACATAATCTCTAAAAAAGGAATAGAGGTTGACAAGGCTAAAATTGAAGTAATTGAAAGACTTCCTCCACCCATAAATAAAAATGGAATAAGAGGTTTTTTGAGGCATGCCGGATTTTATAGGAGGTTCATTAAGGATTTTTCGAAAATAAGTCTACCCCTTTGTCGGCTACTAGGAAAAGATGTGGAGTTCACATTTGATGACGAATGCTTAAAGGGTTTCAACACGATTAAAAAGGCATTAATTTATGCTCCCATAATTTCTGCTCCAAAGTGGGATTTCCCTTTTGAGGTAATGTGTGATGCAAGTGACCTTGTTGTAGGGGCAGTCCTAAGACAACAAAAAGAACAAAATTTTTATTCGATCTATTATGCGAGCAAGCTCATGGATGATGCTCAAAGAAATTATGCCATGACTGAGAAAGAATTATTGGCTATTGTCTTTACATATTATAAATTTTGGCCGCACTTGATCGGTTCAAAGACTATTGTCTACACTGATCATGAGGCTATAAAATATCTCATTCAAAAGAAGGAAGCAAAGCCACATCTCCTACATTGGGTATTACTCTTTTAAGAACTTGATCTTGAAATTCGAGACATGAAGGGGAGTGACAATGTAGTGGCCGACCATTTGTCATGATTGACTCACCTTATTTGTGATGAAGTAGAGGATATTAGAGAAAACTTCCCGGATGAAAAACTTTATGCTATTGCCTCTACAAACTCCCCATGGTTTGCTAACTTTGTTAACTATCTTGCAGCAGAAGTCATACCAAAAGATCTAAATTTCCAACAAAGGAAGAAATTTTTCGTTGATATTAAAAGCTATTTTTGGTATGACCGCTTTCTCTATAAGGGCTGTGCTGATCAACCTTTAAGGAAATGTCATTGAATCCGATGTAAATAACATCCTTTATCACTGCCACACATCTCCTTGTGGAGGACATCATGGGATTGATCGGACTGTCGCTAAGGTCCTTCAATTAGGCTTTTTTTGGCCAAACTTATTTAAAAATGTTGTTGATTATGTCAAGAGATGTGATAAAGGCCAAAGAATGGGAAATATGGGTAGGAGAGATGAACTACCTTTGAAATGGAATCCTTGAAGTAGAACTATTCGACAACTAGGGAATTAATTTCATGGGCCCATTCCCTATTTCCCAAACAAACATCTATATTTTGGTAGACGTTGAGTATGTATCAAAATGGGTAGAGGCTATGGCTTGTGTCAACAATAATGCTAAAACTATAATTAAATTTCTTAAAGAGCATGTATTGGCAAAGTTTGGCACCCCTAGAGTTCTAATAAGCAATGGTGGAAAACATTTTTGTAACAAACATCTCAAAACCTTACTTAAGAACTATGGGGTGGAACATAAAGTGGGGATATCATATCACCCACAAACAAGCAGCCAAGTTGAGGTTACCAATAGAGAGCTAAAGCAAATTCTAGAGAAGATGGTGAGTCAAAATAGAAAATATTGAACTTCCAAACTACAAGATGCCCTATGGGCATATAGAACGACATTTAAAACTCCCTTAAGAATGTCCCCATACAAACTCATGTATCGAAAATCTGGCCCTTTACCGGTAGAACTGGAACACCTGTGTTTTGGGATATAAAAAAATTGAACTTCGATTTTAAACAAGCCGGAGAACGAAGAATTCTGCAACTAAGTGAACTTGATGAAATTAGGCTTAATGCTTATGAAAGTGCAAGAATCTATAAAGATAAAACAAAAAAATGTCATGACAACTTGATCAAACTAAAGTATTTTCAACCTAGGATGAAAGTTCTTCTATTTAATTCAAGGTTGAGATTATTTCTAGAAAAGTTAAAATCAAGGTGAATCAGTCCTTTCACTGTAGAAAAAATCTATCCCCATGGAGCAATAGAGATTACTTCAAAAGATGGTACATTTAAGGTAAATGGGCAGTGTTCAAAACCATACTTGGAAGAAGGAAATCTATAGGAAAAGTGAGGATGGACGTTGCAAGACGTTCCAATAAAAGGAATCACATAGGCGGAACTATAAGCGTCGGGCTAACGACGTTTAAACGAGAGCTTGGTGGGAGGCAACATATGTTAATAAAGTTGTTGTAGTTCTTTTTTTTTTGTATTTTCTCTGTGTTTTTCTATTATTTTTTATTTTTGTACTCTTTGATCTTTATTTGAAT
Organism: Gastrodia elata; assembly: GCA_016760335.1. Taxonomy (NCBI): domain Eukaryota; kingdom Viridiplantae; phylum Streptophyta; class Magnoliopsida; order Asparagales; family Orchidaceae; genus Gastrodia; species Gastrodia elata. The sequence goes on along the minus strand of CM028680.1, from coordinate 35,863,646 downwards.
GAATCTTGGAATTTTGCTATCTCCATGTGCTGTTGTAAAAATTTAAACTGCTTACATCATAAACTCTTATGAACATTAAAAATGCTATGGATTCAATGAGAATCAAGTGTGAAAAATTTTGTCACAATAGTTTGCTTAAACAACATGGGATTGAACCTAAATGACAGCCCTAATGTTTTCCAAACCAAGTGTGCTCCAAAAATTTAAAGAGCATGATGCTTAATGTCTAAGTGTGGGGGTGGGGAATCTAAGGAACTTAGTCAACGAATAGCAAGAAATAGGTGAACTTATGGTTGTGCTAGTCTTCTATAGAACATCATGATCATAATGAACTGAGATAGGGATGAAGAAAAATATCTCTCTCAGTGAGCTGAATAATAAAATAAAATAAAATCAGGGATGAAGAAGATTATCTCTCCTAAATGTTCATTCTGATTTATAAGAAGGAGCACATATAGCACATAAATCTAATTCACTCTTTTAGGCTTATCGTATCTAAGAATTCCTAGAAAACCTTGCCCCCTAATTAAGAAACAGCATCACAAATTAAAAATGGAAGACAAGAAAAGCAATTAAAGAGCTGCGCTTGAGTTTAGAATTTAATAGAAGCCGAATTTCTACAAATCATACTGATTAAGCAAATAATGAGTTGATAAAACACTTCATATTGTTATCATAACTGAATTTCATAATTCTAATTTTAGAAAGATCATTTTGAGATTATTCGAAGATGAGCAAGAGTTTAAGTGCGGGGTGTGATAAATCTAAGATTTATGATAAAATAAGAAAAGAAATACAAACACTTTTAAGCTTGAATTGTATACTTACAAGTCCTACAATGAAACCCCAACTCTCTCCTTTTTGAACAAATTGTATTGTACCCTAAGGTAATTTGTATTATTAATTTATGAACCATCTCAAACCAAAAATTCAATATTCTAAACATTACTAAAAGAAGATAAAACTTATTATCAAAACCACCGTTCCCTGAGGACGTTAAATCTTGGAACTAAACTTTCACTTATTACTTCAGACCACGTACACTTGCGTGCAAGCGCAAACACAAAATCTAGGTCTGTCAATGATCAACCATGCACTTAAAGTTATTTAGGTTAAACTAAACTTATATGGCTAAAATTATAAATCATAATCTTTTAGCTATTTATTATCTAGTTAATGATATAATGAATATGTTTCAATCACTAAATTAAGCTACTTAAGTAAATTATTAATAAAAGAATGGTGATTATTAAAGCTATATTTGGCTAGTTTAATACCTTAAACTAAATATTATTTACTTATGTACATATTATTAAGCCTTAAACCTTATTTAATATTGCAAAGTATGTAAAATTGAGATGAATATTATGCATACCATACCTATTAGTATAAATTAATAAGCCTCCATTAAGGTTTTCCTAATATAATGCAAACTAAACAGGTCATATGAAATCAAGTAATTGTTCTTACACATACATAGATGGGTCTTTACACAAACATATGAAATATAGTGCTTAAGATTAAGTGAAGTGTAGAGTAAGCTTCTATTGTAAAGTTCTATCATCCATATTTGTCTTATTAAGTAACATCATGCCATACATTTCATCGAAGTGAGTTATTAAGAATAAAGTTTTTCATACTTAATATTATTTGGACACTAGGCAATATGCTATCATTTACTGTATACTATCACATGCATTTCTAACTATCATTAAGATGGGTGTCATGGAATCCTTCATTAGCATATGATTTGTAGGAATAAACACATGCCATAATCTCATGGGGTTAAGTGAGAATCCTTACCAATATGCTAAAATATCTTAAGAACTTGATGGATCCAATGATTATTTGACTTGACCTATATCATAGATTATAGATGGAATATTGATCTCTTACATTTAGGTGATCAAGTAAAATCACATGCAATCATTAAGATTTAGGAATGAATAGCTTATGCAATATCACTAATTTTGCAATGAGTTTCAGACTGAGCTTCCAAAGAGGTTGGATTTAGTCCTTGAGCTTACCTAGTCCTCTCTCAGGTTAACCCAAGGTAGCCCATAGAAGGGTGGAGGTTATGATTGGGTAATGGAAGAATAGAGCAATCTCATATGTTATGGATCCTCAACCCTAAGTATTAGAGCTTCTCTAAGCTCTACTAAAGCCTGGGAAGGTTTGACCATTCCCAAAACTTAGACCAAGTGTAAAGACCCAATTAAGAAGTGTTAAGGGAAACTCTTAAACATCAAAGCACCATTTCAAATAATGATGGAGTTCCTAATAAAAACTCCAACATTAAGCATGCTCAAGTGGGAGCACTCCTAGGATGGGTGACTAGCTGGTCAGTTATCTTCTAAGGGAATAATTGTAAGGTATTATAAGACAAATCAAATAATACCTTGGTGTTTAAGAGTTTGGGCTATTGTACTAAGCCCTGGATTGCCCCCAACTTCACTTAAATTATTTTAAAGATGGAAATGGAACCTATTGGGTACAAAAAAGAAATGAGGAATTTAGGTAAAGGGGTTTCACTACCAAGTTCAGAAGGCTCATTAAGGTTAGGGAAACCCTTAATAATTAGTGGGGGTGAAGAGGTGGCTAGCAGGAAGCTCTGTGATTGCCAGATATTGAGATCATAAACTCTTAGGTACAGACTTAGAAATAAGTTCTAGTGGTTCTTAAGCAAGTTTCTCAGCTCCTATGGCTAATCTTAAACTCTAGAAGACTTATAAAATTTGGGGTGGTTAGATAATGGCCAAAGGTCATGATAAATCCAAGATTTATGATAAAATAAGAGAAGAAATACAAACACTTTTAAGCTTGAATGGTATACATTGATTGGTTTCTCACTAATTTCAGGAAAAAAAGGAGGAGCTGCTAAATCTAGAAAAAATAGAAATTCTGGAAGAAAACTACCACGACACACCCAAGCACGCCACAACACGCTCAAGTGGGTCCAAACTTGAGAGCTTCTCGCTACCACGCACAGTAGCGGGTACAAACCCGAGAGCTCGGCAATACCGCGCACCACAGCGGAACTCACCAAGTTTAGATTCAGCAATCATTCAAGGAAGACCACCATGGTACACCCAAGTGTGCCACAACACACTTAAGCAGATACAAACCCGGGAGCTTGGTGCTACCGCACGTCGCAACGGGTCCAAACCCGAGAGATCTGCTCTACCGCATGCCGCAGCAGAACTCACAATGCTTAGATTTAGCAAGCATTCAAGGAAGACTACCACGGCATGCCCAAGCGCACCATAGTGCGCTCAAGTGAGTACAAATTTGAGAGCTCGGCGCTACCACGCGTTGTAGTGGGTCCAAACCTGAGGGCTTAGCGTTACTGCGCACTGCAGTTGGTACAGACCCGAGAGCTCGGTGCTATCACACGATGCAGCGGGTAAGAATTTGAGAGCTTGGTGCTACCTCACACCGCAGCGGCAGTCACTTAACATCTATTCTGAAGAAACACCGATGCAGCACACCACATTGCCCACCAAAATTCTAGCCAGGAATAAGCAATTAATTCAACTTAGAGAAAACCACAAATTTAAATATTTTTGCTTTCCCACAGCTGCTTTAACTCCAAATACAATTAATATTTTCACTCTCAAGAGGAATAAAATAATAATTTAAGAACAAGCCATTAAAGAAAGGGAGTTAAAGGGTTTGAGAGAATTAATTTGATAGGGGTTGGGGGCTGCACGATAAAATCAAGAGAGAATGACATAAAGAAAGTTCCCCTCTTTGAATTTCCAAGATCTAAAATCAAAGCCTGCTGTGAGAAAGGAAAAGAAACCTCCACCAAGGAAGGAAAAGATAAATATTCAACAAGAAAAAAGATGAACATCTCAAGGAGCTGGAAGGAACGAAGTTGGAGAGCAACAAAAGATCCGGAGAATGCTAAGGGCTATTCCTAGTATTCTTATCAAAACTCTTATCTTGATTTTCTTTCAGTAGAACCATACAAAGATTCATGTTTTTGCATGTTCTTTCTTGTATTTCTTTTGTAATGGAAGGCTAAACCCTCCTTGGGAAGGGTTGGGCCGACATCACGTAATGAGTAAAAAGAGACTTATGGTGTTTGTATGAATCCTCTTCAATGAATATAAATTTGTTTCATTTTGATATAGATATGTTACTTATGTTTGCATGCCTGTGGAATGAATGCTTGTCTATTTTCTTAAAGGTTTATAATAAAAATAATATTGAACCCACTCTACATTTTAAGCTCAATGGAATGCACATAAAGGTCCTCGATGTGAACACATGTTCGCTGCGCGAGGATTCTCGCTGTAAACACCTTGAGATTAAATGAAAGGTTGATTCTGTAACTTTAATCTCTTTGAGCTCCATAGCTCACAAATTGGTGTAAGGCTAGGAGTACATGCTTTAGTGCTTAGAGCCCAGTGACAAGCTCTTGAGTATAACAACACTATTACTTGAGCTTAGTAGAGAGGTCGATGCATGTGAGCCAAGAGCCACCAATCAAGCTCCGTAGCTCAGCATATATTAAAGGAGGAAGGGGAATTATAAAGTGCTTATGGATGATCATTACATAGTCCATGTAGCCTGATAATTCACTTCCTTAGCTAAACTGTGCATGTAGTATGTGAAGCTAATCATGTGGAAATCAAGCTTATGTGATCGCTGTTTTAAAATGATTATTTTGATAACTTAGATGTAAGGGATCTTAATTAACTCAAATTGATCACATGAGAGTCTATGTGCCAAGATCGAACCCTTGTGTGTTCATCTTGTGCACTAGACATAAAATATTTGGAATTAGAGGACAAATTTAAGGAATACTATCTTCACTTGATTAAGTTAGCATGAAAACATTTCATTAAAAGTTGAACGAGTATGAGTACTGACACTAGTCCTATAATAATTTATATGATGAAAACCCAACTCTCCCTTTTACTCAAATAGTAAATTCAGACTAAGATCTTTGAATTGCTAATTAGAAGCAGACCAAAAACCTCAAAATATCAATAATCTAAACATTATTGAAAATAAATACACCTTAGTAACAAAAACACTGAGTCCCTATGGACCATAAATCCTGGAACTCACCTTCCAATTATTACTTTGGACCACATACACTTGCGTGCAAGGGCATACGTGTATATACAGTCTGTCAAGTTTTTGGTACCATTGCTAGGGACGGTGAACTACTTTGTATTAAGGATAATTTGTTAGTAAATAGTGATTTAGAATTATCTTAATTTTTGCAAAAAAATTTTATGTTTTTGTAATTATATTTGCTGTCAATTGTTAGCTTAGATTATTAAATTAGTTGCTTTAATTTCAATTACTAAATAGCTGAACTGCATTGCTATACTTATTTTATTTAGCTGAATTTTTGAATTGGATGAATAGGAGAGAAATCATAGACATTCTTTTTTATCCTGAAATTGAATGAACTTACTTAAGAGCTAGAAGAAAAGAAAACCTATTAAATAGAAATCAAATTAAAATGGAAAACATAGATGATAATTTGGTTGGGGAAGTAGGTGAATAAAGGGGAAGAGCTTTAAGAGAGTATGCCTTGCCCATTGTAAGGGGCATCCCTCATGCAATTGTGAGGCCTAACATTGCAGCCAACAATTTTGAAATTAAGCCATCAACCCTCAATATGGTACAAAACAGCCAGTTCGGGGGTTTAGCCACAGAAGATCCAAATTCATGTATTTTATTTTTTTTTGGAAATATGTGATACTTGCAGATATAATGGTGTCATTGAAGACGCGGTTAAACTTAGGCTATTCCCACTTTATTTAAGATATAGAGCCAAAAGTTGGCTCAATTTGTTACTTGACGATTCAATTCGCACATTGGATGACTTGGCTAGGCAATTCCTAGCCAAAAATACTTCCCACCCACCAAAATATTCCGATTGCAAATTGAGATAACTATATTTAACCAATTCGAGAGAGAGACTTATTTGATAGCTGGGAAAGGTATAAGGAGTGCTTGAGGCGCTGCCCACATCATGTGTTTCCTCAATAGATGCAGGTTCAAACCTTTTACAACAGTTTGAATCTACTAATGAGGACACTCATTGATATAGCTACTTGAGGGTCACTTAGTAGCATAACCCAAGATGAGGCTTACAATTTGTTAGAAAAGATGATGGAGAATGCCTATAAATAGCATAATGAGAGATTTAACATAACTAAAAATGAATGAAATTTGCTATTTGAATCACAAAAAATTGTAGAGCTTCAAAACAAAATCTCCCAATTAAACAGGGCAATAGAAAGCATGCAAGCCAAGCTAACTCAAATAGAGGAGTGCAATATGGGAAATGTAAATGCAATTGAAAGTTATGGAAATAATCTAAGTTGGAGTAGAGATAGCTTCGAGCAATCCTTTGGAGAATTCAAAACCTCTACGACTGAATTCATGAATAAAACTGATGCAACGCTTAATCCACATGAAAATACCCTCATAAGGCAAGAAGAAATGGTGAAAAGAATTGAACATAAATTAAAAGATTTTATGAACAAATTAAGGAAACCTGTTCTAGTGGGAGCAATAAGAGAATGTGAAACTAAAATGGGGAACTCCATAACTCTAAGGAGTGTAAGAATAGTTGAACCCTTAACTTCCAAAAGCACTGAAGCAACATCTTAAATGATAAGAGAAGAATAAGGAGAAGAAATAAGCAATAATAAGGATAAGAAGAAGGGAGCAGGAGTTTTAGTGCGAACACTCCTAAACAACTAGCCCCAATTTAATTCTCATATACCTTGCCCTCAGTGAATGGCAAGAGAAAAATTAGATGTCCAATTCCACAAATTTCTAGAAACCTTCAAGACCCTTCACATAAACATCCCCTTTTTTGAAGCATTAAAGCAGATGCCCAGTTATGCAAAATTCATGAAGGACATATTATCCAAGAAAAGGAGGATAGATGACAAGGAAACTGTTGCCTTGATGGAAGAATGCAGTGCAATTCTACGATAAAAAATTTCTCTAAAAAGAAAAGATCTTGGAAGTTTTAGTATCCCTTACCCAATAGGAAACCATTCTTTCCAAAAAGCTCTTTGTGACCTTGGGGCCTCCATAAACTTAATGCCTTATTACATCATTAAGAAATTAGGTATAAATCAACTAAAACCTACCTATGTTTTTCCACAACTAGCCGATCAATTAGTGAAAACTCCTGTGGGAATTCTTGAAAATATTTTAGTTAAGGATGATAAATTCATTTTTCTAGTCGACTTCATTATCTTAGATATGAATGATGAACATCAAGAGATTTCCACAATTCTAGGTAGACCTTTTCTAGCTACAGGAAAAAAACTATGATTGATGTGGATAAAGGAGAGCTGAGCTTACGATATGAGAGAGAGGAGGTAAGATTTAACATGAAAGTTACTATGAAACACCTGGGAAGGTCTAATGAGGATTATCAGAGGGTAGATTTAATAGAAGAATTGATGATGCCTAGAGAGGTGAAATATTTGTATTTTAACATATATGAGAAGTTTGAGGATCTTGAAGGAGAAATTGAGGTAGAGGAATTGATATTATAAAAGAAGAAAATCCAGCAATCAATTGATGAACCTCTTGAGTTGAACTTAAGACCCTTACCAACCCACCTGAAATATGCATATTTGGGAGAAGGTACCTCATTGCCTGCAATAATCTCAGCATTGCTAAACCAAAAGCAAGAAAGTCAATTATGCAAAATGTTGAAAAATCACAAAAGAGCAATTGGTTGGAACATAGCTGATTATAAAAGAATTAGCCCCACCCTATGCATGCACAGAATTTTGTTAGAAGAAAACTCAAAACCTTCAACTGAACCCCAAAAGTGCTTAAACCTAAACATTAAAGATGTAGTTCATAAGGAAATCATTAAATTGCTTAATGCTGGGATTATATTCCCTATTTCGGATAGTCCTTAGGTAAGCCCTATAAATGTTGTAACAAAAAAGAGTGGGATCACTATGGTGCTAAAAATTTATAATGAATTAATCCCAACTAGACAAGTGATTGGGTGGAGAGTGTGCATTGATTATAAAAGATTGAATAAGGCCACTAGGGGGGATCATTACCCTCCACCATTCATCGATCGAACGCTTGACAGGTTAGCGGGAAACCCTTTTTACTATTTTCTTGATGGATATTCTGGGTACAATCAGATTTTAATAGCCCCAAAAGATCAAGGGAAGATAACTTTTACCTGCCCTATGGTACCTTTGCCTTTAGAAGAATGCCTTTTGGATTATGTAATGCTCCTGCCACTTTTCAATGATGTATGATGACAATTTTCTTTGACATGATAGGAGACTTCTTAGAAATATTCATGGACAATTTTTCTGTAGTTGGTAGATTTTTTGACAATTGCCTAGCAAATCTGAGTAAGGTTTAAAAAAAAATGTGAAGATACAAATCTGATTTTGAGTTGGGAAAAATGCCATTCATGGTAGAAGATGGAATTATCCTTGGGCACCTAATCTCTAAAAAAGGAATAGAGGTTGATAAGGCTAAAATTGAAGTACTGAAGGACTTCCTCCACCCATAAATGTAAAGGGAATAAGAGGTTTTTTGGGGCATGCCAGATTTTATAGGAGGTTCTTCAAGGATTTTTCGAAAATAAGTCTACCCCTTTGACAGCTACTAGGAAAAGATGTGGAGTTTAAATTTAATGACAAATGCTTAAAGGGTTACAACACTATTAAAACGGCATTAATTTCCGCTCCCATAATTTTTGCTCCAAAGTGGGATTTCCCTTTTGAGGTAATGTGTGATGCAAGTGACCTTGCTGTAGAGGCAGTCCTAGGACAAGAAAAAGAACAAACTTTTAATTCCATTTATTATGCGAGCAAGCTCATGGATGATACTTAAAGAAATTATGCCATGACTGAGAAAGAATTATTGGCTATTGTCTTTGCATTTGATAAATTTTGGTCGCACTTGATTGGCTTAAAGACTATTGTCTACACCGATCATGAGGCTATAAAATATCTCATTTAGAAGAAGTAATCAAAGCCACATCTCCTATGTTGGGTTTTACTCTCTTAAGAATTTGATCTTGAAATTTGAGACAGGAAGGGGAGTGACAATATAGTGGCCGATCATTTGTCAAGATTGGCTCACCTTATTCGTGATAAAGTAGAGGATATTAGAGAAACCTTCCTAGAAGAAATAATTTATGCTATTGCCTCTACAAAATCCACATGGTTTGCTGACTTTGCGAACTATCTTACAGCAGAAGTCATACCAAAAGATCTAAATTTGCAACAAAGGAAGATATTTTTCGCTAATATTAAATGCTATTTTGGTATGACCCCTTTCTCTATAAATGTTGCACCAATCTTTTAAGGAAATGTGTCATTGAATCTGATGTAAATAATATCCTTTATCATTGCCACACATCTCCTTATGGAGGACACCATGGGATTGATCGGACTGCCGCCAAGGTCCATTAATCAGGATTCTTTTGGCCAAACTTATTTTAAAATGTTACTGATTATGTCAAGAGATGTGATAAATGCCAAAGAATGGGAAATATGAGTAGGAGAAATGAACTACCCATAAATGGAATCCTTGAAGTAGAACTGTTCGACATTTGGGGAATTGATTTCATGGGACCATTCCTTATTTCCCAAACAAACATCTATATTTAGATGGATGTTGAGTATGTATCAAAATGGGTAGAGGCTATTGCTTGTGTCAACAATGATGCTAAAACTGTAATTAAATTTTTTAAAGAGCATGTATTGGCAAGGTTTCGCACCCCTAGAGTTCTAATAAGTGATGGTGGAAAACATTTTTGTAACAAACATCTCGAAACCTTACTTAAAAATTATGGGGTAAAACATAAAGTGGGGACAACTTATCACCAACAAATAAGTAGCCAAGTTGAGGTTTCCATTAGAGAGCTAAAGCAAATTCTAGAGAAGATGGTTAGTCCAAATAGAAAAGATTGAACTTCCAAACTACAAAATGTCCTATGGGCATATAGAACTGCATTTAAAACTTTCTTAAGAATGTCCCCATACAAACTCATGTATGAAAAATCCTGCCCTTTACCGGTAGAACTGGAACACCATGTGTTTTGGGCTAAAAATAAATTGAACTTCAATTTTAAACAAGCCGGAGAACAAAGAATTCTTCAACTAAGTGAAATTGATGAAATTAGGCTTAATGCTTATGAAAGTGCAAGAATCTATAAAAATAAAACAAAAAAATGTCATGACAAATTGATCAAACTAAAGTATTTTCAACCTAGGATGAAAGTTCTCCTATTTAATTCAAGGATGAGATTATTTCTAGAAAAGTTAAAATCAAGGTGAATCAGTCCTTTCACTGTAGAAAAAATCTATCCCCATGGAGCAATAGAGATTACTTCAAAAGATGGTACATTTAAGGTAAATGGGCAGTGTTCAAAACCATACTTGGAAGAAGGAAATCTATAGGAAAAGTGAGGATGGACGTTGCAAGACGTTCCTATAAAAGGAATCACATAGGCGGAACTATAAGCGTCGGGCTGATGATGTTTAAATGAGAGCTTGGTGGGAGGCAACATATGTTAATAAAGTTGTTGTAGTTCATTTTGTTTTGGTATTTTCTTTTTGTTTTTCTGTTATTTTTTATTTTTGCACTCTTTGATCTTTCTTTGAATGAATCTTGGAATTTGGCTTTCCCCATGTGCTGCTATTAAAATTTAAACTGCTTACATCATAAGCTTTTTTGAACATTAAAAATGCTATGGATTCAATGAAAAATCAAGTGTGAAAAGTTTTGTCACAATAATTTGCTTAAACAACATGGGATTGAACCTATATGACAGCCATAATATCTTCCAAACCAAGTGTTCTTTCTAAGATTACATCAAGCCTCCACAAATTTAAAGAGCATGATGCTAAGAGTCTAAGTGCGAGGGTGGGGAATCTAAGGAACTTAGTCAATGAATAACAAGAAATAAGTGAACTTAAGATTGTTCTAGGCTTCTATAGGACTTCATGATCATAATGAACTGAGATAGGGATGAAGAAAAATATCTCTCTCTTGAGCTATATAAGAAAATAAAACAAAAATTAGGGATGAAGAAAAATATCTCTCCTAAGGTATAAAAATTGGGAAAAATAGGATAATGAAAAGTATCCCTCCTAAATGTGGAAATGTTCACTGTGATTTATAAGAAGGAGCATATATGACACCTAAATCGAATTCACTATTGTAGGTTTATCGTACTAAGAATTCCTAGAAAACTTCGCCCTTAATTAAGAAATAAAATCACAAATTCAAAATGGAAGTCTAGAAAATCAATTAAGGAGCTGCGTTTGAGTTTAGAATTTAATAAAAGCTGAATTTCTATAAATCACATTGGTTAAGCAAATAATGAGCTAATAAAACACTTCATATTATAATCATAACTGAATTTCATAATTCTAATTTCAGGAAAATCATTTTGAGATTACTTGAAGATGAGCAAGAGTTTAAGTGTGGGGGTGTGATAAATCTAAGATTTATGATAAAATAAGGAAAGAAATAAAAACACTTTTAAGCTTGAATGGTATAATTTGATCGGTTTCTCACCGAATTTAGGAAAAAAAGAGGAGCTGAGCTAAATCTGGGCAAAATAAAAATTTTGGAAGAAAATTGCCACAGCGTGCCAAAGTATGCCACTGGGCGCTCAAGCAGGTACAAACCCAAGAGCTCGGCGCTACCGCGCGCCATAACAGGTACAAATCCGTGAGCTCGGTGCTACCGCGCATCGCAGTAGAACTCACCTGGCTCAGATTCAGCAAGCCTTCAAGGAAGACCACCACAGTGCGTCCAAGCTCTCCACAGCATGCTCAAGTGGGAACAAACCCAATAGCTCGGCGCTATCGTGTGCCGCAATGAGTATAGACCCAAGAACTCGGTGGTACCGTGCATTGCAACTGGTATAAACCTGAGAGCTCGGCACTACCGCTGCACCTTAGTAGGCAGTCAGTTAATATTTATTTTGTAGCAAAACAGCCGGAGTGCGCCCAAGCGCGCTACGACGCGCTACAGTGCCCACCAAAATTCTAGCCAGGAATAAGCAATTAATTCAGCTTAGGGAAAGAAACAAATTCAAATATTTTTGCCTTCACACAGTTGCTTTAACTCCAAATACAATTAATATTTTCATTCTCAAGAGGAATAATAAAATAATTCAAGAAACAAGCTATTAAAGAAAGGGAGTTAAAGGGCTTCAGAGAAATCATTTTAAAGGGGTTGGAGGTTGCACTATAAAAGCAAGAGAGAAAGAATTAGAGAGGATTCCCCTCTTTGACATTCCAAGATCTAAAATCAGAGCCTGCTGTGAGAAAGGAAAGGAGACCTCCACCAAGGAAAGAAAAGAGAACCACTCAAGGAGAGAAAAGATAAACATCTCAAGATGCAAGAAGGGAAGAAGTTGGAGAGCAAGGAAAGATCCAGAGAATGCTAATGGTTGTTCCTAGTATACCTTTCAAAACTCTTCTCTTGCTTTTCTTTAAGTAGAACCATGTAAAGGTTCATGTTCTTGTATGTTATTTCTTGTATTTATTTTATAATAGAAAGATAAACCCTCCGTGGGGAGGGTTGGGCCGACATGATGTAAAGAGTAAAAATGGACTTATGGTATTTGTATGAATCTTCTTCAATGAATAAAAATCTATTTCATTTTGATTTAGATATGTTACTTGTGTTTGCATGCCTGTGGAACAAATGCTTATCTATTTTCTTAAAGGCTTATAACATAAATAATATCAAACAAACTCTATATTTCAAGCTCAAGGAAATGCACATAAAGGTACTCCCTGTAAACACATGTTCGCTGTGCAAGGATTTTTGCTGTAAACACTTTGACATTAAAATGAAAGGTTAATTCTATAACTTTAATCTCTTTGAGCTCCATTGCTCACCAATTGGCGTAAAGCTAGGAATATGTGCTTTAGTGCTTAGAGCCCAGTGATAAGCTTTTGAGCATAACAACACTATTCTTTGAGCTCAGTAGAGAGGTCGATGCATGTGAGCCAAGAGCCACCAATCAAGCTACGTAGCTCAATATACATTAAAGTAGGAAGAGGAATAGTGATTTCTTATGGATAATCATAACATAGTCCATGTTTCCCGATAATTCACTTCCTTAGAAAACTGCGCATATAGCATGTGACGCTATTTGTGTGGAAAATCAAGATTACATGATCAATGTTTTAACATGATTATTTTGATAACTTAGACATAAGGGATTTTAATTATCTCAAATCAATTACATGAGAGTCTATGTGCCAAGATCAAACCCTTGTGTGTTCATCTTGTGCGGTAGACATGATATAGTTGGAATTAGAGGACCAATCTAAAAAATACTGTCTTCACTTGATTACATTAACATCAAAACAAGTTTCATTAAAAGTTGAATGAGTATAAGTACCGACACCAGTCCCATAATAATTTGCATGATGAAAACCAGCTATCCCTTTTACTTAAACAGTAAATTCAGACTAAGATCCTTGAAATATTAATTAGGAGCGAACCAAAACCCTCAAATTCTCAATAGTCTAAACATTATTGAAAATAAATACACCTTAGTAACAAAACACTCCGTCCCTGTGGATGATAAATCTCGGAACTCACCTTCCAATTATTACTTCAAATTGCGTACACTTGCATGCAAGCACAGATGTGTATTTATAATCTGATAGGTCATCAGAGTGATGCTCAAAACTAATGGTATTGGATGGTGGCTGAGAGGGGAATGATTGTTTTATTTTATGGTGAAAGCTACTCCACAGTATTAAGGATTCTATTTCTCCAACTATGAATATATTATAGAGGATGACCCATTAAGATCAATTATGGGAATGAGCTAGATCCAAGAAAATGATTGGCCATTCCTGCATATTGTTGGGATTAATCCCAATGGTTATATGTGGCCTTGGTTGTGCTAACCTTGGTGGCTTTGGTCATAGGACCATGTTGAGGCATTTTGCTGCATCAAGAAGGTTAGTGTAATGACCCGAAGACCGAGGTTGGGAGTTTTCTACTAATTATTCAAATTAAGCATTAATTTCATTCAGTTTTATAAAAATAAAACTTGTCATTCAATTCATTTGTCTCAAATCCAGAAATAATAATCAAAGTTTTATAATAATGTTCAGTTTAACAACACAAAATTATGAAAACATAATTAATCTGTGAATATATATATATATATATATATATATATATATCAATTGCCAATCTGGTTGGAGTACATAGAGCATCCATAAGTCATAAATCTAGCATCCTAATATAAGTAATACATTTTAAGGACAATAATGTATTTCATTGACATGATAATTTGCAATAATAAGTTATTTGCAATCTTATTTGAAATCATCTAGCATTGCATATTTCAATGATTCTAGAATCAATGGGAATTCCAAAATGAATCAAAAGAAATTAGATAAAGATTGAAACTAAGGATCAATAATACAATTAAGGACTAATATTTATACGAACTAAAATGGTGATATCAGAAAACTCATGAAATATTAATAGCCTAAGATATACTTAGATAATATATCTAACAAGATTTTTCTTTCCTTTGGCTGGGGCCCTATCATTATGAAACCAACAATGGTAGATTCTCAGTTATTCGAGGTAGTCAAGCCTTCTAAAGATCAGATTCAGGAGGAGGAGTGTGTTGCCATTGGAGACCCTTAGCTTAGCTCTCTTTTATTTTGTGTGGATGAGAGCTATATCTTGTTCATTAAAACTTATTTAATATTTATAATAATTCAGGTGCTTATGTATGTTCTGTTACTGTACTATTTCATTTTGAGCTGGGTTATTACTTTCTTACTTATATTGTGGTGGATTAGATGTATTACTTACTTTTCCTTGCTTCCAGCACTCTGTGTTTCTATTTACTTAGTGATTGATCTACCTTACATACATTCTGGGCACAGCCTATCCTTATTAGTGGATTATGGATTATACCTAATCCAATGATAAGCAGGGGATTTGCCAGAGTGGCACACCTCCCATTGACCTAATCTTGCAGGATTAGGGGGTGGGATGCCACAGTAGTGCTTTCAATGCATAACTTTTACTTTGTTACCATATTATCACATTCAGGCATAGGACCATCAAGCTTTATTAGGAAACCCAGATATTAGCATAAATATTTTTCTAGGAATAAATACAATTACATGTCGGTAATTGTTCAGGTTTCATTTCATTTATTTGAGTCATTCCTCTAGATTTTCTGCCCTTTCCCAGTGGACTAGGTCTCTCCTTATTTCACTTGGGCTACTAGCCAGCCTACATGTATAGGTTACAATGCTATTTTTCTTTCTCCAAAGACTCTCACCATAGATTTATATCACAAAGCATTTACAAAAAGTATTTTCAATTTAACTAGCATATAAAGCTAGCTACATGCAAAGGTTTCTTATATTTCAAATGAAGATAAGCTCAAATAATGCTAAAAAATAATACTATTAGGATAACTCCACGTACATGATTTGTTCATTTTTCCACAAATGTTCATAATATCAATTTGCTAAAAATCAATTCTCATACATTACTCTTCCATTCAAATGCATAATAAATGATAATTTATAGGTTTGGTGTCAAAATTGTACATTTTGGTGAAAACCATAAATTTGATTGGGATGCGACTAGTGTTTTCGGTGAATTTTGGATACCTAAATAAAGGTACAAATGGCTATTTCTATTTTTGGTCTCAAAATGAAAGTTGTTTTTGGTTGTTAAGAGATTGTGGATACTAAATTTTAGCTATAGGTTATGAGTATTTTAATAGTTACGCATGTGCAAAGTTTGAGACGAATGCTGACTGTTTTGAAATCTTTTAAGAAAGCACATTTTTTTTTAGAACTTTAGACATGAATATGAAGACCTAAATGACATAATTAGGTTATTTATTCAATAATAATATCGTTCCTAATATAACAAAGAGTACACATGCAATATTTTAGATATTGGTTATGGCTAGATCAAAAGTTATGACATTACAAACACAACATATGAAATTCTAAAATTTATCATAAATATTTCTAAGGTTAAAATAGGGTCTTAGTTAATGTTTGAGTGCATTAATGAAGGATTTAGAGTTCATGTGAACGTGTAAAATCTTCTATGAAGTTGTTCTCAAAACATAGGAGAATACACATGCAAAGTTACAACCTCTAATTTCATGTGGTTAAGAAGTTATAATGTCTCAAAGTAGCCAACAAAAATTTTGAAACTTTTCAAAAACAAATTACTAAAGAAAAAATTAGAATTTTTATTAAACTTTGGAGTGATTTTAGAAGATCTTAGAGACAATATTAGGTTGTAACATTTTATAGTGATTTGTTAACAGCATATTGGGAAACATGTGTGTTAATATGCAACAACTAATTATGAGTAAATTAAAATTTATGGTATCGCTAAATGATTTTATGAGAATTTTTAGGATTTCCATGAAACTTTACATGTAAACTAAGTGGCCTAAGAAATGCCATTATGAATATGTCAAGAGCATACGAACACTTAAATCATCATCTATTCATTCACTCCATAAGCAAACATAAATGAGATTTAATGGAGGAGAGAGAAAATATGAGAGATGGAGAGAGGAGATTACCTTGAAGTAAAGGAGTGTTTATGAAACCTTGAGAGATAGTACAGCCTAGAACTTCCTTTCTTAGGTGGTTTGGAGTTGAAAATTTCTCTTCTTTTCCTTTACTTTAGCTTGTGAATGAAGAAGTCTAGGATTTGGAGAAGATAGAAGAAAGATAAAAGGGGCGAGTAAGGGTTTTGGAAAATGCTATCAAATAACAAGAACAAAAGAGAGTGGTGGATGAATACTTAGGGTTCTAATTAGGATTTAGAGTTTAGGGAGTGTTTATAAAGGCTTTGGGTTGATCCAAGGGTGGAGATTTAATCAAAGGGGGATTTGGATGGCTCAAAATGATTTGACTCAAATTTGGCATTAAAGTGGGAAAAGTTCTATGAAATACTAATTAGTGCACTTAATAAAATGGTTTAGAGGTGAAAGCCCCAAAATTTTTAGTATATCTAATCTTATTTAGCTAAAAATGAAAAATTTTTATTTTTCAAATTTAAATAAAAATATACCACCAAAATATAAATTAATTTGTCCAAATGAAAGGTCTCAGTGGGGAGAATCCATAGATCCAAAAAGTAGGTAATTTGGCAAGTGCTTGAACTAAAATTTGGGTTTGAGTCTGGCCCAGTTTAGTTTTTTTCAATTTTGAATGAACTGGACCAGTTTCAACTGGTTTTGGCTAGTTCTGTCTGTTCCGCTGACGGCTGTAATGCCCATCTCTATCCGGGAGACGACGTCAGACACGTGGCATTATATACATGATCAATTTGGGTGAAAAAAGACCCAAACAGTCAGATCTCCGTTGGACGACTAACACTATTCACTGAAGTTAAATCGAAAGACAGTTTAAATTTTCCCTCAAATTTGTATGGATCTTGCAGACAGCTACGATTACGCTGATCCCGTGTTTGGCCCAGAACACGGGATTTTCGTCGTTTCAGAAATTTGAATAATTTAATTAAATTTTCTAATTTTTGATCCAAATAACTCGATTAATTTAATTCCAAATATATTTTTAGCCTGGAACTTAACTCAAACTCATTAGGTACCCAAATTCTAAGCCCATACCAAATGTAGTCATTTAAACCCATGTTTAATTATGATCATCTTCCTCCATTTATAGAAGCGACTAAAAATAAATAGTCCTTAACTTTCCTTTGTGCTACTTTGGTTTCATTGATTAGGGAGCACTCCAAGCTCATCTAATATAGAATGGCATTCAAAGGTAGTAACACCACCAGTTATAACTCCTTAATTCTCTAAGCAATGATGAAGTAGAAGGTAACATGTGCAAGTTGGTTGTTCCCTTCTTACTCAAAGCATCTGCTATAACATTTTCCTTTCTCAAGTGATTATGGATTGATAAATCATAATCCTTAATCAGTTCTAACCATCTTTGTTATCATAAATTTTATTCTTTATACATGAAGATATACTTTAGGATTTGATGGTCGGTAAACATTTCACACTTTACTCCTTACAAGTAGTGCCTCCAAATCTTAAGAGCAAAGACTATCGCTGCCAATTTTAAATCACGAATTGGATAGTTATTTTCATGAATTTTCAGTTGTCTAGAAGAGAATGCTATTATATGGCCTTTTGCATAAGCACACAACCTAAACCATTCAATGAGGCATCACTATAAATCTAGCAATAATTTTTTTCTATAGTTAAAACTAAGATAAAAGCTATGGTTAGGCATTCCTTATGCTTCTGGAATGTGTTCTCACATAAAGGTTCCCATACATAAGGTACACTTTTTTGGGTTAGACGGGTAAGATGGACAACAATTTGGGAGAAGTTCTTCACAAATTTGTGGTAGTAACTGGCTAAACTACAAATTTTTATTATTAAAGCAGGTTGAGGTCATATTGGATTGCACTTATTTTGTTATGATCAATTGATACTCCTCCTTCACTGATAAAATGACCTATGAAAGTTGCTAACTGTAGCCAAAATTCACATTTATAAAGTTTGACATACAATTGGTGTTGCACCTCAATAAATTTAAAATGATCACGACGTGTTCTTCATATTCTATGACACTCTTAGAATAAATTAGTATATCATCATTGAATAAAATGATATAAGAATTTAAATATGGCTTTAATATTTTAAGCATTAGATCCATAAAATATAATGGGAAATTTGTTAAGATGAAGGGCATTACCAAAATTTCTAAATACACGCTTTCCATTGAGCTATGGCTCGTCTCCTGGCTATGCTTAATTGTAGAGAAATTCAGTTTTACTTAAAGCCCCTAATTTCTTAGCCCGCGGTCAAACCCTCGAGACGAAGGTGTACAATGCTGGGCGGGTCAGCCTGTGGCCGGTGTGGCACTATGCTGAGGTATATTCTCCAAATATGCCCGGCCCATCGGGCTTCGCTGACTCAACCGGCCCAAATTGACGGCTCCATTAACTTGAGAGCTATGTTCCCTTTAGATGCTAATTTTATTAATTCTAGTCTTAAATACTTGTTAAATACTCATCCAAATATATCAAAATTGTATACCAACATGATTCAAAAAATAAGTAGAACAATAATACAATCTAATTTCGATTTTGTCAGTTAGAATTTTTAATCACTTACTAATTATCATTAAATATAATTAGGAATAAATTAAATCATTTGAACCCAAATTGCCCTTACTTACTATTATTGTACTTCATATGCTATAGGGAACCTATTGATAATCCTCATATTTATAGTCATTTTCATATTTAAAATACATAATTTTTCTGAAACCATTGTAGCTTGGAAGTGATTAGATTTCAAAAAAAGGGAAATACATGAAAATGGAGAATTATGCAAGCTACAGTGTGCCCTAGCGCACTA
This sequence comes from Gastrodia elata, assembly GCA_016760335.1. Taxonomy (NCBI): domain Eukaryota; kingdom Viridiplantae; phylum Streptophyta; class Magnoliopsida; order Asparagales; family Orchidaceae; genus Gastrodia; species Gastrodia elata. Next base: position 35,844,214 of record CM028680.1, on the reverse strand, counting down.
CAGCACATAATAAACATAAAGCCTGTCACTACAGTGCGCCACAGTGGATCAAACTAGAGAGATTCACGCTATCACGCATTGCTGCGCCTTTTTACTTATACAAAAAATAGAAAGAGGAGCGATATAGTGCACTGCAGCAGAGATAGGCAGAAAGGCCGATGCTACAGTGTGTCGTAGCGCTCTTAAGACAGCATGCATGGCACTACCGCACGCCGTAGCTCCCTCAAGACAGAGAGCTCAGTGCTACAATGCATCGTAGTTCCCTCAAGACAAAGAACAAGGTGCTACAGCACACCGTAGCACCCGCTGGAATTTTTCTTTGCAAACACAGCATTCAATTTAGCATTGGGAAGGCTAATGGACATGACTTTTTTTTTCCCATAGCCAAAATTCATTGCAAACAATTAAGGCTTTTTTAATTTCAAGAGAAAAATATAATAAAACTTAATAAAACTCAATTCTCAAGGAATGGAAAAGGTTGGCTGTATAAATGCTGAAGTGAAAATAAAGGAGTATAAAATCAAAGGAGAAATGCTGAACAAGGGTTCTAGTTTTGGAGTTCAAAGATCAAAAAGTCTGAGGCTACTGCATGAATTGGAAGGAGAGCCCCCCCTTTACCCAAGGATGGAGAAGTCTTGCACTAAAAGAGAAAGGATCAAGCACAGGAAATTGAAGCGAGAAAGAGCTCTGAGATAGGGAGAAAGCTCAGTGAACGCAACAACAATTCCCAGTATTGTATCTTTGTAACAACCCTAGGTTGTTACTTAGCTTAATTTTAGCTTAATCATATCCTAATTATTTTTTCTTTGAGTTCATCTAGTCATCATAATATATTCCCAGAAATTTGGAGCGATTCAGAGCTGAATTTAATATTCGGAATATTAAATTAAGGGAAAATTGAGATATTTAATTTGACCTCAAAATCAAAATCCGATTTCGCCATTGCGATCTTCACCCCAAAATTAGTTTGGGATGATGTTTTGGACGCGTTTTGAAGTCGTCAAATTTTATCAAATATTTTTATGTAATTAAATACCCAAAAAGTAGGAAAATTAAATACTTGTCGGAATTAAAATTTGACTTCGTCTTTGCCATCCTCTCCCTCGAATTAGCTAAGTGTAAAATTTTGGAATTTTCGGTAGTCGTCGACTTTTCTTGAATATTTTAATATAAAATAAGAAAAATAAATTTCGACGATTTTGCCATTTCGTTCCTCATCCCTAAATTAGCTTGAGATGAATTTTTGAGATATTTCAGAGGACATTTATAAAACCTGATTTTTCTTTAGGATTAATTTAATTAAATAAAATAATTTTAAAAATCAGAATTTTTGTCTTCTTTCCCTCTTTCTATTTCTTTGGCTGGCTGGGACCCACAACCATCCAATCCCTGTTGCACTTCTGAGCTCCTTTCCCTTCAGCCCCCCTGCTGTGCTCAGCCTAGCCTACCCCTTTATCTCCTGCGAGCCCCCCTATCTCACCAAGTGGGATGGGACAACTCATGCCCATCCCATCCAATGGCAGGCTTCCCCTCCATTAAAAGAGCCTTTAACTCTCAGCTCTCCATTTTCTCTATTCTCTTTGCCCAGCTGAATCCCCATTATCGTGCTTGCTGAAGGAAGGATCCTCAAGCTATCAAGCCTCCCTTAGAAAATCTGCCATTGTCAAAGCCAAGGTACCTCCTTTCCCCCATTGAATGGATTTAATGGCTACTTCATTTTACTCTTAAGCTTATGTTGCATCCTTAAAGAATCTATGTTAAGATTATGGATCTCATTAGAGCTCATTAGGCTTGTGATTTTAGGAAGTTTTAACAGCTTTATTTTTTGTTCTTTCTGCATACCCTGACCTTTAACTTCATTATTTGCATAGTTAGAATAATTTGTTCATGTCGATTTTGGTATCAATGGAAAGATCTCAAAAATACATTTCCATCGGTATATGGCACAACACGTGAAGTGCTCTAATTTAAGTAAAATAAGCACTATATAAAATTGTATGTGAGTTTTAAATTTGGGTTTAGACCACTAGAAACCATAGGTTGACCAAAATACCCATAACCATAATTTGGTCATAACTTGGCCAAATGAGGTTCAATTTAGGTCTACTCCCACTTAAAGTACTCAGTGTGATATAGGGAAGATATAGCCACTGAGTTTGCTGAATTTGGATCTCAAATGGAAAAATTAGGTTTTTGACCCCTCTTAATCCTCAAAATGACACATTTACCCCTAAACTTAGAACACTTATAACTAATCCATTAGACATTAGAATTTAGTGTTCTTAGACTTTATAGAATCTTTGGACAATAGACAATAATAAACTAATTGAATGTTTAGACTTTGCTAAGTGAAATTACTAAAATACCCTTATAAGTTAGAATTCTAAAATTTGACTCATAGGACTTAATACTTGTCCAAATTTGGTGTACTTACTATCTATCTTTATGTTAGACAATAAGGAATCACTTGGTAGTAATAAATCCATTTTGGAGCTTTAAATAAAAAATTAACTTTTTGGACCCTTAAGTAGGGGCAAAATGGTCATTTTTCCCATAATTTAGGTTAAGTGTTATTCACCCTTAAAAGGTCATTTAATTCATTAAAAATAGTAATAAAACTAATTTAGGATCAATTTATATCTTAAATCCTATAATTTGAATAATTTGTCAAACATCCCAATTTAGCTAAAATTCGCTCTTAACTTTCCTAATTAAATAAAACAACAAATAAAGATAAATTGTAACAACTATCATCAACTCTAAAATCTTTTAAGTCCTTTATTAGAAGTTTCTTAGGATCTACACTTCACTTTAGGATATTTTCTGTAAGATTAGGAATAGATACTAGATTAGATTTCATTCATTGAATAAAGTGGGTTATTCAATGAATGGAACCTTGGTTTTATTAATTTTTAGATTTTCATACTTTAATTTGATTATTTTATCCCTTAACTCTAGATTAAGAATAGGAGAATCATCCTTTTAAGATTGATTACACTTAATAGGATTTGCTTTAATCTTTAGTTCACTTTTAAATTTAAAAGCCTTAGATCTTATGTTTGACCCTTAGATTATGTGATTAACTCCAATCTCATGGTGTTAATGCATAATTCCTAGTTTTAGTAGATCTTGATTAGACCTTAGTCTGGAACATCTAAATTTATTAATTAATATGTAATGATTTCTTATCTAACTTATAATCATTATTGATTGAATTAAATTATAACCTGATCAATTCTAATTTTTTTTTTTTTAACTTATAAGGTCATTCTTCTAAGATACACTCAATAGTAGAAATTATAGATCCTGAACTTATGTAACTTGGAATAGTTAGAATAGTTTAATAGATAATAACTGATGTCACCTTGTGTAGTAGAGTCCCTTGCTCATTATTGTTTTACTTGTGCTTTTGCATTTCTTATATTTTATGCCTTATTCCTTGAACACGTCATACAAGATAATGTTGTTTCATGAAATAAAAACATAGAATATCTAAGATAACTTTGAATTTGGTTCAGTTACTTGTTGATTTGATGTATTTTACCTTATTAGACAGGGGTAAGGAGAAATAAAGAGTACTTGTCATTTCTTATTGAGGAGTGTTGTGCTAAGTTATGAACCTATATAGTCTTGCAGATGTACTTGACTCCTCCGCTACCTCTGAATGTGTCCATAGAAGCAAAAGTAAAATAACTAAATATTTCTTCATTTGTGACTACTACCTCTTTAGTTCAATTTCAATTATGTTATTCCGGCCTAGCCTCAGATGATGCAAGGAATATTTTGTCACCTTAGCCTCCATGTTGACGCTAAGAATCATTTTGATATCAGCAGGCTAGATTAGCCATCTTCTGATATGACAGTAATTACATACTTGTTCACTATTTATTGTTTACCATTTACTGTTTACTATTCATTGTTTCCTATTTACCATCATACTTAACTTTAGTCTACCTTGCTTTACTTGCTTATTTGTATATTATATGATGTTAGACTTTTGTTGCTTACTTATATGTACCACTGTTAGATTAATTCCTTTTAAATCAGCATATGTCATATGATCATCAGCATGTTTAAGATTAGATTTTTCTTTCAGTACTTTTACTTACTATATTATACATGTATGCCTATCCTTGCTAAGTTTACTTAAGGTGTGCCTTTTTGCATCAAATATTGTTTAATTATATATGCTATATTTATAACTTACCTTTCACCTTTATATGCTTGTTGTACCCTTATGCTTTGCTTATTTTTATAGTTTAAGTAAAATGGTGATATCATAAAACTCATGAATTATTAATAGCCTAAAACATACTTAGACAATATGTCTAACCATATTTTTCTTTTCTTTGACTGGGGCCCAATCATTGTGAAACCAACAATGGTAGATTTTGAGTTATTTAAGATAGTCGAGCCTTCTGAAGATCAGATTTTGGAGGAAGAGCGTGTTGCCGCTGAAGATCCTTAGCATGGCTCCCTTTTATTTTGTGAGGATGAGAGTTTTATCTTTTTCATTTAAACTTAATTAATGTTGTAATAATATAGGCACTATTTGACTATATTTTCCTTACTATACTATTTATTCTGAGTTGTATGCTACAATTTTCTTTATTTATTATGGTAAAGTGGATGAATGTTTACTTAACCTTGCTTTCGCACTCTGATTATATATTTGCTTAGTGACTGATTACATAGCATGTTTACATTAGCTTACCTCACCCTTACTAGTGCAATAGGGTTTACACCCAATCCAATGTTAAGTGAGGGGCTTGCCAAAGTGACACACCACCCTTTAGCTTAATCTTGTGGATTAAGGGGTGGGGCACCACAATCCCCATCTCACTCATCTTCTTTTTTGTAAGAGCCATGCAAAGGCTTCTAATTCTTAGTAGCTATCCTTATATTTTATTTTGCTTTTTAATGGCAGCCTAAACCCTCCATGGGGAGGGTTGGGTCTATGCATGTAATGAATTGGAAATATAGTGTTTGTATTCTTGAATATTAATTGAAACCTATTCATTATTTTCTTGTGATTGATTTTTGAGAATAATGAATTGGATAGCGTAGTATCTAATGACATAATATTTAACGCAATGACAATTTTAAGTTGCAAAACCGTTGAGCCTTTGAACCACTTAGAGTTTAGGGTATGCATATTGATCATTCACCATGAATGTCAGTGAAAACATTTCAATGTGCATAAATTATCAGTGCTAATCCTTGGAATCAATTGATCAATGGAGCTGTGAAATAACCAATGATTTTTGAGCTCTACTGCTCACCATTGGGTTACGTAAGGAATATATGCACAATAGCTTAGTGCCCAATGATAAGTACTGTGAGTGTGTTGTATGCACACTTATTTTGCAGAAGCTGAGAAGTTGATGCATGTGAACAGAGAGCCACGAGTAGAGCTCCTTAGATCATTTTAGGCTTATGTGAGGATCTAGATGCATAATGTGCTATGGGTGATGTGACATAATCCATTAGCTCTATAGCTTATTTTCTTAGCTATGCCTAAAATTGATGCATGCGAGCCATTAGTGGAATCAAGCTCATGTGATGATAACTAAAAGTAAAGATTTCATAACTTAGATGTAAGTATTGATTTCTATTCCAATCACATGAGTGTCTAAGTGCCGAGGTTGAACCTTAGTGAGTTCGTCTGTGATCACTAGGCAAGGCTAAGCTCACCCGGGCTCCTAGAGGAAGCTACATCTCTTGATTAATAATTAAACAATCCAATTCATTGGACACTAAGTTAATAAAGAAGAGTACTTACATGAAACCTCAAGGAATTGTATAGCTAAACCCAACTCTCCCTACTTTCTCCAAACACAGTTTCAAACCTAAGAAACTCTGATTGCCTGATTAGGACAAATAACAACCAGTTATTGAACACTTGAACATTAGCAAAATAAAATAGAATCTAGTAATAAAAGGAAATCATTCTTAGAGGACGATAAATCTCGGGACTTCACAATCCCATATTACTTCAGACAATGCGCACTTGCGTGTGAGTGCAGACATGAATTTACAGTACATCGCCTTTATCCACTAATTTTATGTCAATTGGACACCAAATGATAAAATTGAATTTTTGGACACTTAATTTAATTAATATTAAGCTCACATGTTTAGGATTTTCCCTATTTTGGTACTCTAAACCCTAGGATAGCAAACCTAAGCTTAGGTTGAGCCTTGATGACCCTCTAAGACATGTCTTTCATAAGGAATTACATAGGTAGGACATATGGTGATTTGGTAATAGAAAACATAGAAAGGAGCCTCAAAATATAAATGAAAGTTAGTGTGAGCTGTTATGGATTGATTTAATACTTGATTATTTAAGTAGCTCTAAACCCTAAGATGAAGATAGATTGGCTAGTTTCCCATGACTATAAAAGCCATTAGTGGAACACTTGAAAGGCTAGATTGAGCTTAGCTTAGCTCCTTACATTACTTAAGTGTAAGATTGACCCTAGCCATCCTTGTAATTAACTTAGTAATATTAGGTCATTATAGTATCCTAACCTCTTATCTAACTATAGGATTCGTAGTGCATTAATTAGGACCTAGAAGCTAGTGGTTAGAGAACCTTCACTAAGTACCTTATATATTTGGACTACATTAGTATGAAGTTAACCAAATTAGTAAAGTTGATGAGCTAGGATCTCCTTAAGCCTTTGATTCCTTAGTAAGCTTAAAATTGGTAAACTTACAAAATAACCTTCTAATTAAGAACCCTGCCAGTGGTCAAATTTTAATAGCTTGATAAAATAGAAAGTTTAGTAGTAGGATAGAATTTTTAATCAAACTTGCTTCATTACTTATGAATTATTTTGTCACTTAAATAACACTTAATTAAACTACTATTTTCCAAAATCATCATTACATATAGTATTATACTTCAATTTGTTAAGAGATTGTTAATGTCAAAGTAAATTGGGGGTTTGATTAGCCCACATCATTAGGATAGAAAATTAAATAAGACAATGCTTTGAGATTACAACTTTAGACATTCATTACGACTTTGTGCATAAATAAAACTATAAAACATTAAACATAGGAGTTTCATATGATGAACTATTATGCTAAGGAAGGCTATGGAGTGATCTTGAGACCACATATATCCTAGAGGGGGAGTGTGTGTTTTATTAGATACCCTACTTTACTTGATTAAGTGGACATGCTTAGCTCCTCATTTGTTTGATAATTTTTCCTATAGAACAAAACCTTAAACTAGATAACAATTTAACATTACATTTCTCATAATCTTATTAATTGTGAATGACTTATCATAGTTTTATAACTATGCTTACTCAATTTTTGAGATTGAATATGACTTTACTTTACTATACAATACTTGTTGTTGTTCATACATTACAATCCTTACTTTACTTTACTTGCAGTGTATGTTGCTTAATTAATTCATTTTTGCTTACACTACTCACTTCTATTGTTACTTAGCATTATTTCAAAAAAACATATTCATGTATTCCTTATATATATATATTATTTTCCTCCTTACAATATTTGTACAAGCCAAAGCAAACAACTTGTGAGTTCCTTATCTCTTTTACTTACTTTACTATATTTACATACTTTCATACCTAGTTCTTTTGCTTAGTGCACCACTTTCTCAAATAATTGTAAATGGCAAATGTGATATCCTCTTAAAATATTTAATATTAGTGTTATCTTAAAATATTCTTAGGCTTTTAAGTCTAATCACTTGTTTTTATTTTAATGGCTATGCCCTACTGCATTATACACCAAATATGATATATCACGAGCATCTTGTGGAGCTTGAAGTTGGAGCTTGTTTCGGCTTGCAGTAGTACCTTGAATACTTGCATGTTTATTTTATCTATGAGTAAGAGTGGATTTTATAATATTTTATAAACTATTTGAGATAACATAGACTTTAGATATTCTTACTTTCTTTTTTTGTTGGATGTATTTTTTCTTCTTCTTACTATGCTTGGTTTGGATGATGGATATGGACATTTTTATATATGTTTTGCTCTTTTAAATTACAACATTTTCTTGTCTCAAAAGATTATTGACCACATAATACTTAATAGTGAGTTAGATTACTACTAATTAAGTGCTAAGTACTATAGTAACACCTAATATTGACTTATAAGTTACTAACTTAACACCAGGTCATTACACGTAGGGTCTCGATTGACCCGCCAAAACCCACATCCAAATGGAATATTTCGAAAGAATATTCTAGTTTTAATAAATCAGATTAATTAAAAATTAAAGAAAAAAATTAGAAATGTATTTTTGAAATTACTTGATGAATATAATTCAAAATATAGTAAAATTATATATTGATAAGCCACACATTTATCCTAAAATTATCTAATTTATTATGTTATATGGTATTAGAATAAGCTACTTTTAATCCATTTTTTATATATTTTATTTACATTTTAATTTCACAGTGATTTAAGTCATTTAACAGACTGTAAATACACGTTTGCGCTCACACGCAAGTGTACGTGGTCCGAAGTAATAAGTGGAAAGTGTTAATTTACGAGAATTTATCGATTCTTAGAGAATTGGTTGATTTGGCACTAAGGTGTATCTATTCTCACTAACGTTTAAGCTACAATGTATTTGAATGAGTTGGTCTAAAAATTAGCACAATAATCACTAAGCAAAATGAGCAAGATGAGAGAAAGAGGAGAGTTGGGACCATCCCACATGCCATGATATAACAACTATGTATATTAATTTCTCAAGCTTTATCATTCATTTTAATTAATATCAAGTGCACATTGCTTTCCTGGAGTTTAACTCAAGGTATTACAAGTTCAAATCTTATGCACAAAATGAACTCACATTCGGTTCTACTTCGGCACAAAGATTCTTGTAAGATTCTTTGAATTTAAATTTTAATCTTGTTCTCTTGATCAATGAGAGCTTGATTATTAAATCTTAGAATCTTACAAGCATTGATTTCCACTACAAGCATCACTCGCATCTCACATAGCTGAGATGAGGGATTCATATATTGGGCTCAAGGACTATGTCACTTAGTTTATGAGCACTCAACACTTCCTTCCTCTACCTCAATTATGTTGAGCTAAGGAGCTCATTTAGTGGGTCTTAACATCACTTGCATCAACACTTTGGTTGAGCTTAGATTGAGGTGCATTGAGCTCAAGAGCTTTGTCACATTGTTCCAAGCTTTCATGCACTCAAAACTTAGCATCCAACCTAAGGTGAGCTAAGGAGCACAAGACGATTAGTTCTTGAACATTTATTATTCTTTACTCTTATTCCACATTCAAGACTAAATTAGATAAAATATTTCTTAGCATGATATTAAGATCACAAAATAAATTATGCTTGAGGAAAAACATTTATACATGAATATTACATCATGCACATGGGACTTCACCCCATCCCTCCCCAAGGGAGTTTAGCTACTCATTACAAAAGAAAAGAAGAAAAACACATACATGAATAAAGACCCTTTCATAATCAACTAAGAAGAGAATATAAGAATAGAGTTTAGAAGATACTAGGAATGCTCCTTTAGAAGTTCTCCAGAATCCTTCTTCTCCTTCTCAATGTTCCCTTCTTAGGTCGCTAGTGCTGCCTTCTTCCTTCTCCTCTAAAGCAAGGGCTTGCTGTGCCACCCTTGGGGAGTTCTTCTCTTTCTTGGCATTCCTCTTAAATTAATGGATTTTTGGCTAAAATTGTGAACTCTCCTCAAGTCAAGAGGAGGGGTATTTATAGGAGAGGGGCTGCCTTCTTCTTCTTCATTTCAAAACCAGCATTTCCATTTGAAATTCTGAACTCAAGTTGGCAAAATCCTCCATTGAAGGTGAGGTGACAAATATTTTTATTTGTTTACCCAAAACATCACCTCAAGACCTTCATTTTCAAATAAAACATAGCAGCTGCAGGGAATGATAGCTGGGGACAAAGTGCAGGATAGAGGTCATATCCCCATACGCCTTAAATGCTCTCTGGAAAAAAATTGTGGCAGGCCGCTGCAGCCTGCAATGGTCCTTCGCAAATTTGCCAAGTCCCCCGCTGCTACGCGCTACCGCGTTTGAGCTTTGGAAGATGTCCCACTGCAGCGTGCTGCAGCGGATCATTTTGCAAATATACTGTTCAATTACTTTATTTTCATTTTTTAAAGTAAAAATATTTCCGCTGCAAACTGCTGCAGCGTGCTACCGTGCACTGTTGCGGCTCGTTTTGCAAAAAAAAAATACTGTTCAATTAATCGATTTCCCCGTTTTATATAGTTGGAAATATTTCCGTTGCAGACCGCTGCAGCGCGCGACCGCACGATGTAGCGGCTCATTTTGCAAAAAAAATACTGTTCAATTAATCGATTTCCCCATTTTATAAAGTTGGAAATATTTTCGCTGCAGACCATTGCAGCGCGCAATCGCGCACTGTAGCGGCTAATTTTGCAAAAAACACTGTTCAATTAGTTGAGCCCTCCAGTTTATATAGTTTAAATAATTCCGCTGCAGCCCGCTGCGGTGCACTGGAGCGCGCTGTAGCGGATTTCGTTTAATAAATTTTAAATATTTTTAGAAATGCCTCAGAACGCTCTTGGATGCCTTTTTCCTGAAAAAGATAAAAAAAATTGATTTAGGAGCATTATAGAAGTGAAATGAATGAAATTTTCTTTTATTTTATATATAATTTATGGTTTCATCACACCCCCATACTTAAATTCTTGCTCATCCTCGAGTAAGTTTGACATAATATTTTTCTATTTTGTAGGGATGAAAATCACAACAATGCAATAAGAATATGTATAAGTTAAGATGTGTGCATGGCAAAAATGAAATGAATATTTTAGCAATATTAATATTTTTACTAGTGGCCATAAGGTGGTTTAATCAAGCAATCTCCAAATTTTTGAATTTTTAATGTTTGAGATTAGGTGATGGGTACAGTTCATTGTGAATTTTAGACTAAGGAAATGGTCAAAGATTCCAAGAGTTGTGCTATATGTGCTCCTTCTTATGAATCACAAAGATGAAAAACTTAAAGGAGAGATATTTTTCTTCATCCTTTCATATTTTGTTCATTTGGAAGAGATATTTTTTATCATCTCTTTTTTTCATAAATATTTTATTCTTTTCATCTTTAGGGAGAGACATTAATCTTCATTCTTAATATATATCTTTGTGATCATGAAGTCCTATGGGAGCCTAGCACACTCTTTTTAGAATACGTACCATATATTTTAGTCTAAGTTCTATGCATTTCCACACACTTAGCTCAAGCATTTATTTAAATTTTTGGAGATTAAATTATCCTCTATTCATTCATCAATTACAACATTTTATTGCTTATGATACATTTAATCATTTTTGTTTACGCATTCTTTTACTTATGTCAAATTCGATTTTTACATTTTCGTGATTTTCATTTCTTTTGAAAAATTCAGAAAAAAAAATATGTCAATTAAGAATATCATAAAAGTGAGGGGATAAGAAAAATTCATAAATAAAAATCTCAAAATAAAAATATACTAAAAATAAAGATACAAAAGAAAAAAAAAATTAAAAGAAAAGAACAAATACAACCTATTTAGTCATCCTCTTCTCCTTCTTCATCCTCCTCCTCTACATACGCGGTCTTGGTAGGGTAGCGCATCTTCGGAATGGGTGCTCCGATAGGAGGCCTTGGCAACACGGAGGCGTCTGGTTCACCTTGCAAGCTTCAATCCTCAAACATCATCCCAAGAGCTTTGTGGAATTCAAATTGGAACTTGCGTTGTTGGCCAATCTCCTATTTGAAGAACCTCATATCGGCTGCAAGAGCCTTGCTAAGCTTCACATGCTGATTGTGGAGGCACGCCAAAAGTTGGTTCGTGAGGCGCGAGTTAGAAGGTGCAGATGCATCCCCTTTCGGTCCCCTTCTCTTCTTAGGCAGCTTTCGTTCGCTTGCCCGGACATTTAGGTTTGAAGGGTTAAGGGTGTAGCTAGGGGGAACAATAGAGTCTGAGGAGAGGATCTTGATCCCTTGGGTCTCGCACAATCCCGATATTAAAGACCCGAAGGCCAATGCCGCGCAAGGGCCCTTGAGAGCTTTCCATAGCTGCTCAAAGATAATGCTTGAAATACAGATTTCGCTCACCCTAACCAACGAGCTTAAGAGGAGCGCTCGGGCATGGGTCACTTCTATTAAGTGACTCGTGGGTATGACATAGCTAGAAATTCACAGTAGCCAAGCACTAGTCGTCTCCATCAATTCAGAGCGAGGGATATTGGCTAGTCTTCCTTCCCACTCTGTGTCATCGTTGACAATTTCCGCAATGAGACGACGAAGGTCCAAGTGAGATTCCAAGAGGTCCGAGTAAGAGCATCAATGAACCTCCTCAAGCCCATAGAATTGCTCAATTTGAGCAATCCCTAGGGTGACAACCTTACCCCGGTAGAAGAGCCGCTGCCCGGACGCATCAATTGCGTTTGCATACACCTCCTGGACGATCGTCGTTTATGTAGGGGCTCTCTTGGTCACAAACTCTCCCCATCCCCGTGGGTTGACTTGCTTATGCGGGATGGGGTAGGCGGTGCTAAAACTCCTCTACGGAATCAACTTCCATTGGGAAGTGATGGAGACAAAGCGGTGCTCGGCTTCTGCCGAAGAGAACCTCTTCTTGTTGAAAGTTCCTCCAGATGAGGAGGCTTCAACATCCTTTCGAGCAATCGCCTTCTTCCCGGTTGACATGGCAAGGAATGAGGATTAGGAGGATCAAGAACTTAGAGAGAATAGGAGAATTGGAAAGGTGCAAGGATAACCCCCCCCATTTCTTCCTTATTTATAGCCCAAACAATTCAAGGCAAAGAGAAGATGGTCAAATGGTCTTCCCCATGCCATAAATATGGTGATCCATGTGAGGGGGGGCAGCTTTTTCAGCAATTTTTTCTTACTGCCTTGGGAACCCAAAGGGCATGACTTGTTGACTGCATTTTCCCAAGACAGAAATTTTTTTCGAAATTGGGGCAAACCACTGCAGCGCACGGTAGCGGGTTCAACGCGTTAGCGCACTGGAGCGGAAAATGATTTCCGCATGCCGCCACAATGCTCAACACGCACGGTTTGCCCGCTGCAGCGCGCTGTAGCGCTTTTATTTTTTTGTTTTTTAGGGTTGGGTTGCCTTCCAATAAGCGCTTTGTTTCACATCCTTAGCTAGACTCACTAATGATCAATATGTAGGATCCGGTGGTTTCCTTTTCCATAAGCTAGAGATATTCGAATGAGCATAACTCTCATGATGGCGATAACTCTCTTCATCTTCAACTTCTAATAGAGGATCCATTTTTTTAGTTTTAAAATCAGGGGGAGTCTTTTTCTTTCTCTTCCCTCATCGCATTTTTCTCTTTTTTACTACTTCCTTGCTCCCCTTTTCAGAGGAAGGAGTAGACTAGCCATCAGAGTGTTTCTCTTCAATTGTGAGGTCTTCTAGAACATCATCGACCCATAACCTCTCTTTTCTAACCCTTTTTCTCACTTCATCCTCCATCTCTTTCTTTTTAAAGATAGTTAACTTAAGATCGATCATTTTCATTCTTCCTTTAACACTCATGCTCATTACACTGCGACTCACATTGATGACAGCCTTCACACTCATTAAAAAGGGTCTCCCAAAGATAATCGTGGAGTTTTTGTTCTATTGGTCCCATTCACACACCACAAAGTCAGTTGGAACTATAAAATTCTATAATTCAACTGCAATATTCTTTATCATTCCTAGAGGGGTAAGGGATTCTAGATTAGCAAACTCCAAAATCATCGAGGTATATTCCATCCATCCTACCTTTAAATGTTCATAGATGTGGTAGGCCATAACATTTACTGAAGCACATAGATCACACAAAGGATCTACAAATACTTCGTTTCTTATTATGCACGGGATGCTCAACCTCCCTGGATCTTCGCATTTAGGGGCGGTTAGCTTTTCATGGTCATTCCCTTTCCTTATTTCCAATTCCTCTAGTTTAAAATTTGTTGCACTCTCTTTCTCATTATTCACTCCTTCTGACACATTTTCAGAATGTATCACACTCACCAATTCCCTCGGGTTTATTTTAGTTGAACTAGGTAAAGCCCCTTGTTGCCGAGATTTGCCCCAATTGTGTCTCTATATTCCTAATGGAGGCTTGAATAGAAGCCTCGTGGTGTGTTAAGGTGGCTTCAGTGCGGTGCATGAATTGGGTTGTTTTGGCTTTAAATAAATTGAAGGACCCTTATAAATTATGTTGATAGTTGTTGTTATTATTTCCATAGTTCATGCCTTGCTGGTTGGATGAATTCCCCCCATATTGATTAGCATTATTATTGTTATTACTCCAAGAGAAATTTGGGTAGTTTTTCCACCCTAGGTTATACGTGTTGGAGTAGGAGTTGTTCGTCTGGTTATTGTTTCTAAGGTAGTTTACCTGTTCAGTATTATTTTGCATGAAGGGGTTATTTAAATTACAACTTTCACTGTTATGCCTATCCCCGCACAACTCACAGTGTACCTCTGAAACCACATTGACATTCATTCGTTCTATTCATTAATTTAAGGCATGAATTTCTTGTTGAAGAGCTTTCACGGATTCATTTTTTTGCCTTTCAAAAGGCCATTGGTATGCGTTATTATTGGCCATTTCTTCCAAGAGGTCGTAAGCTTTCTCTTGGGTTTTGCCACTAATGGAACCACCGGTAGCTGCATCAATGAGTATCCTCATTAGAGCACTCATACCATTGTAGAAGGTTTGCACTTGCATCTATAGAGGGAACCCATGATGTGGGCAATGCCTGAGGTACTCCTTAAAGCGATCCCACCCATCCTATAGAGTCTCACCTTCCAACTGAGTGAAATTGGAGATCTTAATCCTCAACCATGCGGTTTTAGCCGGAGGGAAGTATTTGGCTAAGAATTTTGTAGCCAAGTCATCCCAAGTCCAGATAGAATCACTCGGTAAAGAGCTTAGCCAACTCTTGGCTCTATCTCTCAAAGAGAAAGGAAAAGGCCGTGATTTAACTGCGTCTTCAGAGACACCGTTAAATTAGAAGGTATCACATATTTCAAAGAAAATTGAAATATGTGTGTTAGGATCTTCAGTGGTTAATCCTCCAAACTGATTATTTTGCACCATACTCAGTGTGGAAGGTTTGATTTCAAAGTTGTGGGCTTCAATATTTGGTCTTACAATTGCATGGAGGATTCCCCTAACAATGGGTAGTGCATAGTCTCTAAATGCTCTTCCCCTAGGCTCTTCTAAATTTTCTATGCAATTATCCATAACGGCTTGTTGGTTTGATAGGTTTCGTTCTCGCCTAGCTTGTAAGTATGTTCTATCTATTTCGGGATCAAAAAGATATTCAGTACAAACACTTTTACTCATACAACTAACAATATGGCTTATCGAGAACAAGTTGGTAATAAAGATCAAACAATTTTGCCGAAATAAAATAAACAAAAGCATAAAATGTTAGCTTTGATAATTACAAAAAAATGTAAAACTACTAATATATGCAATTACATGCTTAAATCGCTAGTTACTTATAGATTGTCCTTAATTCAAATCAAGTACCAATTCCCCAGCAACGGTGCCAAAAACTTGACAGACTGTAAATACATGTCTGCACACATACACAAGTGTACGTGGTCTGATGTAATAAGTGGAAAGTGTTAATTTCTGGGAATTTATCGATCCTCAAAGAATTAGTTGATTTGACACTAAGGTGTATCTATTCTCACTAATGTTTAAGCTACAATGTATTTGGATGAGTTGATCTAAAAATTAGCACAATAATCACTAAGCAAAAAGAGCAAGATGAGAGAAAGAGGAGAGTTGGGACCATCCCACATGCCATGATATAACAATTATGTAATTAATTTCTCAAGCTTTATCATTCATTTTAATTAAAATCAAGTGCACATTATTTTCTTTGAGTTTAACTCAAGGTCTTACAAGTTCAAATCTCGTGCACAAAAAGAACTCACATTTGGTTCTACTTCGGCACAAAAATTCTTGTAAGATTCTTTTGATTTAAATTTTTATCTTTTTCTCTTGATCAAGGAGATCTTGATTATTAAATCTTAGGATCTTACAAATATTGATTTCCACTACGAGCATCACTCGCACCTCACATAATTGAGATGAGGGATTCATATGTTGGGCTCAATGACTATGTCACTTAGTTTATGAGCACTCAACACTTCCTTCCTCTACCTCAATTATGGAGCTCATTTAGTGGGTCTTAGCATCACTTGCATCAACACTTTGGTTGAGCTTAGATTATGGTGCATTGAGCTCAAGAACATTGTCACATAGTTGCAAGCTTTCATGCACTCAAAAGCTAGCATCCAACCTAAGGTGAGCTATGGAGCACAAGACGATTAGTTCTTGAACCTTTTTTTATTCATTACTTTTATTCGACACTCAAGACTAAATTAGATAAAATATTTCTTAGCAAGATATTAAGATCACAATATAAATTATGCTTGAGGAAAAAAACATTTATACATGAATATTACATCATGCACATGGGATTTCACCCCAACCCTCCCCAAGGGAGTTTAACTACTCATTACAAAAGAAAAGAAGAAAAACACATACATGGTTAAAGACTCTTTCATGATCAACTAAAAGGAAAATACAAGAATAGAGTTTAGAAGATACTAGGAATGCTCCTTTGTAAGTTCTCTGAAATCCTTCTTCTCCTTCTCAATGTTCCCTTCTTAGGTCGCTAGTGCTGCTTTCTTCCTTCTTTTCCAATGCAAGAGCTTGCTTTGCCACCCTTGGGGAGTTCTTCTCTTTCTTGGCACTCCTCCTTACTTAGTGGATTTTTGGCTAAAATTATGAACCCTCCTCAAGTCAAGAGGAGGGGTATTTATAAGAGAGGGCTGCCTTCTTCTTCTTCATTTCAAAACCAGCATTTCCATTTAAAATTCTGAACTCATGATGGCAAAATCCTCCATTGATGGTGAGGTGACAAATATTTTCATTTGTTTACTCAAAACATCACCTCAAGACCTTCTTTTTAAATAAAACGTAGCAGCTGCAGGGAATGATGGCTAAGGACAAAGTGCAGGATAGAGGTCATATCCCCATATGCATTAAATGTTGTCTGGAAAAAAATTGCGGTGGGCGGCTGCAGCGTGCTGCAGCCCACTGCAACATGCAATGGTCCTTGGCAAATTCACCAAGTCCCCCGCTGCCACGCGCTACCGCGTTTGAGCTTTGGAAGATGTCTCGCTGCAGCGCGCTGCAGCGGGTCATTTTGCAAATCTACTATTCAATTACTTCACTTTTTATTTTTTAAAGTAAAAATATTTTCGCTGCAGATTGCTGCAGCGCGCGACCGCGCGCTGTAGTGACTCGTTTTGCAAAAAAAAACACTGTTCAACTAATCGATTTCCCCGTTTTATAAAGTTTGAAATATTTCTGCTGCATACCATTGCAGCGCGCGACCGCGCGCTGGAGCGGCTCATTTTGCAAAAAATATTGTTCAATTAGTTGAGCCCTCCTGTTTATATAGCACGCTGCAGCGGATTTCCTTTAATAAATTTTAAATGTTTCTAGAAATGCCTCAGAACTCCCTTGGATGCCTTTTCCCTGAAAAAGATAAAAAAAAATTGATTTAGGAGCATCATAAAGATCTAAAATGAATAAAATTTCCCTTTATTTTAGATATAATTTATGGATTCATCATCATTCCAATGATTTCAACATCAAAATTTCAGCAAAGAGAGCAATCAAGATTCAGGTGAGTTTGAGAGCCTTATTTAATGCACCTGAGTAGCTTGATAGAATCCCATGCACTCCGATTCATCTGAGTGCAGAAGTGATAGAAATATACGTGCTGATGCATGTTAAATGCTGAAGTGATTGAAATATATGTGCTTAGGCATTCCTAGAGTGCTGAAGTGACATAAACATATGTGCTTAGGTGTTCTCAAGCATTAAAGTGACAAAAATATATGTACTCCAGAACAGTCAAGCATGAAGTGGCTAAAACATATGTGCTCAGGTGCAGCTAGAGCACCAACCCAAAAAAACCATAAGAGATCAGGTGCACTCAGGCTCTAGGAAAGCCTATGTTAAAGTAAGGCATGCACTCAAGCATGCCCTGGTGCTCGATACAAATTTGAATGTGAAACACCCTATTCATAAAGGAAAAGGAGTTGAATCGTGGCCTCCTTGGGTGGTCCTATAGGAGCATAGAAGCTAAACAAAAGCCCTAAAATAGGAGGATAGTTTAGGGGAGAAAATAAGAATTCTTAAGAGTGAAAATACCAACCACCAAAAAAATGAGAGAAAAGGAAAACCCTAAAGATGCCATTAGAAAGCTGTAGAAGGAAGAAAGAAGAAGAAGATGAAGACGAAGAGAACCCTTTGGGACATTCCTTCAGTAACCTTTTTCCTTTTCTCTTTTCTTGCTTTTCTATTTGCATTTTGTTGCTGAAAGAAATCTTGTTATCGCTGAAAGAAAAAAAAAATGCTTTTGATTTCTTTTTGATGGCACTCTAAACCCCCTTATTAGGGTGAGTTAGGATGTAAAAGATATTTCTATGTAATGCTAAGTTTAAAATTCTAATGTGTTCTGGTAAATTCATGTGGCTTATTGTGCAAATCTTCTAAGTTAAACATTAAAAAATCAATATCGTTTAAAAATAACATTCTCATATCGCACTATATCTTTGATCAAACCACTTGCTTTGATCAAGACATATGCACATTTGAATACATGTCATTGAAGTAGGACTAAGACCTTGATCAAAGCAAAACTCCATATCAAGGATTTATGTGCACTTAACCATTTCATGTAGTATATGTTCCACTCCTCATGTGATCCCTCACTTAGCCAAAAGGTTAGATCGAGTAAAGGGTTATTAGAGTAAAAAGATCTACATGCTTCCCTTTAAATAAGAAGATGTCTATGTGCATATGAGAACAAAGATAGAAATTTAGTTCTAGTTGCACTTGATAGGGAATGTCGATAGGTATTAAGAAAACCATCATTTATACATTAAAGTCTAATGTCAAGGAATCTCATACGGGATCAACTACAGATTATCTTAGGGTTAAGTGGTGAATGACCCATGTGAGTGAGAGCTCACTAGACCCTTTAACTATTTGCATCTCTTTAAAATATAAAGTTAACATTCTCATGAGATGATTAATTCAAACTCAGTAAGAATTGGATTTATTGAAACAAAGATGATTGGTCTAACTCTCAAAAATCTCTTAAACTTGATTAGATTCTCATTATGTTTAGGATTATTTATTTGCATTCATAGTTCTTGTTCAATAGCAAATTCAATATTAGATTGGTTAAGCATTAGCGAAGGAAATAGTAACTAGTAACCATCTTTTAATCCTTGAAGATGATGTAATCAAAAGTCACACCATTTTTTGGCATGTCAAGGTTTTGGTGCCGTTGTCGGGGATTAAATTGATGATATTAGTTAACATTCTTAAGCTAGTGAATTAAACACTTTTCTCTTTTTATATACTTGTGTCATTTTCATTTTTGCAATTATTCAGATTTTATTTTGTTTGCTTGTGTAATCATTTTGCAATTATCATAGTGACCTAGAGAAAGTCTAGTATAACTGAATCTTATGCCTATGTACGCGTTGTCTAGGTGATCAAAGCTTACTTTTTATTCTAAAATAGACATAACCAACTATAAATCTTGAATACAACTAGGATTCAATCTAGAAAACCAAACTATGGAAAACCCAAATCTAAGAAAAATTCATAATGATAATAATAATAGCGATGTTAACATCAACAATAATGTAGCAAGAGCCTTGAGAGATGATGTGTTGCTTACTATGGGATGGATTCCTAATACATTAGTTAGACATGGAATTCAAACTAAAAACTTTGAGATTAAATAAGCCACACTAATAATGGTACAAAATAATTAGTTTAGTGGCTTACAAATTGAGGATCTAAATGTTCACATCACAAATTTTCTTGAAAATTGCAACAATTTTAGGTATAATGGTGCATTAATGATGCCATAAAGCTTAGAGTATTTCTATTGTCACTAAGGAATAGGGTAAAAGTTGGCTCCTATAACTTCCAAGTGTCTCCATTACCATTTGGAATGAGCTAGCACAAAAATTCTTAGCAAAATACTTTTCCCTTTCCTAGACCGTAAGACTTAGGAATGAGTTCTCTAACTATATATAACATGATAATGAAACATTTGATAGTTGAGAGATATTTGAGGAGCTATTAAGGTGTTATCCTTACCATGACTTGCCCTTATGGCTTTGGGTACAAGCATTATACAATGATTTGAACTAGTACTCAAACATGCTCATAGATCAGGCATCTGTTGGATCAGTAAATAGTATAACTCAATAAGAAGTATATGATCCCTTAGAAGAAATTTCCATAAATTCATATCAATAGTCTATTGGGATGTGGAGACCATTTTTAGCATCCATGGAGGTGTTTAATAAAGCTCCGATGGGTTTTCAAGATGTCCCAAGGTGTTTTGGGACAAGTCAATTAAATTTGGGTGCTACAATCGCCACGGCTTGCCTCAGCTCCCCAAATTTGTGAGCCAGGGGCCACAGCACATGTCAGCACCCAAATTGGAGAGCTAGGCATTATGGTGTGCCTTAGTGTTCAAAATTTGAATGCTAGGCACCACGACACACTGTCATGCCCACCAATTGGCATGCATGCCCAAGTGTGCCTTAGCGCCTGCGAAAACCCTGTCATGGGTTTTGGAAGTTCCCTAAGTAATTTAGAGAAAATTTGGCTTTCTAAGAGTTTCTTTGGGGCTTGGTTATTTAAGAAAACATGTAAGGGATGTTTCCTTTGAATCAACCCTAATTTATTAGAGGTTGTGGCTGCTGCTAGCATCCTTGTGTTCTACAGTGAAAAAGGGTGTGAGTGCCTCTTCAGATTAATAGAGAGCCTTTGGGAGAAGACTTGTGAGAGAGTTTGAGAGGGTGCTGAGTAGAGTCAGGGCTTGGGTGTCTTTTTAGGTAGAGTTTATCATATTTTTGTTCCACCAAATGTCCAAGTCTTGGTTTATACTATGTAATCTTATATTCTTAATATTGTATATTTTTTGTGGTGGTGTGGATCTATAAATTATTTCCCAAGTTTTGGGTTTTCCACATAAATCCTTATGTGGATTGTTTGTGGCTTGTGCTATAATTATGTGCTATTGTGTGAATCTTTAGGTTTTTCCTTGGTAACTTTAACTCAAACCTATTGTAATAACCCTAATAAGTGTTATTAGTGCGAAGTTCTAGGTTTACCATTTGAGTGGGAGCATTAATAGATGAAGGAAGATAGAAGATTAATGAGTTCAGCAGAACAAACTTTACATTATGGAAAATGCGTATCAATAATTTGTTGTACCAGAAGATGTTGTATTACCACTGGGAGGAATTAAAAGAAACTTGTAACTATGACAAATGAAGAATGGGAAGTCCTTGATAGAACATCATTGGATTGATTCGTCTTTCTTTATCTTTGTTCGTGGCATTCAACATAGTGAATGAAAAAACAACATTGGATCTCATGGTGGCCCTAATAAGGATGCATGAGAAGCGTTTGGCTTCCAACATGGTTGTTTTGATGAAGCGGCTATTCAATATGAAGATGGTAAATGTTAGTTCAGTGATAAACACCTGAATGAGTTCAACATTGTAACAAGCCAGTTAAGCTCTGTGGACATCAAGTTTGATGATGATGTGCGAGCTTTGTTGCTTTTATCTTTACTACCGAATAGCTGGGATGGATTAGTTGCTGTGATCAGTAACTCATCAAGAAACACGAGTTTTAAACTTGATGATATTGCAAGGCCTGTGTTGAATGAAGAAATTTGGAATAACTCTTGTGATGAAACTTTAAGTTTACCCTTATGTGCTAAAAAAAAAATGGAAAATCTAAATTGGAAAAAAGAAAAACATTATGCTAAAACTTTATAAAAACCAAACATTGGAAGAAGGACTATCTGGCCCTGAAGAAATCTGGTGGAGGAAATCAAGTTGTGGGTCATTTTGTAGACATTACACAAGATGATGTCGAAGAAGCATTTATTTTATCTTCAGAGACTACAGAAATCTGGTTTGTGGATTTTGGTGCTTCCTTTCATGCAACTACTACAAAAGAGGTATTCATAAGTTACATGAAAGGTGATTTGGGAAAGGTATGTTTGGGAGATGATAAGGCATGTCAGATTGTTGGAAAGGGTGGTGTCGACATTAGGTTACCAAATGGAACGATATGGAGATTAAGGCATGTCAAATATGTTCCAAGTTTGAATATAAATGTGACATCTATCAATCAGATAGCCATGCAAACTATGTTTTAACCTCACTAATGACTTATGAAAAGTGACAAGAGGTGCTTTAATCATAGCTCAAGATAATATGGAAGGGAAACTTTATATGAGTAATACAGAGTTTAATTATATTGTGGTAGTAGAAACTATGACTATTATGGAACCAAAGTTGTGGTCATATGAGTAATAAAGAGGTGAAATCATACAAATTGAAGCTAGGCAAGCTTTAGTTGGCCTTGGTACGTGATCAAGAGCAGGGTGATCCACACCATCCTTTCATAAGGATGGAAGCAAGGTTGAAGAAGATCCAAGTTTGAAGTTAGAATGATCCCAATAGATCTTTAAGTGGGAAATTATTAGGATGTAGAGACCATTTTGATCACCCTTGGAGGTTCCAAATAAAGCTCTAGTGAATTCGAGAGCCAGGCAGCATGGAGCGCCTCAATGCCCAGAGTTCGAGAGCCAAGCTCCACAATGCTTTAGCACCCAAAATTTGACAACCAGGTGCCACGATGCACCGTAGCACTTGATAGACAAGCTTTCCCACCAAAGTGTGCCCTAGGACCCTTGGAAACCTTACCACAGGTTTTGGCAGTGATCTAAGTAATTTTATTGGTATTTTAGGTCTTTTAGGTCTATTTGGGACTTGAGTATTTAAGGAAACATGTGATGGATGTTTCCTAAGGTACAACTCAAATATATTGAAGGTTGTGGCTAGTGCTAGCATCCTTCTACCCTAGAGTGAAAAAGGGTGTGAGTTAAGTGTCTCAGAGCCCACATGTTGGAGTTATAGCTCTTAATATTTGAATCTTAATTTATTTTATCAAGATTGGGTTGGGATAATATATATATATATATATATATATATATATATATTAAATAGGATGATTAATTTATTTATTCATCTTCTGTAGGTGATACTGTCTGATTTTTGGAATAGAGCTTGATTAGTTATATTGTTTGACTTTATAGGACCGTGACTTTGAGATTGTACTCGATAGTAAGATATTGGAGATTCTAAGTTTGTATATTCTTAGAATAGTTAGAATAAATAAATTAGAAAAGAAAAGATATTCCTAAATATTGATTAGCCTACTACTTAAAATCTTTGATTTGAATGCTCTGCTTTACCTTGGCTTAGAGCTTTGTTGCCTTGTGCATATTTTGATGAAATATGGAGTTTTAATGATATTCCATATCAACTTTGTAAAATATGTCATTATTACATCACCTAACTTAAGACATAATAAATTAGATAATAATATAGTGGAGTGTATCTTAGTTAGTCTACCTATTCAGTTTTTATTGTGGTAGAATCAACTCGGATCTAGCCATGAGTTTTCTGGATGATACATGCATGATTCTATCATTCGACTTAGATTTATCCATGAGTGGTTGAGATGATACATGTGGGACTTTCTGTAAAGTGGATATATTTAACTAGTTACTATTATGGAAGGCTAGTCCAAGTATACGTTCAATTAAATGTTAATTTAAGCTCAATTTACTTATAGTACAGTACAACTCAGCTCAGTTTACAATTTTGCAATATTTTTTGTATTTTCCTATTTACAGTAGATTTTATGGCATTATCTATATATATATATATATATATATATATATATATATATATTAAAACCCATCTTGGTGAGAATTTATTTTACGAAAATAAAAATATACAAGACTAGGGATGTCAGGAATACGAAGTCCTAGAAAAGTAAAAATCTTGATGCTAGCCCCTAAAATAATGACCCAAGCAGGGTATATCCTTAAGGTCTCCAGACACAAAATAGAAAGGAACAAACAAAAACTAAAAACACAAACAATCGCTCACAAAAAATAGAATAAGAAAAAAGAACAAACATAAACAGTTGCAAGGAACACAGCAGCACCAAAATAGATTACAGTCTTCTAGTAAAACAACCAAATGAATAAACCTGCAACCTGTAATTCATGAAAGTCTCTTTTTGAACAAACAAAAACACCTGCAAGAAAGAATTCCGTAGCATTCCTACTTCTCTATGCAAGATAGAGACATGATGACTTATGTAAAGCCCAACCAACATATTAAATCAAGGACATACTTAAAGATTTGCTCATCTAGAAAGAGTGTTTAGCATAGCTAAAAGAGATATGCCAACTAAAGCATATTAAAATAAAAAAGACATAGACAGTCATCCAGAGATTCCAGTTGCCCTGGAACCCAAGGCATCCCAGCAAACAAAACAAGCCCTCTAAACTAGTGTCGCCCACATTGTAATAGTCTAGCCACACACACACACACACACTCCCACTCACATTCACATGCAAACACACACACACACACAGAGTGATATATATATATATATATATATATATATATATATATATATAATGGAAGTGAAGGACTTTCCATGACAAACAACCAAATGATGTAGTATAGAAGCAAACTCCACCTTTTCCTAGATAAATTTAGACAATGTGAAAGTAATGCCAAAACAGGTGAAGCTAATGGAGACTAACCAGAAATAAACGATCATCCAAGCCTTCCACTGAAGAGCACGTAAAATACTAAAATAGGATAGAAATAAAAATCTTATGTATAGCAAGTAGAAACTCCAAGTAGCACAGCAAGCAATAAAACCATCCAAACTAGCTACTCTAGTTCAGTCAGCAAGAAAACTTATACCTTAGCACCCAGGCAATAAATCCACAACAAATAATAAATCAACCAATGAGAAATCAACAGAACATAGAGCCATAAGTTGGCAAATAGACACAATCATTAGATGAAAAGCAAAAATGCCAGAACATGTGAAGCTAGTGAAAATTTGAAGTAAAGAAACTAGCCTTTGCAAAACTAATCCATCTATCCCAGGACGAAAGAAAAGAGAGGTCACTAGCAGGCATTATATGAACTTTCTATGATTTCAAAAAAGTAAATCACCTCAGCCTAACCAACTCAATAAAACCATGGCCAGCCTTACATCCATCCCTATAAACATTCCAGAGATAAATTAGAGACCACTACCATTGTTCAAGTGATCTAAAAAGTTTTTATTTTATTTTTGATGTCCAAAACATTATTTTTCCCCAAATAAAACATTTTTCATTGAAAGCAATCAAAATAAGGTTGATATCAGAATGCATAGCAGTAATTATACTATTGGCTAAAATGGGTTTGTTAGAATGTTTGGCATTATTTCTGTTATCCCAAATATTCCAAAGAGTATAAGTAATAAAAAGATTACTGATACGAAGCTTTTTTTGTTTCTCATTGGGCCAACATTTATTAATTCAACAATTGATTTGAAATGCTTTATACTAGTTTCAGCAGCAATCATGTTCCAGACCAAGCAGCTTTGCTTGTTTTAAGAAAAAACATGTTCAACACTTTCAGAATTGTGGCAACATTAGCACTTAGACGCTAAGGAGTAATCCATTCTTTTCATATTTTCTTCAACAATAATGCAGTTATTATAAATTTTCCAAAGGAATATGTTGATAATTGTGGGGATACAAGTATGCCAAATCAAAATTGGGAAGGTTGGAAGAGTTGAAGCCTTACAAATATTCCAGAGCTTAATTAAACTTTTCTTACCTGCCATACACAAATTAGAGTTAGCATTCCTAATAGGAGCCAAGGTTGGTTTAAGAATTTTTATTTGGTTAAACCAATCCACGGAGAGAAAGGTTTTCAGCCAATCCTCATTCTAACCATCGATATTGAATAAATTTCACCTAATTTTAGATTTGGGTGAACTATGATGGGAATATTATTTGCAAGATTACCAGAATGGGTCCAGTTATCAAACCCAAAGGAAGACTTATCAATTTTATTCCAATTTAAAGTTTCTTCAATAATCTCTTTATGATCAATCTTTTGACCCCAGATTTTAGAATCAGTAATTTTCTGAGTAGTTTGAAAGGGGTGAGTAGTGGCACAATATTTAGCGAGAATGAGCTTAGTCCAAATGGAATTTGAAGTTCAAAATTTCCATCAAAATTTAGTAGAGAGGGCTTTATATATAGAGTCAAGACAACGCAAACCTAAACTGCCTTCCTCAAGAGGAAAAGTTACTTTGTCCCAGAAACACCAAATGGTTACGGAACCACGATTATGGTACCACGATAATTTACTAAAAATAGTTTTAATCTTTGAGATAATGAAATAAGTGGGAATGGTAACCTTCAACTAATACAGGAGAATCATATTCAACACATACTTGAGAAGATTTAAACGACCACCTTGTGAGAGATATCTATTTTCCCAACCATGAAGTTTAGTGAAAGTTGCATTTAAAAGCTATTTGAATATGATATTTTTATTAAGACCAGTAAAGATAGGAATACCCAAATAAGTGAAATGAAGCTTGCCTTGATTGAAATTTAGGTTCTTTTGTTGAGTAGAAACTTATCACTTATGAAAAAGGAGGATTTTGAGGAATTTATTTTAAGACTTGAGTCCAATTCTAGCTTTTAAAGAAGTCTGTTGAGGTTCAAAACTATTTTGGAGCCATCATTTGTGAATAAAATAAGATTGTCTGCATAGGAAAGGTGAGAGATAGATATTTTACCACCAATATTAAATTGCATGCTAGGGTCCTTTTGAAAGAGACTGTTAATGTGATAGAACCAATAATTCATAGCCATAATAAAAAGGATAGGTGAAATGGGGTCCCCTTGCCTAAGGCCTCTTTCATATTTAAGAAAACAACTAGATTGACCATTGATTATAATAAAGAACCACTTGTTATGAGTAGAGTTTTAATTTTAGTTATGAATTTTTCATTAAAACTATAAGATCTTAACATTTTAATAAGGAAATTCCAATCTAATTTGTTAAAAGCTTTTTTAAGATCAATTTTAATAATAAAATTATGACCCATCCTTTTGTTTTTAAGATTATAAAAAAGTTCCTGAGTTGCTAAGATATTATTTTGAATGGTTCTCCCAACCACAAAACTAGATTGGTTGGGCTCTATAAGATAGGAAATTAACTTTTTGAGCCTATTAGCAATGATTTTTGAGATTATTTTGTTGAGGATAGATATGAGGCTTATAGGTCTAAACTTGTTCCACCAAAGAGCCTTATCTAATTTAGGGATAAGTGCAATGGATGTATGAGTAAAATAATTAGGAAAAAGAACATCACAAAAATATTCTTTGATCCTGTTATAGATATTATCTTTAATAATATGCCAAAATTTAATGAAAAACTCAACATGGAAGCCATAAGGACCAGCACAAGTATTAGTTTTTAAATTTTTAACCTGTTCCCATATTTGATCATCAGCGGCATTGAATTGATCATGCAATTATCCTCTAAAAAGACTTGGGGTCCTTTAAAA
The DNA here is from genome assembly GCA_016760335.1 of Gastrodia elata. NCBI lineage: Eukaryota > Viridiplantae > Streptophyta > Magnoliopsida > Asparagales > Orchidaceae > Gastrodia > Gastrodia elata. The sequence goes on along the minus strand of CM028680.1, from coordinate 35,816,567 downwards.
TCTAACATTTAGTTATTAGAATAAGGATGATGATTTGAAAATTCATTTTTGAAATGGTTAATTGCAGACATACTAATTTCATCTTGGTTATCAATTTTTTGGCCATCAGGAGAATGAATGTTGTTGATTTTGTTAATTTGTCATTTTTTATTAACCCAATTGTGATAGAAAGCTGTGCTTTTTTTGCCTTTTAATTCCCAATTTATACTACATTTTTATTTCTAGTAAGTTTTAATTTAATTATGGGTTTGGATTAGAGTTGCCTTTGATTTAGAGATAGCTTTTCTATTTACATCATTTGGGTTAGACTCAAAGATCATTTCTAGAGAAGAAACTTAGTTTTCTTGCCTTGTTAAATTATTGCAAATCTTCCACACATTGTTTTTGTTCCAAATGTTTATAGCTTTTTTGAGTTTTTTGAATTTTTCAACTAATCTGGTTAGACCAAAAGAATTACAAGGCTTGTTCCAAACAGAGTTAACAATTTCATAGAAATCAATCCTATTTTACTAGCACAACTAAAACCTGAAAGACTTAGCGTAAATATTGTTAAAATTTCCTGAAGACAGAAGAATTGGTTTGTGGTCAGAAGTTGTGGAGTTTATGGAAACTTTTTTAAAGTCCGAGAAAGTGTTACACCAATATTGTTAATCATGAAATGATCCAACCTAGCAAATTTTCATCCTGTAGACCAGGTAAAAGGATTGCCAGTGTATTTAAAATCATTAATGCTACAGTCAACCACTGCTGAATTAAAATTACAAGTAGATGAATCATGGTTTGAAGAGTAACCTTTATGTTCATTAGGGTTAAAAACAACATTGAAACACCTCCCACCAACCAAGAAAGAGAAAAATGACTACAAAATAAAATGCTCAATTCTAATATTATTCACCTGAACAAAGGTAGCAAGAAAATTATAAGAATCATTATGGAATCTAATGTGAATAGCTTGATCATTTTGGGCCACAATTTTTGTTTCCCAAATATCAGACCACATCACCCAGATTCTATTTGAGATGTTAGCAATGTCTTTGTAAGAATTAATAAACTTATAGATTTTAAAAATAGCCTCTTTTTGATTTTGGGTTCTAAAATAATTGCCATGCTTATTTTATTTTCTTTAATAACATGTTTAAATCTATTTTTTAAAGAGACATTGCCTATGCCTCTAATATTCTAGCACATTATTTTCATTGGGAAACCATAGAAGGATCCCTTGAGGTCTTCTGACTAGTAATAAGGGAAGACATTGCACATTATATTCATTGGGAAACCATTGAAGGACCCCTTATATATATATATATATATGCTATGCATGTTAGGATGCAAGATTTTTAGTTTCGTTATATATATTTTAATATTTTGTCAGCATATTCAGCATGTTTAGATTTGATCATATATATTTAACAATGTTCTTTTGTACTTATATTAGTTTTATATATAAACTTGACCCATTTTTATAGCAATTGGACTTGAGGTATGTTACCTTACTTGACTCATTTTTGTTAAGATATAAATATCGTATTTATAACTTCTCTATTTCATTGATTGTTTCTTGCACCTAAACTGCCTAGGTTAATCTGTCATATCCAAAATTTTAGTAATAATTTATCAGCCTAAAATGTACTTGGATATTTTGTCTAACACAAAATCTTTTTCTTTGTTTGGTCAGAGACTTAGCATGTAACAACCAATATATTAAATCTACAGTTATTTGAAGACTGTACACCAGGTGAGGAGCAGGAGAAAGAGGATGATCCTTCTGCATCCGCTTAGTTGTAGTTTTTGTTTTGTTTGGAAGAGAGTGTTATTTAGCTTTTCATTCTCATTATTTTTGCTAAATTTTGGTATGTAATAATTAAGTTTTGTACTTGCATGTTTATTATTTCAGCACTTTATTATCTAAGATGTTTACTTTCTTCTATTTTTTTTTTCATATTTCTTGAATGTGATGAATGAATGTATCTATTTTCTTATCGCTTCCGCACTCTGTGATGAACATTTACTTACTATGGTCTTCTACTTTGAATTATTATTCTTACTACATAAGAATTTGGGGCACAATTACTCTCATTTCAAATATTTAAGTACCTAGCTACTTAGATAATCCAGCAAGGTTAGTTGGGCAACATAAGGGTCTCTCTGCAGGCATTTATAGTGCCAGCTCTAATCCAGGATTTTGGGGTTAGTAATGACTCATACCGTAGCTAATAATATTTTGTTGCGCAAGCGATGAGGTGGGACACCAAAGGCCTGGACAAAATCACAAACTGACATTTTTGGCAATGCATGTAGTTTTACGCTTCCTTTATCCTTGCATACTCTTCCTGCAATATTCATGCTTCTTTCAAAAGCTCAATCAAATGGACAAGACTTCTAGTTCAGCTATAATGAAGCTCTAGAGCTTCATATGTCCATTAGAGATGGGAGAGGTTTAAGGGTGGGGTTTTTTGGTGGAATAGAGAGTACTATAGGAACTTAGTTACGCAAATAGAGGTGTAGCTTATTTATGGGATGTTCTTATAAGCCCAGATGAGCTCATTGGGTTGTGTTAAGGTCTGAGGATGGGGCCTAAAAGGTATAATTGGATTAGACCCAATTTGGGGCAAATTTGATAAGTAAAGGTGTAGGGAAGAACCCTTTCATTTTTGGGAGTTCATTGGGGATGATCAGAGTTCGTGGGGAAGGGGGGGGGGGAGATTTTTCACCATAAATTCATTTCGAGATACCTATTCCGGTTGTCGGGAGGAGGTAAGAGGATTAAAAATGAATAATAACTTATTTGACCTCAAATCACGTACCATTCGCACAATCAAACTATTGGGATTGGATTTGGCGAAGGATATTTTGGTCCGGTAGATTTCAAACTGGATGATCCGTTGGATATTATCTCTGCGGTTCTGATTTAATAACGTTAAATCGATTTATTAAAAATCAAATTTAATTAATTTAAATCCAAAACCTATGGTTTCTTTTTAAATAAAATATGAATTTTATTTTGTGATTATTTTGACCAATCTTAATTCTTAAATATTTTGAAACTTGCATATTTAGATGTGACCAATTATACAATCAGAATTTGGGTTTAATGGATAATATAATTCATCCTTAAACACTTTGACTCCAAATTTTCAGTATTTAATCCTGATGGAACTTACAAATTAACGATGACAAGTTAAGGCTTTAACTAAGCATGGTTAACATCTTGGTAACAACTACAGGTTGTTACATGAAATATATGGCGTTATAAGTGACTTAGGTTAAATGGCAAATTAAGAATCTTATGACATAAACCAAGGAAATAATTCAAATAAAGGATCAATTCTTATATAATGCATTTATATATGTGAGGTACTAATTATCATTTTATTTTCGGTACTAATTATCATTTTATTATTTAAGAAGCAAAATAACATAAAATTGTATATTTTCTTAAGAAGCAAAATAAAAATACAAAAAGGGTTGAGAAGTTACAAAACTCATAGATTAAAAGCTTGATATATATAAATATAAATATAAATATATATATGTGAGGTGGAAGCTCATGACTCAAACTTTTGTACAGAGCTTAGCTGTTGGGCATTGATGTGTTATTGAGTCGTGTTGTACTTATTTTTATTTTGAGTCGTATCGTGATCCAATTATTATCATTTGATATTGTCGCTTTTTATATTGGACAATTTTTATTTAATTTTTTGGTGGTCATTGTTTAGTGTGTTTGTTTTGCAGCGTAGGGTTTTTGTGCTACATCAATATATAGTTCATATATGTCATTTGGAATTTTAATTAAATGAAAACTATTTTATAAGAAAAGACAATTGAGAGTTTGTGGTTTGGATAGTTATCGTTCCGTTATGTGTATAACTTTCAAGATTGAAAGTGTAAATAATCTTGGTATCTGTCTTTTCTTTTTCTTGCATTTTTCTATCTGCTTCTGAAGTATCCTCTGCTACGATTCACATCAACATTCTCGTCAAGATCCGCTTCCATTTGCTCATTGAACACCTCTACAACAAAACATATGCAAACCTAGATGCTCTCCCACTTTGTTGTTCAAAACCATCTCAAACAACCACCAAAAAAATTTAAGAAAAAAATTCATGGATTTTTGACTTAAATTTCAAGTAATTCTAACTTTGTTTGAACCACCAAATGTGCTCCCAAAGTTAAACAGTTGCTTTCAACTTCAGCAACCATTTCTGGTATAGAGTAGGTTCTCAGACCTTGGTGCAGAAGTAACGGTGAGTACATGCGAGGAGGAGGACCATTACATGAGCCTTTGTACGAAACTTTGCTATTGAGGAATGATGTGTTATTGAGTCGTATGGTATATTTATTTTGTTTCAAGTAATGTTGTGACCTAATTCTTATAATCTGATGCTGTGTCTTTTTGTATTTATTTATTTTTTTATTCTTTGGCAGTCGTTGTTTAGCATGTTTTTGGCCGCTTAGGGTTTTTGGCTACATATATAAATAGCTGATGCATGTCATTCGGAATTATTATTGAATGAATGTTATTTTATGAGAAAAGGGAGACTTGAGAGTTCTTGGTGTCATGGACAACCATCACTCCCTTTAGATTGCACAATCAAAGGAATGTATGGTGCATAAACCTTTATGGACCAAGTTATGGATAATCATGGTATCCATCTTACAATGCACCTCCACTTTGTTTTATCAAGACCTACTTCCATTTCGGCCATCAAATGCTCTGCAACGAAACCTACGCAAACCTCGACGCCCTCCCACTTTGATATCTATAACCCTCTCAAGCAGCCACCAATTAGTTTAAGAAAATATTTAGTAGATTTCTGACATCTAAATAAACATCCTCCCAATATTTCAAGTTATTTTGACTTTGTTTGACTCACTAACATCTTCCCGAAGTTGAGCGGTCGTTTACGCTCACATATCCATAAGTTCAACTTTGCACAATCAATCAATCCATAATGTTTCAATTATAAAATATACATTTGTTTCATTTCATATGAAGTTTTTGGTATACACAAGATAATTACATATCTATCGCCTAACTTATTTCTAAATCTTGGATGATTTAAAAGCACTACGTGAGATGGAAAATTTAGTGAAACAATAGAGATTTTAGTGATATTTAGTTTAATCCTACATTGGCTTACAATTTTAAAGCTAAGCTAAATTTGATGTCTACATTGACAATCTCTTAGGTTACAATTTGATTTAAGCTTGGTGTGATTAAGAACTTGATATTACTAATTAATAATTTCCAATTTTCAGTTTCAAAGATAAAGTATTAATTATTTTGCATTCAATAGATAATTTGATTGTTAAACACAATCATATTTTAATAACAAACTCAATTAAGAAAAAAATTAATAATATCACAATCTTAATTTTTTGGGTTTTAATTAAATAATATTTATTAAATTTTCTATGATATATATATATATATATTTATATACTTAGAAACGTAAAAGAATAGGTTACAATTGACAATCTTTTACGTTATCCTTCCTTGCCCCATACCTAATAAAGATATATTGTTAAATCATAAATCTAGAATAGACCCATATAATCCAATTCAGTATATACATATGTGATTTAACAATGCCTTCCCCCAAATCGTGAAACTAACTATTGCTCGATTAAATAGAAAAGGAATTTATCATAGTAAGAGCAAATCTAATACCTAGTTAGAGAGAACAGTATTGCACAATATAGTCCGATACATTTCCTTAATAATATGTGATTTTATAATGTAATACTGCACTTCCATCTCAAATAATAAATGTCTTGAGAATCATTGTCATCTGTTCGCAAAGGCCAATTTTCTATAATTACAGTCAAAGTGAGCTTAATATGAGTAATAATAGAAATAATAGTTCTAAAATGTTGCTTGAATAACCAATTATTCCGATATGTCCAAATATTATGAACAGTAATCCCTAAGGCAAGATGGGAGGCTCTTTTAAGCAATTTTTTGTAACACATAATGTCCTCAATTATCTGCAGATAGAGAGGTTCCATCATGCCCTTTTCAGCACACAGGAGGATATTTTTTTAGAATGTAAAAGGAGAGAGGACAAGAAAAGAACATATGTTGATAGTTTCCATTCTCGCATTACCAAATAAGTAGTTAAGTTTGCAATTAATTCCACATTTCTTAAGGAGGTCAGATGTTTTAAGACTGTTCATTTCCGCTTTCCATAAAATACACATATATTTTTGTCTTACACCTTTGCTCCATATAGTTTCAGTTCACCAAAAATTGGATAAATGAATGAACAACAAATCTTGAGCATTTTTGAAAAAAAAACAGGTTTCGATTTAATTAAAAATTGGGAAGCGCTATTATCTTTAGTGTTAAAAGGGGGCAAAATAACGAAAGCCTTTCCTAATTTCTTCCAGAATAGCGAGGCAGGTTTGAAAAAGTTTAACCTATGTGCTTTCCACAATTAAAGTTAGAAGAGGAGTATTGTAGAGAAAAAATCAGCATAGGGATAGCTTGCAACTAACGACTAATTTATCGAGGCTTGTAAAGCCTAAACTACCTTTATTTTTAGGAGATGCAACACTACCCCATGCCAAATTATGCAGCTCTCTAGTGTCAAAACCATGGTAGAGAAAGCCAGCTCAAATGCTATTAATACTTTTGATAACACTTGATGGAACATGGACAACCCAAGACCAATGCATCAGAAGAGGCCAAACCATCAATAATTGTAATATGCCGTCACGAGGTAAGTATTTTTGTGCCCTTCCTGAGGTCTACACTCTTATTTTATCCACTAATGGAGAACAATATTCGGCTTTGAGATTGTGAGGAAGAATAGAGAGGCTCAAATATTTCATGGAAAACTTTAAGATCTTAAGGTTAAGAATATCTACTAGCTCATTCCCATTTTCAACACTTTTAAAAAAGTAGATGGAGATTTATTTGCATTGTACAACAGCCCAAATGCTTCAAAATAATTGTTAATAGGGTTCTTAAAACTCTGAATATTAGAAAGAAAAGCTTCACCAAATAATAGAATATCATCTGCAAGAAATAAATGAGAGTATCGAAAGCTTCCATAAAATAATGGATTAAGTATGTTGTCGTAAATAGCACCAACGATAAAGGAGTAGAGACCATTCATAGCAATAATAAAAAGCAAGGGGGAGAGAGAGAGAAACCTTCTTGAAGGCCTGAGGAGGAAAGGAAAACCCCATAATATCCCCAATAATATTCACTGAGAAGTGTACCTTTTCAATGCATGCTTGCACCCACCATATAAAGGAGTTCGGGAAGGCCAAAGATTTGAGAGTTTTAAGAATGAAAGCATGACTATGCTACCGAAAGCATTCCTTATGTCATTTTTTGCACAAAAGTGATTCTTGGAGCTACTGTTAAACATTTGAATATTTTCATTTACAAGAATTACATTATGGGTAGCCTGCCTTCCATAGACAAATGCCAATTGAGCCGGGTGAATGAATTCAGAAAGAATGACTGCCAATTGACGAGCTAGTGTTTTGAATATAACCTTGTAAGTGGCATTATATAGGGAGATGTGTCTGAAGTCCTCAATATTATTCCCACTTTTTGTCATTCATATTAGTAGAATTAATTGTTGAACAAGTATGAAAGATTATGTTACCATGTCTCTTTGGTTGCTTAGAAGAGAGAAAAAGATGTTAATTGTGGCTTCTCCAATTCGAGGAGAAAGAGAAGAAATAAGAGCCCTTTTTTTATTATGCCTAGCCACCATTTGAGAGTAGAAAAACTTAAGTATATCCTCCCCAAGAGATAGCAAATGAGCTTTAGCTCTTTGCTTTCCATAAGATATTTCCTTAGAGATAGCAGTATGGAGGCTTGATTTAATTATTCGTTTCCCACCACAGACTGAGTAGAAAATCCCAAGGCTTAAAAATCACACACAAAAGTTGACACTTACAGTAATTAGAGAAGAAGGTTTTGAGTAAGATTTGAACAAAAATTTTCACTTTCCAAATTGAATGTTGTTCACCATAAACCTGATTCCACCGGTCCAAAATGTCCATCCACTAGTTCAGTGAGTTCTTTTAATATAACAATCACAGGTAGATGCCACCATCGATGAATTATGAAGCCCTGGCTCTTAAGAAGATTTTTAGATCGAACTCCAGTTACGAGTATATGCAACACACCAAATGTCACTGGTTCAAGTCCTCACACAAATATCTATATATTGGACCAATTCCTAGCTGAAGCCAACCCCAACAAAAAAATAGCAGTATATAACAATACATGAATTTTCACACCAGTCCAACAGTTGCCAAACAAGATAAACTTTAATTTGAAAACAACTGAGGAAAGATATCTCAAGATAAAGCCCACACGCTATTACTGCAATATCATACCCAACATACATAGTAGAAAAACTATGCGCAAGGATGACATCGATATGTCCATACTCAATTACATCCAATATGTAATTCCAACACATGAAATCAAACATTTGAGTGACTATCACAATATAACACTTAGGAATTGAAGAGTACACAACTCTATAGTAATAAGCCATACACAAAAGGACCAAGCCAAACTAGTGCCAACCTAAAGACATAAGTGACAACTTATATGACAAACAATTGGGTTAACTATCCAAGAGAATCATTATTATAACAAATAATGGTTTTAAAATTTTCCATATCAAAATTATAGCATATGCTGGAATACCTCAATAATGGTTCAAATTTTATTGATAACAAAAGAAATAATCCCTAGATGATTCATAACAATGTTCTTATATTCTCAATTTCTAGCAGACCAAAGAGCTCATAATGTGAACACATCGACCAACAAACCAATGTGAATATATCTGCCTATTTATTTAAATAATGATGGTTTCAAAATAACACTACATCTTGTTCTTGTTAAAACACACCCAAACCTTTTGACTAATGGAATTAAGTAGGAGGTCATGGTCAATGGATTTGATGTTTGAGTAGTACATGCATTTTGAGGCTAACCGAGCTCTTTGTCTTCATAAAGATATCATTAATGCTTATAAAGCAATTGTGCAGGCTCCAATAAAGACACTAATAAACTACGTGATGTACTTTTTACAAAATCAATGATGACAAATTGGGAGCTTTTATGTTCTTGCTAAATACTAAGCAAACTAAATTTTCCCTTTGGGGAAAACACAAAAATTGCTTGTTTCTCAATGCCCCTGTTTGGAGGCAATATGCAAATTTTGGTGATTAGATTATCAAGATTGATGTTATTAAAGATACATAATCACCACTCCTCATAAGAGTCAAACACATCATAAATTTATGGTGAGGGAGGGATGGAACAATTAGATAATTCAAAATACCATAAGGCGGCTAATTATTATACAAAAAAGAAAAAGAAAAGTCATGGGTCTCCCAGCAAGTTAAATTTTCCACAGTATTCCTAAACTCCAACATTCTTTTCCAAATAGTAGAATTAGTAACTTTCAACCAAAAGGGATTTAAATCCTTAATATCTTAGCACTTAGCCTTCAGAAGGTTCACTCTAAGATTATTGAAAGTTCAAAGGTTCCACCACATCTTAAGGGAGAAAGTTTTGGCAATGTTCTCCATATTTCAAATACCAATCCCTCCCTTATTCAAAGGAAAAGGGATTTTGCACCAATAAGGCCAAATAATTTTTACCTTCCCTCATTAACCCAAAGAAAATTTGTTCATAATGATTAATACGGTTAAAATTCCATTTAGTAAAAGAGGAGATATCAATTCAATATATAGGAATGGTATTTAGAATGTGTTTGATTAAAATAACCTACCCCTAAGGGATAGTTAATATTTTTAGCTATGCCCATATGAAAAATAAATCTATTGTGACCTTTAAAGATGGGAATCGATCATACAAAGTTTTCCTTTTATAAAACCAAAAATTTGAGAAATACCATCAATAATGCATTTAGGGGCCTTTTTGCTGATGTAAAAAAGGAATTTGTTGGTGTTATATTTATATAAGCATGTGGTTTCAATCTTTCAATCAAGTTATGGGTATTGGCAATATATCTCTTAGAGGCATTGGAGGATTTTGTTATGTCATATTTATAGGATAGGCGAGAGAAAGAGAAATTTCCCCCAATTTTAATTCTTTAAGATTGGTCATCTATTAACATGTTGAGGTTCTTGGACCAAAAGTTCATGACAATCATGGAAAAAATTGGGATAATGGGTCAGACTGTTAATCATATTTAAGACATAAAAAACCCTCCAAGAACCCATTGATCAAGGTAGAAATCAAGTGTTCTAAATCTTATTTCTCACAAAATTAACAAAAGTATCATAGAATTCAAGGCCAGTGAAAGAAAAAGCAAGGAAGTTCCATCTAACCTTGTCATTAGCCTCTTTCAAATAAAATTTTAAGATAAGATTATTACCTCTTTGCTTCTTCTCAAGTCTCTGAACCATATCTTGCATTACTAAGACATTCTCTTTGATGTTTTTTTTAAGCACATAAGCAGCTTGATTAGGTTCATTCAAGTCAGGCAATGGGCTTAGAGATGATTTTTGAAAAGGATAAATGAAAGCTTTTACGCCTAAACTTATTCCACTGGCTTTTTATTTTTTTGGGAATGAGAGAAATGGACATAATGAAAAAGAATTTAGGCATGGGGACATAATAAGAAAATCCTTAACAACATTACATCTATCTTTATCAATGATGGACCAACGCTTTTTAAGGAATTCATTGGGAAAACTATCATAACGAGTGACAAAGTTGTCTTTAAGAGATTTGATAGTATCCCAAATCTCTCCATCCCCAGGAATGGCAGTAGAAAAGAAATCCAAATGACTATTAATAAGAGGTGGAGTAACTGAAGGAGGATGGGAAGACAGAAGACCACAATATTGTTGTACAAGGTGGAGAAGTAGGTAATAGCCTAATTAACATTTTGTTTTTTATCATTCAAAATGATGCCATCAGGGGTAATAATGTCATCAATTTTCTTAATATGGTGTCTTTTATTAACCTAAGTAGTAGAATTTAATATTTATTTCTTTTTCTTGCATCTAATTAAAACTAGATTTTTGGTTTCATAAATATTCCACATTATTGTGGGATTTATAGATTAGCTTTAGCTTCAAAGAGGGTAAATTTAGTACTTTCACAAGGATTGATCTCAATAATGTTTTCCAAAGCTAAAATAATATTTTTCTAATAAATCAGGTTGTTAAATTTGTTGCAAACTTTAAATCTTAATAGCTAATTTTATCATCCTCAAGTGGAGCACTCTTATGTCTGAGAGATTGAAACAAGCTCCATGAAGTCCTCACACAACTAAAGCTATTGTGAAAAGCCTTGAATTTATACTAAAATCATCCTATTATTTTGTGTTGATTTGCATTATATTTTTACTATTTATAGCTTAATTCCATGTGCTTCATACCTAATTTGATTTTGAAGGATTTTGAGAGTAATTTGGCTACTTTCATCCCTGGAATGCACAAAGGAGAGTAGCTAAGCACTTAGGCATGCCTGGGAGCCTCCGTACAGTATTCAAACCATGAATCCAACAAATTGGGCACTTAGGCATGCTCAGTTGTAAGCAACATAAAGCCTGACACCCAGGTCCGCTTAGGCACCGAAAGTAGAATTCTCTGATAGAAAGTCAGGTGCTTAGGCGTGCTTTGGTGTCAGCATCAAAAATAAATACAGACACCTGGAAGCTTAGGTGCGCCCAGGCATCACACACAAATTTCATAAATAGACACATGAGCACTCAAGCACACCCAAGCGTGCGAGTAACCTTTATAGATAGACACTTGGACACTTAGGCGCTCCCAAGTGCATGACGGATGACAATCACAAGGCCATTTTTCTTAAAGAAACTATAAAAATGGAAAAACAAACTATAACTAGAGGGGATTAACATGGGGAAAAAAGAGTGATAATTATTTAAAAGAAAAGAAAGTTCCAGAAAATCTTTTCAATCACCATCAAAGAGGAATCCAAAAGCTACCATTGGAGAAGGAAGAAGGAGAAAAAGAAGAAGAAATTGAAGAGAATTCTAGGGATGCTCCTTCAATACCCTTTTCTTAAACTTATGTAGTATTCTTTCTTGAATCAAACTAGTGTAGAATCATGTTGTTCTTCAAACTATGTTTGCTTTTGATTTCATTTTAATGACAACCTAAACTCCCCATTTTGGGGAGGGTTAGGCTAGACCTATGTGTAGACTTTTTTCATAAATTTACTAAGTTTTGAATGAATGAATTGTTAAATTGAATGTGTATGCATGCTATTATTTAAAAAAAAATTTATATGTTTTATGTTGAACCCTATGAATAACTTCAATCTAAAGAAGAATGTGTTCACACCGTGATTCATCCTAGATCGAAGCAACAATTTTGATCAGGATGAATAAGCATGTGAATGTATACCTTTCATTTCACACTAACTCCTATGATCGGAGCAATAGTCTAGAACAAAGAAGTATATGTGCTGAACTTTAACTTTAATGGGGCATGCTTGCCTAGCACTAGATAGATCGAACTGAAAGTTATGATCAAGATGTATGTTCATGTAAGAGGAATTCCATGCAAGTAGCAATAGAGTAATTGATCAGAGCAAGAGTCTAGATCATAAATTTTTGTGCAGTTATTGTTTCATGTCTTATGAGTTGGACCAAGTAAGGGATTGTTGGAGTAGAGAAAATATCTAAGTGCATGTGAGAACAGAGACGAAAAAATCTATTTCCATTTGCATTAGATAGGGAACACTGATAGGGACCAAAGAAACTACCATTTATACATTAAGGTTTGAAGTCAAGAGGTATCATATGAGATAGGCTAAAGATAATCTTACAGTTTAGTGGTGAGTGACCCATGTGCATGAGAGCTCTAGTGGGTTTAAATTATTACAGCCCTATGAAACATCAATTTAACAATCTCATGGAAGAATACATTAAAGCTCAACAAGAACCAAAAATGTTGAACCATAGTTGATCAGTCTAATTCTCATTAATTCCTAAACATTAATACAATCCTTGTAATTTAGGTTTAAATTATTTGACATTTAGCTCACTAACCTAACTACTTTCATTAGTCTAAACATTAACTGAAAGAAAATGAACTAGTAACCCTCTTTTAATTCTTAAGGATTATAAATCTATGACTCACCATCCCAATATTACTTCAGACTATGTACGCTTGTGTGTGATCAAAAGACACACTAAATTGTGTTCTCTCAAGTTTTTGGCGTCGTTGTTAGTGATTAAATTAAAAGTAATAGTGAAATTTTAGTAAGATAATGACTTAGACCTCTTATTTGTTTATATCTTTTTTTATTTTTTATTTTATTTTTTTTGCATATTAGTTGTGTTTATTTCATTTTATTTGAAATTGTTTAATACTAATGTAGCCATTTTTATTTTAATTTTATTTGAGTTGGTATATGCAATATTTGGGTAATAACAATTTGCTATTCAATACTGAGATAGATAGAACTTTTAATAGACTTAGGCATTATTTTTACACAATAATTTAGAAACCCAAAACATGGCTGAATAAAATTTTGGAGAAGTATATGATAATAATCACAACAACCTAAACAAAGGTTTATGAGAGAATGCATTACATAATGTGGGAGTAATACTTAGTGCATTATTTAGACCTAGAATCCAATCTAATAATTTTGAAATCAAGCCAGCCACTCTATAGATGGTGCACAACAATCAATTTGGTGGTCTACCAATTGAAGATCCTAACATATACAACATAAATTTCCTAGAAATTTGTGGCACTTTTAAGTGAAATGGAGTTACTAATGATGCCATTAGATTGAGGATATTTCTAATTTCCCTTAGGGATAGTGTGAAAAGCTTGCTATTGTCTCTTCTAAGTGATTTCATACACACTTAGAAGGACTTAGCCCAAAAGTTTCTAGGAAAATACTTTCCCCTTGATAAGACTGCCAAACTCTGCAATGAGATTTCCAACTTTGTCCAACTAAATAATAAAGACTTTTATGATAGTTTGAAAAGATTTAAGGAGCTCCTTAGAGGATTCCCTCACCATTGTTTCCCCTTATGAATTCAAGTTCAAACATTGTACAACGGGTTAAATGTAAGAATTAGGACACTTATAGATGCAGCTGTTAACCGATCTATCCATAGTAAAACTCAAGAAAAAGCACGTGACCTCTTAGAGGCAATGGCCACAAACTCATACCAATGGCCCATTGATAGGTTGCCTCACAAAATGAGAGAGTAGCCCTCGCACAAAACTAAATGCAATAAACATTCATGCGGTGCAAGAGGTTAGTTATAAATTTTGTGGAGGTGCAAATTCTAGTTCAGTTTGCAAGTCAAGCAATCCTTATGCAATGTCACAAGTTGAGCAACTAATTTCTTAAATAATAATAGTGGTCAATTTCAATAACAAATTCAGCCTTACATGAACCTATATGATTCTGAGTATAGAATTAGACAATTAAGGCTAGAGAAATCTATATATGAATTTAGGAATCTTTCCACCAACTTCAAACAAAGAATCAATGCATCTTTAAATAGACATGAGGTAACCCTAAGAGCATAAGTGGAATTTCTAAGAAGAATTTGATGCAGAGCACCCACGTAATCATCGTCGACGCACCAAATCTTAAATTAAGCTTAATGTTTTCATGATTCTATATTGTATTTTTTATTTTAGTTACATGGCCTTATTTGTGGAACTCATTTAAATGGGCCTTTAGATTAGCCCATTTATCATAACTTTTATCATGAGTGTTATTTGAGTGAAAGGACACTTTAATCCTTTATGAGAGAGTTGGTTTAAGGTTTTTTGATATTTTATATGAAAGGACACTTTAGTCCTTCATTAGTGGGTTGGTTGAGGGTTTTAATAATCATTTGTATGAAAAGACACTTTAACCCTTCATGAAATGGTAAGTTTATGGTTTTGATGGTCAATTGGCATATATTGTATGCTATAAATAAGCCAATGTCTTATGTATTATGGCATTGAAGATTGAATGAAAATATATTTCTCTACTTATTCTGTTCATTAGTACTTTCATTCTTAAGAGAAGAAAATCTTGAGTGTGAGTATTGCAAGCCTTAGAGAAGGAAATCTAAGGAAGGAAGAAGATACTGCAACGAAGGACTGTTTGTAGAGGTCGACTTCAATTATCCCTGCTTCGCCACCGGTTGCCTTAACTTTGACACAAGTTAGATCAACCATAGCTCTTATTTATCTCTATACTTTATATGGTAAGTAATTTTGTGTGTTAGCATAACTGTAGCTCGAATCATCTCAATCTCATTTTTTTTTAATTTCGCATTTGTACGCAAGATTCATCTTATTTTATATGTACTCAATCGTGAGTTATTTGTTATTTTTATTGGTGTATAAATTATGATACCCTCCGCATATGCATTTACTTTTTCCTACATCATATTGGTATCAGAGAAAATATATCCTCAATTTTTTATGCCAATTGATGGCAAAATCATTGCATACAATAAAGCATAAATTTCATTCACGTCATTTTTCGATTTGATTTATACCCTGTCGTATTTTGATCATAACTTATTCAGTTTATATCTGAATTTTATGTTTAAGCACTTGATTTTGGGTATAACGTCTAGATCTACAACTTTGTAGAAGAGCATTTTACTTGATTCGGCTATTTTGACATTGAAAACCTTTAAGAACCGAGAACTCCTATATATATATATATATATATATATATATATATATATATATATATATATATATAAAGAAAAAAAATTATGTCGTCTCCTAGTGGACAACGATACCAAGGCCAAATTTTTGAACCAAGAACCGATGACCTCCTCAAACTCTTACTTGAGAAAATGGAAAATCTCACTCTCTCAATGCATGATTTTCGAATTAGAATTGAAGCGCTAGACTTGAAAGCCAATGAAACGTCACCAACTCCCCTTGCGCCAAATGAAAAAAATGACCATCTTCCTAGCCAAGAAGGTCATCCCAATGATTATATATCATCTCATCTTCCTCCACAATCACCTCTTAAGTCATATTGATGATTATCAAGATCTACATAGTATACATCCCCAAAACTATCCTAGGATAGAGCGAAATTTTTGGAGACATATTGGCTATGCGCAAAGGTATCATCGAGATCATTTTCCTCCTCGCACATATGAGCCTTTACATAATATGGGTCAACGTGTTATCGCATCATGAACAAACCACCAAGACTTAGATGATGATATTGTTCGTAGGGTAAAGATAGACCCACCCACTTTTGATGGACGACTCGATGCAAAAGTTTTTCTTGATTGGCTTACTGATATGGATCAATATTTTGATTGGATGCAAATGTCCCACAAGAGACAAGTACGTTTTGCTAGTATGAAGTTGATAGGCCATGCTAAAACATATTGGATTAATCTTGAGCATAAGAATCAACAAGCTGGGCAACCATCTATTTCTTCTTGGGATGAGATGAAAGAAATCTTAAAACAAAAATATGTGCCCGTAACCTTTCATGATCAGCTCATGGATGAGATGACTACAGTTAGGCAAGGTGCTATGAGTGTTGCTAATTATATGATTCATTTTGATGAATTGATGACCCGTTGTGACATTATTGAAGATCATCAAACAACAATTTCTTGATTTCGATCTGTTTTAAGAGAAGATATTCGACAAGAAATATTAACTCGAGAGGTTTACACTCTTGAGGACGCATTTCGACTTGCTACTCAATTTGAACAATACCTCAAGTCTCACACCCATAGAAAACAAACAACCTCATTAGAAATCAATTCCCAGCATCGCTCCATTGCCCCAATTCCCCAATCTTCCAAACCATCATATGATCATAAAGGAAAGACACCCATTGTATCAAATTCTAAGGCTTCAAGCATAACTTGTTTTACATGTGGAAAAATGGGCATTTTGCAAGTACTTGTCCTCATAGAAATTTACTTATAGATTCTGAAACTATTGAACATAATAATGATTGTGATGATGATCTAGTTGCAGTTGACCCTTGTGAAGAAGCTAGTGATACAGATGAAGCATTAAGTGAACCACACATTACTGTTATGCGATGTGTATTAACTACTGCTCAAAAGGACACTAATTGGAAACGTACATCAATTTTTCATACATATTTTAAATGTGGTGATAAATCTTGTAAGCCTATCATTAATAGTGGAAGCTGCATGAATGTTATTGCCACATCAGCTTTAGTTAGAATGAAGCTTAAACCTGAGCCTCATCCATGACCCTACAAGGTTGCATGGGTCAACAAAACTTCCATCTCTATATCTCAATATTGTCTTGTCCTAATATAATTAGGAGCATACTCTGATAAGATATGGTGTGATGTTCTTCCTATGGATGTTTCCCACATACTGTTAGGAAGACCCTAGTTTATCATATGCATGTCATTCATGATGGACATGCAAATACTTACTCATTCGTGTTTAAGGGAAAAAGAGTTATTCTAAATCCTACTAAGCCTAAAGAGGCAAGCTCACACGAGCCTAGAGATTCATCTGCCCCAGTAGAAAAGAAATCCTTGCACATTATTAATAAGCATGAGTCTAAAAGAGAATCTCATGGAAATATTGTGTTTGCTCTAATTGTATCAAAAATTTCTCAACAACCCTGTGATGAAATCTTACCTGTTGAGATAAGTGATCTCCTCTCTAAATTCATTGATGTTTGCCCTGATGAACTTCCAAATAAACTTCCCCCACAGAGAAGCATTCAAATGTTATTGATTTGGTTCCTGGATCTTCGCTTCCTAATCTTCCTCATTATTGAAAGAACCCAAATGAACATGCTGAACTCAAACGACAAGTTGATGAGTTATTATCTAAAGGTTTTATTCGAGAAAGTTTATCACCTTGTGTTGTGCCTGCTCTCCTTACCCCAAAAAAAGATGGTACATGGCGTATGTGTATAGATAGTCATGCAATTAATAAAATTATTATTAAATATCACTTTCCCATCCCACGACTTGATGATATGCTAGACATGATGGTTGGTGCACAAATTTTCTCTAAGATTGATCTAACGAGTGGATATCACCATATTCGCATGAAAGAAGGAGATGAATGGAAAACTACCTTTAAGACAAAAGATGGGTTATATGAGTGGTTGGTAATGCCCATTGGCTTGACCAATGCCCCTAGTACCTTTATGCGAGTAATGAATCACATCTTACGCCCCTTTATTGTAAGATTTTTAGTAGATTATTTTGATAATATTTTAATTTTTAGTCAGACTAAGTGTGATCATGTAACACATTTAAGGCAAGTTTTTGAGGTTCTTCAACAAGAAAGACTATATATCCATTTGAAGAAGTGTTCTTTTATGGCATCATCAGTAATCTTCTTAAGATTCATTGTATCTTGTGATGGTATTTCTGCTAATCCTGAGAAAATCAATGCAATTCAAAATTGGCCAACTCCATCAAATATACATGATGTTCATAGTTTTTATGGGTTAGCCACATTTTATCAAAGGTTTATACATGGGCTTAGTACAGTAATGGCTCCAATCACGCAATGTTTAAAAGGTGGAGAATTTAAATGGACAAAGGCAGCATTTAATGCTTTTAAGCAAATAAAAAATCTTTTAACTAGCCCACCAATATTAAAATTGCCTGATTTTAACAAAGTATTTGAAGTATCTTGTGATGCGTCAGGTGTTGGTATAGGAGGTGTTCTTAAGCAAGAGGGTCACCCAATTGCTTTCTTTAGTGAAAAGTTAAATGATGCTCGACAACGTTACTTTACATATGATCATGAATTCTATGCAGTAGTCCAAGCCCTTCGATATTGGAGACACTACCTTCTTTCTCGAGATTTTGTACTATACTCTGACCATGAAGCTTTAAAATATCTCAACACTCAAAAGAAGCTCAGTTCTCGTCATGCAAAGTGGGTTCAATTCCTTCAAGAGTACACCTTCATTCTTAAACATAAGTTTGGTACTGAGAATAAATTTGCTAATGTTTTAAGCAGAATGTGTACTATTTTACATAGTATGAGCGTCAAAGTTACTGGACTTGATAAAATAAAAAATGAGTACAAAACTTGTAAGGATTTTGGTCAACCATATGAATCTCTAACTATTGATACATCCTTTGTTGACTCTAATTATCAACTTCAAGATGGATATCTTTTTTGAGGAACTCAGTCTTTGTGTTTCTGGTTCTTCACTTCGAGATTTTTTAATTGAAGAAATGCATTCAGGAGGCATTTCGGGTCATTTTGGTCGTGATAAAACTATATCCATGGTGGATGATCGATTATTTTGGCCAAGTATCAAGAGAGATGTTGCTCGTGTTGTTTCCCAATGTCGCACTTGTCAATTAGTGAAAAGTGGAAAACATAGTCATGGACTGTATACACCTCTTCCAATTCCTCACGAGCCATGGGAAGACCTTAGTATAGACTTTATACTCGGATTACCTCGCACCATCCAACGTTTTGACTCGATTCTTGTTGTTGTTGATCGATTTTCAAAAATGGCTCATTTTATTCCATGTTATATGACATCTGATGCTTCTCATGTTGCTTCAATTTTCTTTTGTGAGATAGTTCATTTGCATGGATTACCCAAAACTAGTAGTTTCTGATCGTGATGTTAGATTTATGAGTTATTTTTGGAAAATGTTATGGAAGAAGATTGGAACAAAACTCTTATTTTCTACTGCTTATCACCCTCAAACTGATGGACAAATGGAGGTAATAAATAGAAGTTTAGGAGACCTTCTTAGATGCTTAGTGACAGACCATACCTCTAGTTGGGATCTTGTTCTACCCACTACTGAGTTTGCTTATAATAGTTCTATAAATTGATCAACTGGAAAAAGTCCTTTTCAAATTATTATAGGGTATGAACCAAGAAAGCCAATAGACCTTGTTGACCTTCCCATTTCATATAGATCTAGTGCATATGCATCTTCATTCGCACAAAGCATGCATGATTTACACCAAGAAATTCAACAAAAGCTTACTTTAAGTTATGATAAATATAAAACTGATGCTGATGCACATAGGCGATTTATAAATTTTAATGAAGGAGATTTGGTTATGGTCAAGGTTAGGCCGAAGAGGTTCCCAAAAGGAACTTTAAAAGAATTAACACTCAAAAATTCTGGCCCTTATAAAATTGTAAAGAAGATAAATGATTATGCATATGAGATTGATCTTCCTATAAATGCTGGTATTTCACCTATGTTTAATGTGTCTTATTTAATGTTGTACCGTGGGCAAGCCCCGGATATTTTTCCCTCTAAAAATAGCACTAACACGCAGGTTGAAACTTACTCAGAGGCTCCCTTTCCATCTCACTGATTATGATCCCATCATCCTGATCAGATTTTAGATGACCAGATCATTAGCACATCAGATGGAGGAAATCAGAGGTTTCTTATCCGTTGTAAAGGACTGTCACCACTTGAAGACTCTTGGCTTACATTTGAAGAGTTAGACCATATTAGTCCCCAACTTCTACATGAGTACATTGATCATCATTCTCTAGAGGAGAATCCTTTAAAGCCGGGGAGTGCTGGTGCAGAGCACCCACGTGATCATCGTCGACGCACCAAATCATAAATTAAGCTTAATATTTTCGTGATTCTATATTGTATTTTTCATTTTAGTTACATGGCCTTATTTGTGGAACTTATTTAAATGGGCCTTTAGATTAGCCCATTTATCATATTTTTTTTCATGAGTGTTATTTGAGTGAAAGGACACTTTAGTCTTTTATGAGAGAGTTGGTTTAAGGTTTTTTGGTATTTTATATGAAAGGACACTTTAGTCCTTCATGAGTGGGTTGGTTGAGGGTTTTAATAGTCATTTGTAGGAAAAGAGACTTTAACCGTTCATGAAAGGGTAAGTTTATGGTTTTGATGGTCAATTGATATATATTGTATGGCTATAAATAAGTCATTGTCTTATGTATCATGGCATTGAAGATTGAATGAAAATATATTTCTCTACTTCTTCTGTTCATTAGTACTTTCATTCTTAAGAGAAGGAAATCTTGAGTGTGAGTATTGCAAGCCTTAGAGAAGGACATCTAAGGAAGGAAGAAGATCCTGCGACGAAGGACTATTTGTAGAGGTCGACTTCAATTATCCCTGCTTCGCCACCGGTTGCCTTAACTTTGACACAAGTTAGATCAACCATAGCTCTTAATTATCTCTATACTTTATTTGGTAAGGAATTTTGTGTGTTAGCATAACTGTGGCTTGAATCGTCTCAATCTCATTTTTTTTAATTTCGCATTTGTACGCAAAATTCGTCTTATTTTATCTATACTCAATCGTGAGTAATTTGTTTTTTTTATTGTTGTAAAAATTATCATACCGGTTGCCTTAACTTTGTCATACATTAGAATTGAGGAGCATTTAGAAAATATTATGAGGGTTATATCAAAACCAAATCAACTTGAGATATCTAAGGAACTCCAACATGAGTAAGTCCAAGTTTTAACATTACAGAGTGGAAAAACCCTTAAACATGTCAATAATACAAATAACCTCAATGAAGTAGAGGACCCTGACCACCGGGAAACACCAATATTAAAAGAATAGTCGCCCGAGGAGCCAACGATCCCTCCCTCAAATATTCTCATACTTCTTACACCACCAATAACAATCCCTAATTGATTGACAAAACATAAATTGGATAAGTAATTGAGAAAATTTCTCGAAGTCTTCAAGCAACTTCAGGTTAATATCCTTTTTGTCGACGCTTGAGAGAAAACACCTAATTATGTAAAGTTTATAAAAGAGATTCTTTCTAAAAAGTGGAAACTTGGGGATAAAGAAATGATAGCACTTACAAAAGAATGCAGTGCTATAATACAACAAAAATTCCTTCCAAAAGGAAATATCTGAAAAGTTTCACTATCCCTTGCACCAGAGGGAACCAGACATTTTCCAAGGCCTTGTGTAATTTAGGAGCTTCTATAAATCTAATGTCGTATTACTCTTATAGGGAATTGAGAATATGCAATTTGAAACTCACCTCAATATAGTTGCAATTAGTTTATAGATCTATTAAAAATTCAGTGGGTATTCTTGAAAATGTTTTGATTAAAGTGGTTAAATTCATATTCCCCGTTGATTTCATAGTTTTAGATGTGGAAGAAGATAATCATGAGGTGCATATTATTTTAGGAAGACCTAATTTAGCAATAAGAAGAACTTTGACTAATGTTGATAAGGGAGACCTCATTTTTCAAGTTGATGGAGAGGAAGTAACTTATAATAAAGCCGACACAAAGAGAGATCCTTCCAATTTAGATGAAAGTTGTTGGAATATTGAGCTTATAGATCTAATAAAAATATAATAGATGAAAATTTGAATGATGATCACCAATTTATTGAGGATCAAAAATGTGAGGAGGTAATTATAGAGCTAGTTGAGAGGGGGAATAGAGTTGCGACATCAATAGAGAAACCTCCTGAGTTTGAATTAAAACCACTCCCACCACATTTGAAATATATATATTCAGGAAATTTTCATGGATGATTTTTCATTAGTGGGATCCACCTTTGTGGAATGTTTAGGAAAGTTGGATAAAGTCTTAAAATGTTGTGAAGAGTCAAATTTAGTTTTGAATTGGGAGAAGTGCCATTTTATGGTAAAGGAAGGAATTGTTTCAGGACACAAGATTGCATTGGAAGGATTAAGGCTGATAAAGCTAAGGTTGCAGCGATAGAAAGGTTACATCCACCATTGACCATAAAGATATAAGAAGTTTCCTTGGGTATGTCAGATTCTATAGCAGATTAAAAAAGAATTCTATAAAATAAGCCTTTTGCTATGTAAACTTCTAGTTAAAGATGCTAAATTCAAATTTGACAAAACAAGTTTGGAAATATTTTAAAAAATTAAGGAAGCATTAATTTTGGATCCCTTAATTGTTACACCTAATTAAGAGATACCATTTGAACTTATTTGTGATGCTAGTGATATTGCTGTGGGAGCTATTTTGGGCCAAAGAAAAGATAGGATCTTCTTTCAACTTACTACACTAGCATGTTACTTAAATATGCCTAGAAGAACTATGCCACTATTGAAAAAGACCTCCTTACAGTTGTGCATGTCATCGAAAAATTCAGGTCCTTTCTAGTTGGTTCTAAGGTTATTGTTTATACTAATCATGCAACCATAAAATATCTCTTACATAAGAAAGATGCAAAGGCCAATTTGATTAGATGGATATTATATCCTTAGGAATTTAATTTAAAAATTAGTGATAAGAAGGGGTGTAAGAATGTAATGGCTGATCATTTGTCTAGACATTCTCATTTTAAATTGAAAAAAAATGAAGAGATTACTGAGAATTTTCTTAATGAGCAACTCTTTGCTTTTATAGCATCCATGGCATGATGGTACGCCGACTTAGCAAACTATCTTGGTCACAATGTAAATCCATTATAATATAATTGTCAATGAAGAACAAATTTTTTGAGTGATGTTAAGCTATTTGTGGTATGATCCAATTCTTTATAGAAGGTGTGCTAACCAGATTATACATAAATATGTTCTAGAAAATGAAACAACATTTATCCTTTCTCATTGCCTCTCATCATTGTATGGTGGTCATCATGGTTCTGAAATATTTTTTGCAAAGGTCCTACTATCATGTTTTTTTTGCCAATTCTATTTAAAGATGCTTATAATTTTGTAAGAACTTGTGACAAAGCCAAGGAACTAGTAGCATCATCATGAGGGAGAAGCTTCCACTGCAGGGGATCTTTGAGGTAGAATATTTGATGTTTGGGAAATTGATTTTATGAGGCCATTTCCTTTGTCTAAACTTAACAATTACTCCTGGTAGTAGTAGAACATGTGTCAAAATGGGTTGAAGCAAGCGGATGTGTTAATAATGATTCAAGGGTAGTGATTGTTTTCTCTTAAAAGAACATTTTAAACCGTTTTGGTACACTGCAAGATTTAATTAGTGATGAAGGTAAGCATTTTTGTAATAGGCATCTTGAATCATTATTGAAGAAGAATGCAATGAGAAACAAAATAGGGTCTACTTATCATTCTCAAACTAGTGGGAAAGTTGAAGTTTCTAATAGAGAATTGTGACAAATTCTTGAAAAAATAGTGAGTCACAATAAGAAAGATTGGGCATCAAAGTTGGATAATGCTTTGTGGGCATAAAGGACAACTTATAAAATGCCTCTAAGTATGTCACCTTATAAACTTATTTATGGAAAATCTTATCACTTACCTATAGTACTAGATCACAAGGCATTCTGGGCAATTAAAAAACTGAATTTTGATTATAAAATAGCTGGGGAATGTCGATTGCTTCAACTTGATGAATTAGAGGAGATAAGATTTAATGCTTATGAAATTGCTAAAATTTATAAAGTGAGAGCTAAGAAATGTCATGATATAC
The DNA here is from genome assembly GCA_016760335.1 of Gastrodia elata. Taxonomy (NCBI): domain Eukaryota; kingdom Viridiplantae; phylum Streptophyta; class Magnoliopsida; order Asparagales; family Orchidaceae; genus Gastrodia; species Gastrodia elata. Next base: position 35,792,171 of record CM028680.1, on the reverse strand, counting down.
ATATCAACCTTAAGAATTTCATCTTAACAATGAAAGTACTTTTGTTTAATTCAAGTCTTAAACTATTTCTAAGGAAACTTAAATCATGCTGGTCAGGTTCATTTACCATCACTAAAGCTTACCCTTATGGTACAATTAAAGTATCATCCAAGGATTGTACCTTTGAGGTGAATGGGTAGAGTCTTAAACCTTATTTGGAGAAGAAGTTGCTCAAGATTGGGAAAGCATCACAGTGGAAGATACCAAGTTGCATCAAGAATATATTGAAGAAATGTTGGTTTGGTTGAGGACATTAAAGTAAGCGCTTCGGGAGGCAACCCGCTTGACATTAGGTTATGTTTATTCTCTTTATTATCTTACATTTTGTATTTAGAAGTTTCCTTTTTTATTTTGCTAGCACAAAAACATTACCATGACTTCTTTTTTTGAGAGAAGAAATTTGATTAATGAAAACTTTAATGTGTTGTGTTTTAATATAGAATGTGCCATCTTATGTCTTGAAAACTTAATAAATAGAGGATGGTGAGGAATGATCTTTGTGGTAGATTACATGACAAATGATGGTTAAGATTTAGTATCCAATGGTTTCATTAGTCTGGGATTTGATGAAATGACCAATACTGACTAACTTGCCAATATGAGTGATCCACATGACTTAATTGAGGGTGAGAGTGAGGTTAACATTTGGGGTGAAAATAGACCTAGGTAATGAGGTGTTAGGCTTCAAGAATTTCTCTTAAGTTTGAACACTCATGCTCAATGCATGAATTAAAAAAAAAGGAGTGAGAGTTACCACTCAAGATATGTATATAAGAAAAAAGAGATAAGGGGATGAAGAAAAATATCTCTCCCCAAAAATAAGGGACAAATATCATGAGATAAAACAAATATGGTACTTAAAAATTCAAAATCTTAATCTATACACCTCCATTGTCATTAATAAACTTAACCTAATAACAAAGGTTGTAAAGATTCATGAATAGAGGCTTGGGATAAGTGAGGTTAGTATAATTATTGTTTTGAGATAACAAACCTAATAGAGACTCCGAATCTGGAAATCAATTGAGATATATATTTACCATTACATTAATATTAGTCATTCCTCATATTTATCAAAGTTTACTTTAACAAGATGAGCACTTCCCATTCAAGTCAAATCACATGATCATCTATTAATGAAATTCTTCAACACATCTTACTCGAAGATGAGCAAGAGCTTAAGTGTGGGGGTGTGATAAGCCTTACATTTATATTGAAATCATCCTATAATTTTTTGTTGATTTGCATTAAATTCTTACTATTGATAGCTTAATTACATATTCTTTTGGGAGTAATTTGTATAATTTCATCCTTGGAATGCACAAAGGAGAGAAGTTAGGCACCCAGGAGTGTTGGGTGCCACTATAGAGCATCCAAAGCAAGAATCCATGAAATTTGGGTGCTTAGGCACGCTAGGTTATAAGATAACAGAAAGCCTAGCGCCCAGACATGCTCATACACTAAAAGTCAAATTCCATAATAGAAAGTCTGGCACTCAGGAGCCAACAGCACAAATGAAGACAAACACTTGGCACTCAGAAGCGCCCTGGACTCATAAAACAATACATAAACAAACTCCTAGGCGCCCAGGAGCTCCTTGGCGCCACAAGCAAATTCTAAAAATAAAAATTTGGGCACTTAGGTGGGCCCAGGCGCATCAGAAACCTTCATAAATAGAAACTTGGGCACTCAGGTGCACCAGGTGCGCGGGGATGACAGTCACAAAGGTGGTTCTAGACGAGAATAATTATAACCTTTGTCCTTCACTAAGGCATTTTTCTTAGAAGAAGTATAAAATTGAAAAATAAATTAAAATTAGGGGGATTAATAAGGGGAAAAAGAGAGACAGTTTTAAAGAAGAATGGAGGATTCTAAGAATATTTTTCTAGTCACCATCATAGAGGAATTCAAAAGTTGTCATTGGAGAAAGAAGAAGAAGAAGAAAAAGAAAAAGAAGAAGAAATTGAAGAAAACCTTGGGGACATTCCTTGAGTACCCTTTTCTTAAACCTATTATTTTTTCTTTCTTAAATCATACTAGAGTAGTTTCATATTGTTCTTCAATTAAGAAACTTTGTTCACTTGTGATTTCATTTTAATGATAGCCTAAACCCCCTTTTGGGGAGGGTTAGGCTAGACCTATGTGTAAGCTTTTCTTTATGGATTTGCTATGTTTTGAATGAATGGTTTTAAGAAAATGTCATATGTTTAATGTTGAATCTTATAAATAACTTCAGTCCAAAAAATAATTTGTTCACATCTCAATTCATCCTACATTGAAGCAATAATCTTGATCAGGGTGAATAAGCATGTGAATGTATACCTTTCACGCTACACTAATTCCTTTGATTAGACCAAAAGTTTAGATCAGGAAATTTTATGTGCTAGACTTTAGCTTTAAGGAAGCATTCCCACATAACACTACACCTTAGATCGAACCAAGAGTTATGATCAAGATGTATATGCATGTGTAAGGAATTCTATGCAAGTAGCATTATAATCAATGATCATAGCAAAAGCTCAGATCATAAATTTAAGTGCACTTATTATTTCATATATTCTGAGCTCTTTTCCTTATGTGGTCCTTCACTTAAATAAAAGGTTGAACCAAGTAAGAGATTGTTGGAGTAAGGAGATCTACACACTCTCCTTTGAACATAAAACTATCTATATGTGCATATGAGAAAAGAGAAGGAAAAATCTAGTTCCATTTGCATTATAAAAGGAATACCGATAGGGTCTAAAGAAAACATTATATAGACATTAAGGTCGAAAGTCAAGAGGTCTCATACGAGACCAGCTAAAAATAAAATTAATATTTAGTGGTGACTAACCCATGTGCATGAGAGATATCTATTGGGCTTAAATTCTTGCAGCCCCTAGAAATATCAATATAACAAACTCACAAAATAATCCATTATAGCTCAGCAAGAACCGAAAATGTTGAATCATAGTTGATCAGTGTGCCATAGAGCTCAACTCACAAAGAGCAAGGCATTACAATGTGCCATAGTGCCCATGTAATAACCCAAGTTATTATCTCAGTTAGTTAGGACTAAACTAAACCTTAACCTTAATTCTAATGCACTTTGTTAGTCATTAGGACCTCACCCTAAAGTCTTAGACCAAATCAAGGGTTAAATGGATCAAATCTTAATTCTATGAATTTCAGGAACCCTAGAAATTGATCTGATTTTTTTGACCTCCAATTGAAATTCGACTTTTCCATTATGCTATTCACCCCCAAATTAGCTAGGAGTGATGTTTTGGAAGTATTTGGAAGTCATTGGGTTTTCTCAAATATTTTAATGTATTTTAATACTCCGATAATTAGGAAAAATAAATTGATCTCCAAATTAAAATTTGACTTTGTCGTTGAGTTCTTCACCCCCAAATGAGCTAGGGGCAAATTTTTGAGATTTTTCGGAGCACATTTATAAAATATGATTTTTAAAGCATTAATTAATTAAATAAATAAAATTATCAAAAATCTATGTTTCCTTCTTCTTTTCCTGAGCTGGGACCCGCCTGCCTCTTCTTTCCTTTTCCTGCGTACCTCCCCTCCCCTATGCAAATAAAAGGGGCTCAGCCCTTGCCCTCTCCTTCTCCATGCCATGATGGGAGAGGACTTGCATCCTCTCCCATAGCCCATGCCTGCCATCTCCCCCTCTCTTCCCTTAAAATAGAACATTCTCCTTCCTTTTTTAATTGTTCTCAAGCTAAAAATCCCTCCTCCCAAGCTCCTTCCCTTCCAAGCTCCTTCCCTTCCAAGTTCATTCCCAAGCTAAGAAAGAACCCTCGACCCTCTTCCTCCTCTTGCTAGCAGTTGAAGAAGAAGAAGAAGCTTCTCCTCTCAAGCCTTGAAAGAAGCATAACTTGATCTTCTTCAAGCCAAGGTACCTCCCTTTTCCCTAATTGGTTTGATTCAATAACTACCTCTATTTTATTTATATGCTTATTTCACAAACTTAAGAATCTGTGGTTGGGATATGAAATCCATTAGAGCTCTTAAAGATAGTAAATTTTAGGGAAGAAAATCAATTCTGCAAAAAATAATTTTTGTATACCTGGACCTTTATCTTTATTGTTTGTGCTGTTAAGATAATTGTTTCATGTCAATTTTGGTATCAATGGAAAGGCCTCAGGAAGAAATTTCATCGGTATATGGCACCGCACTTGAGGTGCCTTAAATCAAGAGTATTTGGGTGCGTAAGAGCACACGTTTTGGTTTTTCGCACAAGTCAAAATCACTGTCGAGCGCTACAGCATGCCATAGCGCCTGGCTCTCAGCCAGAAGGCACTACAATAAACCGCAATACCCACATATTGGGTTGGCTATGTCGTAGTATGCCACAATGTGTCGTTTCACCTGGCTCTCAGCCAGGGGGCGCTGCTACGCGTAGAAGCACCTAGCTCTCAGAAAATCTGGCATCGTAGCGCGCCCCATCACCTGAAGGCGCTGCCGCATGCCATAATGGGGTCAAAATATATTAAAATCAATCATTATGTCAATTTGGAGGTGATTTTGAATATTGAAGTCTACTATTTATCCTAAAGGGCATGTTCTAAATCTCCTAAAAGTTTACCTATATATTTTGTGCCAAATGGAAATTATTATAGTGTTTAGCCTTGGTTACTCCTTATTTTAATTAATGTAAAGTTTATATGTATGATTCATGTTAGAAATCTTATACTTTAATTTGGACACTTAACTAATTGATTTGCCCGATAATCACCACTTAAGCCTTTGATGATCTTAAGCAAGACCTTAATCTAATCAATGATTGATTTGACCATAACTTAGTCAATTAAACTTCAAATTAGGTCATCCAATATATCATTTAGATCATAAAAACCTAATTAATAGTTAACTGAAATAAGATTTATGTTTGGATAATTATAAACCCTAATTTGCCCTAATCACCCTAGAACTTGATTAGGTCGTAACTTGACCAAATGAAGTCTAATCTAGGTCTACTCCTAGTCATAGTACTCATTGTGTTATATAGAAGCTATAGCCACTAAGTTTGTTCAATTTGGGCCTCATTTGAAAAATTTGGTTATTGACCCATTCATAAACCCTAAAATTACACTTTTAGGCACTAGAACTATTTTGGGCAAAACTTAACCAATTGACATCAGAATCTAGCATTCTTAGACTCTATGTAACCCTTGGATAGTGAACAATAATAAACTGACTAAATTTTTGGTCATCACTAGGTAAAATTACCAAATTAACCTTATAGGTTAAAATTATGAACTTGGACTCATAGGACTTAATACATATCCAATTTGGAAGTACCTAGTATCTATCTTTATGTTAGACAATAAGGAATCATTTGACATCAATAAAATCCAATTTGCCCAAAATTTAGGTTAAGTGCTCTTAACTTCTAGAATATCAATTGAAACATTAAAATCAGTAATAAAACTAATTTGTAATCAGTTAGGCTCTTAATCTCCTAATTGGGTTGAATTGAGAGAATCTCCATTTAAGGTTAATAAAATCTTAAGTAAAAATAATGAACTTCTAACTTAGTTTTAATTTCACTTCATAGCTTCCTTAAGTTAGTTAGGTCAGGAAATAAAGATATATTGTGCTAATTTTTATCAATTCCAAAAATTCTTAAGCCAGCTTTAGGAGCTTCCTTAGCATCTGCACTTCACTTTATGATATTTTTCTTATGAGCTTAGGGATATAAATTAGGTTAAATTTCACTTATTGAGTAAATAGGTTATTCAATGAATGAAACCTTGGCTTTATTAGTTTTTAAATTTTCATATTTTAACTATAATTATTTCATCTTTTAACTCTAGATTTAGTTTAGGAGATCCATCTTATTAAGCTTTAATTTTGCTTAATAGGATTTGCCTTAATCATTAGCTCACAATTTAGACTTAAGCCTTAAACCTTAAGTATTACTTTTTGGATTATGAGGTTAAACCCTAAAACTTAGTGTTAAATTTATAATCCCTAGTCCTAGTAGATCTTGATCAGATCTTTAGCTTATGTCATCAAAATTCATCAAATAGGGCATACTGATTAATCATTAAACTATAAGCGTCATTGATTGAATTAAATTAGGACTTGATCAGTTCTTATTGTTTTTAACTCATAAGGTCATGGATCTAAGTTTTAATTGATAGTAAGAATTAGAAATTCTAAACTTGTATAACTTTGAGTAGATTAAATGAATTAAAGTAGATAACAACATGTATCACCATGTGTAGTAGAGTCCCTTGCTTACTATTGAATTACTTGTTACTTTTATATTCATTGTACTTTGTGCCTTTTTCTTTGAACATGTCATACCAGATAATATTGCTGCATGAAATAAGAACATAGAGTAATTAGGACAACATTTGCATAGGGTTCAGTTTATGGTCATATTTGTGCACTTTACCCCAATGGATAGGGGTAAGGAGAAATAAGAATTACTTGACATAAATCATTGAGGAGAGTTGTGTTAAGTTGGAACCTGATCAATCTTGTAGATGTGTTTAACTCCTCAGCTACTTCTAAATGTGTCCATAGAAGTAAAATAAATAATTAAAATCTTACTGAATGTGTATTTTCTGCCTTTTTAGTTCAGTTCTACTTCGTTATTCCATCTTAGCCTCTTATGATGCTAAGTGATATTCCATTGTAGCCTCTTATGATCCTAAGTGATATTATATTTCTAGTTCAGCAGTCTAGATTAGCCATTCTTCTGATATGGAAGTCTTCACATACTTATTTTCCTATTTTACTGTTACTTTTACTAATATTAACCTTTATATTACTTACTTGTATACTTATAGGATAATAGATTTCTTTCTTGCTTACTTACATGTATCACAGTCAGATTACTTTCTTTTAAATTTGTATAATTTATATTATCATAGGCATGTTTAGGATGAGTCATTTCTTTCAGTATTTTCATTACTTTATAAATATATTATGCCTAACCTTGTTACAGCTTTGGTGTTGAGGTATATCTTTTTGCCTCACATGTTGCTTAATTATAAATGCATTATTTATAACTTTCTCACATCCTCTTGTACTTAGACAATATGTCTAACAAGAATTTTCTTTTCTTGGCTGGGGCCCTAGCATTGTGAAACTGATAATGTCTGGATCTGAGCAATTTAAGGACCTTGTGACTAAAGAGGAGCCATACTTGGAGGAGCAGCAGGTTAGAGCAGAAGATCAGTAGAGTATTTTTCATTTTATTCTGTGAGGTTGAGTTATTTATTTCATTTTAAACTTATCATAAAATTGATGTAATAATTCAAGTACCCATGTATGTTCTTTTACTGTACTATTTTATTATGAGCTACATGTTTATTCCCTATTTTGCAATATGGTGGATTAGATGTAGTATTTCATTGTTCTTTGCTTCTGTACTCTATTGAAAGTATGTACTTAATGAATGATTCTGCTATATTATTCAGGGCACATCCTTCATTTATTAGTGGATTGAGGATTACACCTTAATTTAATGATAAGTGAGAGATTTTCCATTATGGCATAATGCCCCTTGATCTAATCTTGTGGATTTTGGGGCAAGGAGCCATAACCCAACTTTCTAAGAATCAAGTTGTAGCGCCCTGCCCCGTCACCGTGCGCAAAAGAATTAAGTACAATCATATCGGCGGTAGAGCGGTGCGCCACTCGAGGAGGAATAACCCGTCTCCTCGAAGTAGCTGAGAACTAGCCCATCTGAAGGGCTACTGACTAAACCTCAAGTAGGGTTGAGAGCTAATACTTAAGATAAAAGTAGTATCCTTATCCTAAGTATTAGGAAAATACATACATTGGATTTAGAATACAATAGGAATCCAATATATGTATAAAATGTCAGCATTTCCAGTATGCTGATCACATCATAATACTACGTATAGGTAGTATATAACAGAGTACAGAAGCTTAAAGCAAGCATCCAGAAAACATTCATCATAAAAGTTGTATAAAAAGATGTGTCTCAGAAAAGAAAAGAAAATACATCCAGAATTATTACAAATAGTTTACTGAAATGGACATAAAACTAAATACTGAATTGAAAATACTAAGCAAAAAATAAAACTGAGGAGTGTCCACTAGTACCCCACGGGCTCCTCCTGAATCTCCTGAGTGTCCTCCTGACCTATCTCAATATATTGCTCAGGATCTAGCAAATTTCCAGATCCCAAAAGTACCCTATATTAGACAATAAGTCTAACACATCAAAACTAATCTGACAGTTCTAATTATTTATTTAATATTTATATAATGTAATTAGATCTGCAAAAAAATTATAAAGGTAATTGAAAGTACAAAACTATCCAAAACTGTACAAAACTGAAGCAATGTAAAGTAAAACTAAACTATAAGCGAATACAAAAATAAATCAAAATAGTACTGAATCTGAAACTGAGTAATCATATGTATAACTATGCTGTATGTCACTGAAACTGTGCATCTGAATATGCCACAATACTGTATGCTACTGATATGCCACCAAAATATCACTGAACTGTTATGAGCAGTACGGTCCAATGTACACATACATCCAGTTGGGAATACTATATACTGATGATGCCGATGCATCCTGAAATTTCCCAGTCAATGTATGTAACATTCCGTAACTCATTAATCATAACTAATACTTATACATTATTCTGATACTCACACATCATTCTGATTCTCACACATCATGCTTATGCTCATGCTCATGCTTCTAAACTACATGAGATAAATCCAGAAAATGCTTTAAAATTTGATAATGAATCCAAAGTCTCCATTATGCAGAATCCTACTAAAAGGATTCTGACTCCTAAATTCTAATCTCAATAATTGGTTAAAGTTGAGAGTTTACTTAAAAATCATTAGTTGGGGAGATTGTATACACATATTTAGCGTATTTGCAAGAAAGGTAGATTTAACCCTTAGCTTGTGTAAACTGCACTTATCAAAGCGCACTGCGATAGGAGGCAAAACCCGGTCACAATTTACATCTTAAGCTAAGTCGTTAAATACCCTAATTACAAGCATACTTAGTGGTCTACGCAAAGTGACTTAAGACACTTAGTTTGCTTAAACTGCACTAATCGAAGTGCACTACGATAGGAGGCAAAACCCGGTCGTAGTTTACATCTCAAACTAAGGATCTTGTTCACTAACTGTAATACTCTTAGTCTTAGAAGATTTACTTTAAATGGGACTGTATTTGGCTAATCTCGCAGGAAAGCACCTAATCATAAGTCTACATTGGAGTGAATTAACCAATCCTGAATATTACTGAATTAATCCAGTAATATGGGTATACCCTACTATACCCAACCAACAATCTAAGTTCAGCAGATTCTATTTAATCGACAAGGATTTATCAAATCTATTAATCCTTACTCTAATTAGGTGTATCCTACACAAGGCTCCAAGGACGTGATCAAAAGATCACTCAACATAGGTTGCTACTATAAGGAATGAGCCACAATCTAAGTACGTTAGGTGATTCATACCATAAGGTATCAAGTTTAACTTCTAAAGTTATGAAGGATCAACTAGGTTTCTAACTCAATAAGTTACAAAAGTCCTTCCTATCTCAATGTATCATTAGTTAAGGTCTTTAACCATTTCAATGATAAATCCTATAGCAAAACCCTTAAGATCTCATTCCCTTACATCTTAAGGTTTACTTGTTATACTTAGGTTAAGTGATCAGATTGATTGAAAATCATTTGATCCTTACCTATTCTACAATCATGGGATAAAGTCAAAGATCTTATTGGAGTTAAATCATTGCATAAATTATTATAATTTTAGTTCCATCTTATGCTAATTGTCTTATATAAGAGAAAATCAAAGATCTAAAGTTTGGATTCAGATGGTTCAATCACACGTATTCAATGTTATCCTTAGTATTTCTAATTGATGATTTAAGATCAATATCAAATCATAGGCATTATTAGAATAATGTTAATTAAATTTTCTTATAATTAAGTTAATTAATTAAGTGATTAAGGTTTAGATCTTAATCAAGACAAGCTAGGGTTTAACCCCTAACCTTTCTATCATTAAGACCAATGTTAATTTAAAGGTCAATAACAAATTAATGTATTATTAGTGTATTATTGATGTCTAGCTTTAGGTTTGGATTAACTATTATCTACTTAATCAAGTTATCAAGATGCTTATGTTCAAGTAAGCACATTTAAGAGTCCAAATAATTATTAAGGTTCTTTAACATACATCCTAAAAATCATAAAAGTATATAAATGGAAAGATGACATAAAATAAAAAGGTAGTTAATGCTAATCAAATCCTAAAACAAATTAAAGGGATTAGCATTTAATCACGAATCTAAAAAACTTAGGTTTCATGCCATTAATGTTAAACTATATCTAATTAATACAAGCAATTAAGGTTCTAATACTTATTCTTTGGCATAATACATCTAAGGCACATACTAGGTTATGGGCACTTGGTAGTTGTGACAAGGTTACAAACTACATTTCAATAAAGAAATTTATGCAATGCTTAATTTTAGCTAAAATAGATTCACATTTGATATAACTCAACCCCACTAGGGTCCTAGGAGACTTAAAATATCAAAATAGTTGAGTTTTGGCCATTTCAGCCAAGACTGGGCAGTTTTACAAAATATGGGCATTTTATGAATATTTTGAAAATTTTGCAACTTCAGGCGCTGCAGCGTGCTGAGCACTTTTTGAGCTGCAGTGCACGGTAGCGCTTTCCGTGCGACATCGCCATTGCGCAGCAGCTCGCTGCAACCCACTGTAGCGCACTATGGTGTACTGCAGTAGTTTGATTTGCAAAATCACTGTTCAATTACCTTCATTAAATGATTTTTATGATTTCCACTAAATTACCGCTGCAGCCCACTACCGCGCGCTGTAGCGGTCCGTTTTGCAAATTATTGTTCAATTAATTTTTATGGCTGTTTCCTAAAGTTTTTCATGAAATATTGTTGCAGATCGCTGCAGCGCGCTACAACCCGTTGTAACGGTCCATTTTGCAATTTTTACTATTTAATTAATTTTATTAATGCTTTCCCTAAGTTCTGGCCGAAATGCCGCTGCAGCGGCCTAGCTCTACAACATCGGGCGTTACAGCGCGCTGCAGTGCCATACGATGATTTTTGTTTGGATGAAACTCTGTAAGCCTATTTTTGAGCTTAATTACTCTCAATCAAGAGAGTTCCATGAGTGGTGTTATATATCAATGAAAAGATATTTCCGATACCTTTCCATCGACGCCAAAATTAGCCCAAATGGAAAATCCTAACTGTACGAAAAAGATGAATAAAGAACAGGGTATGCAGAATGCAAGAAAAAATAGAGCAGATTTTTGTGAAGCTTTAAGAGTCTCAATAACTTTTATAGATGCTTATAGACTTTCCAAGGTGCATTCAAGCATAATAACAACATGTAGAAGGCAAAAAGGAGGGGAGCAAACGGGTACCTTTGACCTTGCAAGAGGAGGAGGAGGAAAGTTCTATCTCCTTCAAGACCTTGGAGATGAGCTCCTTCCTTCAGCACTAAGGACTTGACAATGGAGGGGAAAGAGATGAGAAATTTTTCAGCAATCATTAGAGGAGGGGCTGAGCTCTCCTTTTAAAGGAGGAGAGGGGAGGGGAGGCCTCATCATGGCAAAGGGGCTAGAGGGGTAGAGCCATCATGCTTGAGCATTAATGGATGGCATGGCTTAGGGAGGAATGGGGAATGGCCAGCCAAAATACATGAGGGGCTGTCAGCCAAAAATAATAAAGATTGGGGAAATTGCAAATAAGGGATCAGATAATTACATAATTGTTTCCCTTAATTATTTAAAAATTTTGATTTTTGAAATGCGCTCCGAAAAATCCCAAAAATTCACCCCTAGCTAATTTAGGGCTGAGGAATTCAACGACAAAGTTGGAATTCAATTCTGACGATTATTTAATTATGCTAATTTCCGGGGTATTTAATTATATTAAAATATTCGTGAAAATTCGACGACTTCCAAATGTGTCCAAAACATCACCCCTAGCTAATTTGGGGGTGACGATCGCAACGGCGAAGTCGGATTTTGATTTTGAGGTCCAAATAAAAACCTCAATTTTCTACTTAATGAAATATTAAAATAATCCAAAATATTGGATTTAGCTTCGAATTGCTCCAAACCTTCAGGGTTTGATTCTATTGACTAGATGAACTTGATAGAGTGATAATAATGATACGATTAAGCTAAATTCAAGCTGGGTAACAACCTTGGATTGTTACACAGGGGATCTAGCGCGCCACAGTGCCCAACATTCCATGAGCAAGGTGCAACATCATAGCATAGAGCCCAATTTCCCGAGAATCAAGAGCTACAACACTTCATAGCACCCAACTTCCCAAAACCAAGGGGCTACATCGCTCTAGAGAGCCCAAATTTCTGAGACTGAGGTGCTACAACATGCCACAGTGCCCAACTTCCTAAGACTCAGGCACTACAGTGCGCCACAATGCCCTACATCCCGAGAGCATGGCACTACATCCCGCCATAGCGACCAACTTCCTAAGACTCTAATGCTACAACATGCCACAATGCCCAACTTCCCAAGAGCAAGCTGCTACAATGCGCCAGAGCGCCCCACTTCACAAAACTCAGGCGATGCACCGCGCCAAAATGCCTAATTTCCCATGAGAAAGGTGCTACAACATTCCATAACACCCAACTTCCTGAGAGTCAAGCGCTAAGGTGTACTGTAGCACCCAATGAATATAAATCAAGGCGCTATAATATGCAGTAGCACCTGATGAATAGATAGTGAGGTGCTATAGCGCGCCATAGTGCACACCATCAAACTATCATGGAAACTTGCTCCAAGATAGCATTGGGACAGCCTATTATTTAAAACTTTCTATTTCTCAACAACCATAACTAATGTAAGATAATCAACACTAGCATTTCCAAGATAACAAAAGAATATAATTAAATACAATTTGAAGTTTTAAGAAGAAATATGGCATCTTGAAGAGGGGAAGGCTAGATAGAGGATTATAACAGGAAAGATTAAAGACTTAGCAACGGTTCTAAATTTTGGTTTTGGAGAAGAGTATTTAGGACTTTCCAACCCCAAAAAGGAGGAGGCTACAGTTTGGGAAAAAAGAGAGGCACTGAGAGCAAGGAGAAGATAAGGAGACTTGAGTTGTTCTTGAGTATTATATTCTTAACTTATTTCACTGATATTTCTTTAAGAGCAATGAAAATGCTTAGCATCCCTTATTGCTCTGTTTATTTATTATTTTTAATGGTAACCTAAACCCCCCTTTGTGGAGGGTTGGGCAAGAGAATGTAGGAATTATGGTGTAATGTTTATAACTCTTCTAATCAATAAAATGTCATCTAAATTTGAAAATTTCTAATTATTTTATTGTATGCACAAGTTAGAGAATAATGGATATTTCTAAAGGCAAATCTCTTACTACATATATAAATAAAACTCTCATTGAGCTTGATGATTGATTTTGCCCAAATGCTATGCACTCTCGAGCGTTAATGCCGCAAATTGTGGTGATAACAATCGTTGTGCGAAATGTAGAACTTAGGACAAAAGTTTGATCATTTGAGCCATGAGAAAATATAACCTAGTAATCTCTGAGCTTCATAGGTTGGTTCATACCATTTGTGATACGAACTTGATGCATGTGAGCCGAGAACAACCTATAGAGATCCATAGCTCACTCTTGATTTATGCGAGGATTTTGAGCTCGTAAAGCTATGAGTGATATGACTTAAGCTCATTTTGCTTTGCATCTCATCTTCTTAGCTAAATTAAGAGTAGATGCTTGTGAGCCATAGGTGGAATCAAGATCATGTAATACTTAACTAAAATTAAGTATTTTATCTCTTAGACGTAAGTGATAACTTCATTTACAAAAAGATCACATGGTTGTTTATATACCGAGATTGAAGCTCATTTAGTTCATCTTAGGGCACTAAATAAGATTTAGTACATTTAATGTATGCATTTGAGAATTCTAAATCTCTTGATAATGAAGTTGAGATAAACTCCACTTGAATAGAATTGAGAAGAAGAGTTACTTATTAATCATGCTAAACTGCATGCTTAACCTCAACTCTCCCCAATTTTCCAAATTTGTTCAATACCATATTAATTTAGGAATTGTAAATTAAGAACTCAAAATAACCAAATTGATTTCTTAAACATTATTAAAATAGGATACACTCTAGTGTCAAATCTAAACACCATTTCTAGAGCATGATAAATCTCAGGATCTTACCATCTTATATTTCTTTGAACAACATAAACTTACATGGGAATGCAGACATACGTAATTTAGGTCTATCAAATTTTTGGAGCCACTGCCAGGGAGTGATTATTCTGATTTGTATTAAGGATAATCTAAGAGTAAATAGTGATTTCAAATTTTTTATCATATACTCTTCAATTTCTGTAATTATTTATTCTCTTAATTTTTGTAGTTACCATTTTATTTTTTTCATTTACATTCTTTGTTTTGAATTATACTTAATTCCTGCTTGGTTCTAAGTTGTGCATGCGTAGACGTAATATTAACAATCATTTGTTGGACCTTGAAATTTAATGAACATTGTTAAGATTAAGAAGACAACAACTTAGAACCAACCAAATATCATAACCTACGGATAATCTTGGAGAAGTACATGAGCAAAATAAGGGAAGAAACTTGAGAGACTATGCCCTGTCCACTATTAGGAGAATCCCACATGCCATAGTTCGACCAAATGTGGAGGCCAGAAACTTTGAAATAAAGTTGTCAACTCTACAGAGGGTTCACAATAGTTAGTTCAGTAGGCATGCGACTGAGGACCCCAACTCAAATACCTCAAACTTTCAAGAGATATGCAATACATTTAGGTATAATGACATTATTGATGATGCAATTAGATTGAGATTGTTCGTTTTCTCATTGAGAGATAGAGCTATAAGTTGGATCAATTATCCTCTTAGCGATTCAATCGGCATATGGGATTTTGCTAAGAAATTCGTAGCTAAATATTTCTGCCATCCAAAACTGCTAGACTTAGAATTGATATCACAAACTACTCACATTAGGATGGGGAAAATCCTTATGATAGTTGGGAGCACTTTAAAGAGTGCCTAAGGTGCTGCCCTCATCATGGATTTCCTCAGTGGATGCAAGTTCAGACATTTTCTAATTGACTGAATGCATGCACATAGAACTTGATAGACGCAGTTGCTAGGGGCTTCTTAAGCAGCAAAATCCAAGAAGAAGCATAAGACCTATTGGAAGAGATGGCTAATATTGCTTACCAATGGCTAACTGAAAGGCTAAATTCTAACATGAGTGAAATTAAGAACATAGCTGGATCACATAAAATAAACAAACTTCAACATGAGATTACTATGTCGAATAAAAAAACTAGAACAAATGAATGGTAATGTAGTACAAGATCTTGTATGTGAGTTCTGTGGGGGGTAGAAGCAAAAATTGTAACTCAAACAATCCTTTTGCACCCTATATTCCCGAATAAGTTAATTTTTTGTGGAACAACAACAACAAAAATCAAGGTAATAATAATCCTTGCTGCAACACGCATAACTAAGAGTGGAAGAATCACCCCAATTTTTCTTGGGAGTAATAGAAATAACTCCAATTACTTCTCAAATGGGAATCATAAATTGATTAGAAAAGGACACATTTTGAACTACCCACCTCTTCAGCAATACAAATAATAGGACACATGATTAAAAGGAGCCTTTAACTCTTTCAAGGTTGAAACTTTATCATTTATGCACATAACTAAGCAAACCATAAATAGGCATGAATCATATATTTAGAAGATCGAAGTGACTTTCCGTAATATCGAAGGGTAGTTGGGACAAATCACTCACCAATTAATTAATAAACAGCAGGGAGCGCTCTTGAGTACCACAAAAATAAATTCGAGGGAAATGGTGGGATCCATCACATCAAAAAATGTGGAGGAAGAGTTAGTGGTGTCAGATAAAACTAAAAATTTTGAACCCCCAGTTGCTAAAACAAGAAAAAACCCTCTCTTGGGAAACTCAGGAGGTGAAAGTGTTGAAATAAAAATGTGTTAGAAAAGAATTTAGTAGCAATAAAAATGAGAGATTTGGGGATATTAAACATCCCTTGTGTGATTAACAGACAAGTCTTTTATGAATCCCCTGTGTGATATAGGGGCTTTCATCAATGTAATGTCTTACCATACTTACATGAAATTAGGGATAGGGGGAATGTAAGACACCCCTATGATTTTAGAATTTGCTAATCTAGACTCGATGACCTCGATTGAAATTGTGAAAAATGTTTTGGTGAGCTTGGGATGTTTCTTGATTCTTGCTGATTTTATTATATGTGAATGAGATTTATGGAGTGAAAAATCCACCATTATTTTTGGGAGACCTTTTTTGCCACAACTTGGGCAATCATTGATGTAAAAAGTCGAATCACGAAGATTAGAATAAATGGCAAAGAAGAGAATATAGATTTAATGCCTACCCTTTTATAGAGAGAAATGCTTGTATTTGAAATGGAGAGAGAGGGAGAGAGCTAAGCCAATACATATTGAGACTAAATTTGAGAAAGAGCCTTCTTATGAGTCTAAATCTGAGAGACTCACAAACACCTCATTTGAAGGCGTCATATTGCATGAAACTAGTGCGAAAAAGAAAACCTGAAGGGGGAAAAGAAAGAAGAAAGTTAAATAGAACCCAATAGATGAACTTAATGATGCCTCGACTAAGGAATTGGCTAGATATAAACTAGGCATAATAGGGGTAAAATCAGCTTATGGCCATCCAAACTCCTTAAAAATTTAGAAGGAAGTGCCACAAGGTATTGAGGAGTAATTTAGTTTAAATTTGTTAGGCTGAAGACATTAAACTAAGGGATTATTTAAAGGTAAGCCAAAATTTTGATTTGTTTGGTTTATTCTATTAGTGAATTTATATGTTAATAAGTCAAACAAAATTTGTTAGAGCCTAATTTCTTTATAAGAAAGAATGAATGATGAGAGAGAAATTAAAATTCTCTAAAAACAGTGCGCCACAGTGCACCGTAGCATGTCAAAGTGCCCTACAGACTAAGAATTTGCCAATAAGCACTATAGCATGCCACAACATGCCATGGTGCACTGCAGCACACGTTGTGAAAATTTGAACAAGTGGTCTAATTAATTGCAAAATTCCTAAGGACCATTCCTAGGTTTTCCTCTTTAGAAGCTGAGCAGCAATTTCATCAAATTACCTCAAAAAAGAACTTGATTCTATAATAAGGACTTGTAGAACCATATATTGTGAACTCTTCCAACATCATCAATCGGACATGGGTGAACTTTGTGGGGCAATAGGATGTAACCCATCCAAATCTCGTTGAAGAATTGTTTGCCAATGTAATAAATGCTCGATGATGGATCATTTTTGTCCAAGGAAAAGACATTGAATTTGAACTCTTTTAAATCAAAAAAATTTATGGAATAGAATTTGTAGGCAACTGGGCCTACAATCATTATATGAATTTTAATTTTGATCCCAAGCAAGTTATGGAAGCTCTAATGGGAAGCAATGCCAACTAGAGTGGGAATGCCAATAACAGTTCAAAAGCCTTGCTAACTATAGCAAGCAATGCTTGGCACATTCTCATCTCTAGTTAAATAATGCCATCTGGGTAATTGAGTGAAGTAACCCAGTCGAGAGCTATGCTAATCTATGCCATTCAATGTTTGAGAGCTATCAATATTCCCAGAATCATCCTTGAGCACCTTTGGAAAGCCCTTGGAAGGCCATGTGTAGCTCTTAATTTTGGGTCCCTGATCACTAGGATTTGCCCCAAATAAGGGGTAAAAGTAAGTAATGATGAACCTCTGTGTCTACCTCTAGCACCTCTCACTTCCAGGAACCTGCACACTCACTACTATGGAGCAAGGGAAGGGACTTCAACCTAAGCAAGACAAAATTCCAAGTTAACAAACCTCCAAAGATGGATGGATAGGTTAGAGGAGTACCAAAAGCAAATTAGTAAATGTGTGGATGCATGGCTTAGTTATTGTGAAACAACCATGCTCCAACACTGCTAATACACCCTAGAATTTAACACAGCTCTTGGGGGTATATTTGCAAATTGGCATTTGCATGATGATCAAGGCAATTTAACTTTTCTAGCACCACCAACATAGTACCTCCTCAAACCATCCCTAAGCCTAAATTTGCTAAGGAAGAACAAGAAGATGATGAAGAAGAAGATGATAATGACTAAACAATCAAGTTGTAGTTTTTCTTTTTGTTTTCTTTTTTCTTTTAGTTATTTAAACATTGGAGTCATCCATCACTTATGTAACTCATTGCTCATACTTAGTGAAATTAATGTAATCACTTACTGGAATCTTACATATTTTTACAATTAAGTTCGAGAAATTGACTTGCAAGTTAGAAAATCTTCATGAATTTATTAGTTTGACATGTGTGTGATTGAGCGAGCAAGTAACCAAAAAGCGTTAAGGATTTAGTAAAATTTGCTAAACCATCACCTTAACCCTTTTATCAAACCAAATGATGCAAGAAAATTAAAAGTGGGGAAAATAATGCTCATACTAGATAAATGAATGATTGACTAAAATCAATAATATGTTAGGCTTCTGTTGGGCTTCATGAAAGTAATGCATGAAAATGGGATAAAAAAAAATCTCTCTCATGAATTATTAAAAGAAAAATGAAGGGATGAAGAAAAATATCTCTCCCCAAAAGTGAGTATGCATTGCATTTCATAAGAAGAAGCACACATGTCATAAAAAATTTTTCTAAGGACATCATAATTTAGATATATTTAATTGGGAGCCTAAGAAACCATAACATGAATTTCATATAACCATCAAAGAATATAAAGAGAAGAGTTAAGAATACTGAAAAAGGCAATTAAATGTTGAACCAAGGTAATATAAGGGTACCCTTAACCGGTCATAACATTGATAAAACTACTTTAAGTTGCAAGAAGAGTTTCAAATCTACTTTAAAATGGAGAAAGATTGTTAAAATTTCAGTATCCAAAAAGTCATATGTTGCTTACTCAAGGATGAGCAAAAATTTAAGTGTGGTGGTATTTTATTGTAACAACCCGAGTTGTTACCATAGTTGATTAGGACTAACCCTAAGTCTTAAATACAATTATAAGTGCTTATTAGGTCAATTGGAGTCAACCTCTGAAACCTAATCCAAATTAGGAGTCAAATGGATCGAATCCTAATTTCTAGAAATCCAGAAACCTTAGAAATTGACCTACTTAAATTGATCTCTGATCAAAAAACGGACACCGCCATTATGTTCCTTGACCCCAAATTAGCTTGGGGGTGAAGTTTTCGTGTCAATCGGAAGTCGTCGAAATTTCGACGAATGTTTTAATAATAAAAATACCCCAGAAATCGAGGTATCAAATTACTCGTCAGATCGAAAATCCGACTTCGCCATTCAATTCCTTGACCCCAAATTAGCTAGGAAAAACATGTTCAAAAATTTGTAGAAATTTAAACAAAAAAAATATGATTTTAATACTTAACTGCGTGTAGCCCTCGTCGAGAGCGACCGTCGGCCTGCGGGCTGAGGTGGTCCGACGCCAAGAAGGCCGGCAAAAGCCGTACCCTAGCCCGGCGCTCTCGGGCTGTCTCCGCGAGGAAGACGAAGTCCGGGTCAGGTCAGGTCGACCCGAGCCCGACCCGCCCGAGCCGGGTCGACGTCAGCCGGGTGGGGCCCACCAAGCCATGTGGCGCCTTCTGGGCCTGCCACGTGTCCAGTGGGACCCACCAGCTGAAGCCCGCGACTCTTTGGCTTCGGCCGTGGGGCCCACAGCGCCACGTGGTAGCCAGCCGGCACGCCACGTTTCACGTGGGGCCCACAGCTCGAGCCCGCGCGGCGGTTCGGCTCCCTAGTGGGGCCACAGTGCCACGTGGCCGCCTCTGGGCCTGCCACGTGTCAAGTGGGACCCACTGCCCAGTCACCCGTGGAGGTTCGGCTTCCCCCGTGGGGCCCACAGTGCCACGTGTCAGGTGGGGCCCACTGACCAGTCTCAGCCCCTGTGGGGCCCACAGTACCATATAGCAGCCTCTGGCAATGCCACATGTCTAGTGGGGGGCCCACTGTCTGTTAATTCAAATTTAATTAAATTAGTGTTAGTATTAATTAATTACTATTAATGATTAATTAAGTTCAATTAGTGGTTAATTAAATTAGGATTATTGCTAATTACTTTTAAACAGTAATCTTAATTAATTAAGTATAATTAGAGATTAATTAGGGTTAATTAAATATTAATTAAACCTTAAACAATAATTAGAATAATTAATTATTATTAAACAGTAAAGTATAATTAATTATTAACAAGTAATTAAGACTAATTAATCAGTGATTAGTACTAATTATTTTGCTACAGTAAAAAAAATAAAATTTAAAAATAATTATAATTAATTAATTAATGGATTAATTAAGAGTTAATTAATAATTAAGCCTAATTAAGTATAGATTAATTAAGATTAATTAATTTCAGAAAAATTATATATAAATTTTAGGAATGAATAGTAAAATAATTTAATTTGAATAAATGAATAGTAAATTTATTCAAATTGTATTTTTGAATAGTAAATCTTAAAAGCTTAATAACTTTTTATAGGATGATCCAAACATAGCCAATATAAGTCTTAAAATACTCAGAAAAATGTAAGGAATCAAATAACGTAACGTAAAAATTTATTTCATGGTACATATAACGAGGTAGCATTTTAGGACCTCTTTAGGACCCCATAACATTTTACCCGGTTATTGAAACATAGTTAATATGGGTCTTAAAATGCTCAGGAGAGCGGCCTCATCACCGTAGTAGTATTAATTTTCCCATTTGGACATCAGAATAAAAAATCAACCCTAGAACTTAGAGTTGACTTTAGTGAAAAATGACCAAAATGCCCTTGGAACTCAAGTGACCATAACTTGGTCAAATTAACTCTAAATTCAAAAATTCAAGAAGCTAACTAACCTAAAATTTCAATGTCATCAATATAATGAAATAATATTTAGGATTTGAACCCTAGAAATTCATGTAAATGACCAAATTACGCCTGACCTCATTTTGGTCATAACTTGACCGTTTGGAGTCCTATTTGGACGTACTTACTGTCTATCTTCAAGTTAGACAATAAGAAATTAGTTGGGACTAAGAGAATCCAATACTGACCCCCAAATCAAAGGTTGACTTTTTTACCCTTAAAGTAGGGGCAAGATAGTCATTTTTCTCCTAAGATTGGATTAAGTACACTTAACCTCTAATTAACATTCCAAAACATTAAAACTAATGTTATATTCGTGTTAGTGACATTTAAGTGAGTGAGGTCAACCCTTAGATCAAATTCCAGGATTCTTCTAAGTCTTAAGCACTACACCTTAAGGAACTTTCTTGAGACTGGGAATAGATCATAGGTTAGAGTTCATTCATTGGGTAAATGGGTTACTCAATGGGTGAAACCTTGTTTTTAATAGTTTTTAGACTTTTATTTTATTTTATAACCTATTTTGATTATTTTGTCTTTTAACCTTAGATTTAAGATAGGAGATTCATCCTATTAAGTTTGATTACTTAATAAGGATTAGCCTTAACTAGTAGATCACTTATAATATGAAACTAGAACTTAGGTCTTATCCTTTTTGGATTATGTGATTAAACCTAAATCTCGTAGTGTTTAATCCATAATCTATAGGGTTGGAAGATCTTGATCAGATCTTAGTTAGAACGTCTAAATTCACAAAACTAGGACGTATGATTCATTTATTTAACTCATAGTCGTCTATCTATTTGATCTAGATTAGAACCTAATCAGTTCTAATCCTTTTTAACTTAAAAGGATGAATTTCCAAATTACACTCAATAGTAGGAAAATGGTGATCCTGAACTTGTGTAACTTGGAATAGTTAGAATGGTTAAGTAGAAAATAAATAATATCATCATGTTTAGTAGAGTCCCTTGCTTCTTTTTGATACTTTGTTGCTATGCATTCCTTATATTTTTGTGCTATATTTCCTTGAGCATATCATATAAGACATTTGATGCATGAATAAAATATTAGAAAAATATGGAGACTCCTTAGATTCCTTGTGAAAATATTAAAGCAATTAATGAGAAGATAATAATTTGATGTGTTTGAGCTGCCTCTCAGTGTTCTTTTGATCATACCAATTATTGCCCTAGCCGTATCGTGCTAGGAACCATCCTAGCCAGTACTGGTGCTAGTATCTTTTGGGTATGACTGTTGGTGACCTAGTTGTATCGTGCTTGGAACCGTCCTAGCCGTACTGTGCTAGAGCCTTCTATGTTTACTATTGTTGCCTTAGCCGTATCGTGCTAGGAACCGTCCTAGCCATACTGGTGCTAAGATCTTCAGCCTTATGGTGAGCTAATGTAGCTCTCTTCTTTATGGCAGATTGTACATGTACGGTTTTATATGCAGTTCTGTTGTTTACTTTTCAGTATTCTTATTCAGTCAGCTATTTCCTTGTACTGCTTTTATATATATTTAGGATCTTAGAATCTTGCTGCTATTTATATGTACCACTGCTGAGTTAACTTATTTTAATTGGCATATTTTTTGTTGATCACCAGCATGTTTAGGATGTAGAACATTTCTTACAGCACTTGTTTAGTTGTGTATATTTATATGCCCTTCCTTGTTTAGTTTGTATGCGAGGCATGTCTCAGCCTCTTTCCTTTTCTTTGCTTAAGCTATAGATGATGGTTTATAGCTTTCCCTTTTTTTCTTGTATTGCTTACTGCTCCCTTACACACATTATTGCTTAGAAGTAGTAAAATGGTGATATTACATAACCTTTATAATAATTAGCTTAAAATGTACTTAGACAATTGTCTAACCATATTTTTCTTTTCTTTGGCTGGGGCCCTACATTGTGAAACCGACAATGGCAGACTCCTTTCAGTTAGACGAGCAGGAGTTAGGTGTGGAGCCTTACCCAGAGGAGGAGTCCGTGGAAGAAGCTGTCATTTAGTACCCTTATACTCCCGAGTGAGGATGAGTGGTTTACATTCTATTTTATTTGAACTTTTTAAATGATGTAATAATACAGGTACCATTGATTGTGTATTTGGATTGTATGCTTATATTCTGAGTTCTATTTTTGTTATTTATACTATGATGTTTGGATGATTTACATTTCCTTAAATTGCTTCCGCACTCTGTATGTTTACTTAGATAGTGACTAAATGCTTGATTCTATGCTCACTCCTTCCCTTATTAAGGGGATTATGGATTACATCATAATCCAACTTTAAGTGAAGGGTTAGCTAGAGTGACATGCCACCCCTTAGCTTAACCCTTGCGGGTTAATGGGTGGGGCGCCACATTTATGAACCCAATAAACATAAGAAAGTTTATGGTATAGTTTAACTTTTCTAAGGACTAGTTGTACTTTTAGTGTGTTTCTAATGCATCTCAAGTAAGAAGAGATAAAATTGAACTAAAAAAGAAAATTGAATGAAACAGGCACTACAATGCTCTCCAGTGCATCACAACACCATTATTCCCAAGAACAAGTGCTACAGGGTGCCATAATGCCAAACTCATAGAGAGCAAGGTGCTACAACTATCCATAGTGTCCAGCTTCCCAAGAAAAAGGTGCTACGATGTTCCATAATGCCCAATTTTGTGAGACTTAGTTGCTACAGCGCCCAACTTCCCAAGAGAAAGGTTCTACAACATGCCATAGCGCCCAACTTCTCAAGACTTAGGCGCTATCGTGTGCTGTATCACCCGATGAATAGAAAGCGAGGCGTTGCAATGCACAATAGCATGGGCTGTCAAAATATCTTGGAAACCTTCTCCAAGACAGCATTGGGAGAACCTAAATATTAAAAACTCTCCATTTTCCTAGAGCTAGAATTAATGTAAAGCATTAACCTCCTACTTTTCCAAAAGAGTAAGTGAATATAATTAAATGCAAATCCAAGTTTTAAGAGAAAGAAATATGGTAGCTTGAAGAGGGGAATGCGGGATAGATGATTATAAAAGGAAAAATCAAAGACATAGCAATAGTTCTAAATTTTTGTTTTGGAAAAGTGATTTTCCTAGTTTCAAGAGGAAGAAATATGGAAACTTACATTAAGGTTTAAATATTGAGGCCAAAACCTTTAAAATGAAGGTGGATATTTGTTAATTTGAAAGAAGAGATGGTTCCTTAATGTTTTGGATAACTAAAAGAGGTTCCAAAGAGTTTCAGAGGGTTCGAGAGAAAGGCGGCATTACGCATTAGTGGTATGGGTGACCGAGTGCTCCCACCTTTTGTAGTTATTACCCGAAGAGGGGGTGCCCTAGCATGCCCCAGGAGCCCAATAACACCTATAAGATGAGGAGGGGGCACCTCAGTGCACCTCAGGCTTACTTCGGCACATCCTAGGGTCAGCACTACTATCTTGGACTGAAACGAAGGCATCCAGGCACACAAAGTTGACCATGAAGTAGCCTAAATATGAGAGATGGGAGCCCAGGTACTTATGGAAAACTATAAATTTTTTTATAGGTGAATATCACCATTGTTGACTGAATAATTTTTATTATAAGAATGTGCGACACTTGGAGGCTAAGAGAATTCCATTGGAGAGGGAAAAACTCCATTGTTGAGGGCTTGTGGGAAGAGTTTATGAAACCTTAATTATATTTTTCTTCTATTATAGTGAAATTTCCATTGTTGAGGGCACATAAATCTTTGTGTTGTGCATGTGCTTGGATTTGCTTATGTGATTTCCCTTATTTTGTACTTGTTTCATTTGTGTGCTTCCATGTGCATCAATCTTAACAAGTGATATCAGAGCGTAGTTTTTAAGAGAGGTCATGGAAGATATAGTTGGATGAAAAGCTTCTGGTGCTTCATTCTCATCGATGGTGGAGAGAACTTTCCACAAAGTTGTGACACATCCAACGAGAATTGATGTGGTCAAGTTTGATGGAAAGAATAACCTTGGATTGTGGACATACAGAGTCATCGATGCACTTTGTGTGTTGAAACTATAGGATGTTCTAGAATTTGAAGAAAAACTATATCAGATATTGGAAAGGGATTGGGTCAAGATGAACTGCAATGCATGCAGCTTTATCCAAAATTTTCTAACTCAAGAAATCAAGGATGCGAAGATGAAGGAAACATAAGCGTTGAAATTGTGGATGTTTCTTGAAGGCAAATTTTTGACTTATAGCATAAAGAATTGTCTCCACATGAAGTGATGTTTCTACATATTTTAAATGTGATAGACAATCTCTATTGATGAATACCTCAATGAGTTCACCAAGTTGTTTGATATTTTTAATTTAGATAAAAAGGTGGAGGATGAAGATAAGACATGTAATCGATTAAAGCTCCCAAATGAATTTTAAGACTTCATCATGGTGGCATCATTCAATAATGAACTTCAATGAAGAGATAAGGAGTCCTTAAAGTTAGAGATGATGAAAGCAGTTGGAAGGATTATAATAAAAAGATAATGATCTAAAAATAAGAATGGTAATGGTAGCCATAAGAGGGACAAGTTCAGTAGTCAAAATTTTGGGCATAATCTGTGTGTCTTCTACTTAGAGAGTTGTGATTGGAAGAAAAATTGTATGAAATCAATGAATAAAGGGAATATTTCATTAGATGCAGAAGTAAATGCTATATAGAAGAACCTCAATGCTAATGACTCAAATATTTCTCTAACGGTTCTTTCCTAGTGCTTGTACACATAAGAATTACATTGGATTGTGTACATGGGTGCTACCTATCCTATTAATTCGTGACAAAATTGGTTCTTTAGCTACAAAAGGTTAGAGAGTGTTGTTGTGATGATGGGTAACAATCAGGCATGTCATACTATGGGATAAAAAGTGTTTTTGTGTACTTGCATGATGGTACTATTAGATATTTAAAGGATGAGAGACAATTCATAATATATGTAATATCTTTAAGTTGAGGGTTTCAGAGCTGTTATGGAGGAAGGTGAAACAACCCTCACATTGTTATCTAGTTTTTGTTGTGTCGCAAACACAACAACATGAGCACTGTAGTGGAATTGATTTGAGATTGAGAACCGGAGTTACATTGATGGTTACTAAGCAATCAAACAAATTAACCAAGCACAAAAATAAAAATCACAACACATACACATGCACAACCACAATAATCCAAACATAAGGATTTTTACATGGAAAATTCAAAGATGGGAAAAACCACGGATCCACACCACATAGAAATTCCACTTTGAATATGGAAGATAACAGAGTTATAAAAAGCTTCACCTTCACAAGGATAAGAAAGATCTACCACTTACACAACCTCCCAATTGATTTATTCTTTAGTAAAGAATGCCAGCTTTTACTCTATGTCAAAGGAGAGGAGCAGCTGCCACCACCTCTGAGGGTTCTCTCCAACATGCAAAAGCATTTGCACCACTGCTAACTCACTTAACTTGGATTTTCCAACCTAGGAAACATCTTCATAATGTTTCCTTAAATATTCAGACAATATTGGAACCCCAAATGGTTCAAAATACCCCCCCAAATTACTTAGGGCAATAGTTAAACTAGAGTTGAAATTTTTTAAGCTTTATGGCATGCTAAATGGTTCAAAATACCCTAGTCTCGGGCTTGCAAGCTCTAGAGCACCCTACATCACTCTAGTCTCAGGAAAACTAGACCTTTTGCATCACTAAAGCACACCATGGTCGGCCATGGCACCTCAGTCTCCATCTTTGGTGTCGGGGCACGCGACACTGCCCCAATTTCTGGATGCTGGGTTCTAGGGCGCACCACGACATGCTGCAGGTTCTAAACTTTTCCAACTTGTTCCATATCACCTCAGAACCTCTAAGAAGTTCATCGAATCTTTATCAGCACCTCCATAATGATTTGAAATGTCTCCACATTTTGATATTCTCCCATCTAGGGACCTATTTGGAATCACTCCTCTTTCAGCCTTGAACCTTCACTACTTCTTCAATCTTTATAAAGAGCTTGGTGTTGCTCACCCCAATCTCTTATCACTTGCCAAAGCCAACTAAAGTATTGCATAGCTTCAGTTTCTCCACTGTTACTACTTTTGTAAGCATGTCGGCAGGATTCTTTGAAGTGTGAATCTTCTCCAATCCAAGATATCCTTCTTCCAACAGTGATCTGATGAAATAGTACCGAAGCTGTTTATGCTTAGTCCTAGCATAAAATGATGCATTTCTTACAAGGTGAATCATGCTCAAAGTGTCATTATAGAGCTTCACATTCTCCTACTCCTTGCCCAATTTCACTATAAAATGCTACAACCAGTTCATCTTCTTACTCGCCACAGTGATGGAGACATACTCCACCTCCAATGTAGATAAAGCAAAAATGTTTTATAGCCTAGAAATCTAGTTCACCACTGCATTTTTCAATGTGAACACATATCCAGTAGTGCTCCTCAAGCTATCAACATCTCTTGCAAGATCTAAATATACATAGCCTTGTAGAGAAATGTCAAACCTACCAAAGCAAAGTGCTTTGCTTGCTGTACCTCTTAGATACCTTAAAATCCACTTGATCACATCCTAATGGTGCTTTCCTAGATTTCTCATGAATTTGCTGACTACTCCCATTTCATGTGCAATGGCTAGTCTTATTTAAATCATCATGTACATTAAGCTCCCAATTGCTGAAGCATGTGCAGCCTTCTACTTGTGCTCCTTCTCCACTTCAGTCCTAGGTATCCGAGCTTTGATATGCCGAAGTAAGTTACTATGGGAGTTCCCATTGTTTTGCCTTGCTCATATTGAATCTTTTCAACACCTTTTCAATATAGTCCTTCTGAGACAACTTTAAAATTTATGCACTTCTCTCTCTGTTGATTCTTATCCCAAGAATTTGCTTGGCCTACCCCAAGTTCTTCATGTCAAATTCCAATGACATCTACTTCTTCAGCATATTTGTCTCCTCCATATTCGATCCTACAATCAACATATCATATATGTATAGCAAAACAATGGTATGTAAAGACTTACACTATTTTATATAACTACAGTGATCCTCCTAACATCACTTGTACATAGTTTTAGACATGAAGTTGTAAAATTTGTTGTACCATTGTCTGGGCACTAGTTTTAAGTGGTATATGCTCTTCTTGAGCTTGCACACAAACTCAATATTTCCTTTCTCTTGAGCCTTAAACTCGTCAAGTTGTTGCCTGTACAACTCCTCTTCCAACTCTCTATGAAGAAACACAGTCTTTACATCCATTTGGTACAATAATGTTCAGCACTACCCTAATAGCATTCATCTTTACAACTAGGGCAAATATCTCATTATAGTCAACTCCATGCCATTGATGAAAGCCCTTTACTACAAACCTGGCCTTGTAGCATTTACTCCCATCCAGTTCTTCCTTCATTTGATAAACCCTCTTATTCTAAATGGCCTTCTTTCCAACTAGTAGTGCTACCATCTCCCATGTCTCATTTGACATGAGTAATGCCATTTCATCAATCATGGCAGCCTCCCACTTGTTGAATCATCTACTTAAAGTGCATCTTTAAAACTTTCTGGTCCACCGCTATCCATTAGCAATAAATAAAATAAGGAAGGAGAATACCTTTGTGGTATTGTAGTGACTCTTGTGGATGTCCACAACATGGGTGTTTATAGTTCAATTTCTTCAACACCATCCTAAATATTTTTTTGTACAAGCTCATATGGCTCAATGCCATCATCAACTTCTATGTGCCAGGGCTCACTATCCAAAGCAACCATGGAATCAATCCCAACTCTAAAATAATCCTTGTACATTTCACTTTTCTTGAAAGTGATATCCTTCCTTCTAATAACCTTCAGGTTCTTGTTGTCCTAGAATCTGTAGCCAAACACGCTTGTGCCATATCCAATAAATATGCACTTGATCGCCTTTGCAACAAACTTGCTCCTAGATCTAGCATCAATATGAACATAGGATGAACAACCAAAAACCTTAAGGTGGTTTAGTTTCACGTCCTTTCCACTCCAAGCCTCCTTGAGAAACCTTTCATTTAGGGGTACAAAAGGTCACCTATTAATCAAATAAAAAAATGTGTTAACAGCCTCAGCCCATAACTACTTTGAGATACCTGCATGCAACCTCATGTGTCTGGCACGTTATGTGATCGTCATGTACATCCATTCTGTAATACAATTTTTTGTGGTGTTCCTAGAACTGTAAATTCTCTCTTGATTCATCTCTAATCACATAACTTCCTGACTATTTTGTCATAATACTCATCTCCATTATCAGATCTTAAGCATTTAAGCTTCAACACTGTCTCATTCTCTGCCAAAGCCTACCATTTTCCGAACACATCAAATACATCAAATTTATGGTTAAGAAAATAAACCTATAACTATCTTGTATGGTCATCAATGAAGGTGACAAAATATGTGGCTTCATTTATAGAAGAAGTACGTGCTAGCCCCCATATATCTATATGCACCAACTCAAGTTTTTTGCTTTTTAGCTATCTTCCCACTTTAGAGAATGTGACCTTCTTCTATTTGCCCAATACACAATCTTCACAAAAATCAAAGTCCATTGACTTCCATCCTGAAAGCCTTCCTCTTAAATGTAAGGATGTCAAGCCCCTTTAATTCATATGGCCAAGCGTTTAGTGCCCTAGACCTACGATTATTTGCTCTGTAGCTTCAATGGACTTAGATGCTTTAATGATTAGGTAAAGTAGACCTTCCATGTTGCTCCATGCAATAACAAGTGCACCCTTAGTGACCTTCCATATTGCCTAATGCAATAATGAGTGCACCCTTGGTGACCTTCCATGAGTCCTTTGTAAAAGCATGTACTATAACCCTCTCTGGCTAGCTGGCTAACTAAAATTAGGTTCATCCTTAGACACAGCACATGTCTAACTTCTCTTAGTTTCCAAACTACACCGCTTAGTAGCTAGACATCCACATCATCTTTACTTATGATATTACATACTTTATCATCTTCAAGATATACCTTCCCCAAGTCATCCTTGGCATAGTTCTGAAAAGTAGCCCTCATTGGTGTGGCATGAAAAGATGTGCCCGAGTTCACCACCTAGGGCTATGTGTTGGCAAGTGGTAACATCAATGCACCCTAATCTTTATATGTTGAAACATTCACTGTGGGGCACATATCCTTGCTCACACCACTTATCTTCTTCAGGGTAGGGCAGTCCTTCTTGAACTGATTTGTCTTTCTAGAGTTCTTGCAATCAGGCTTTGCTTTTTGGGATTTTGATTTCCATCATCTCGACATAGACCTATTTCTATTATGTCTTTGGTCTACACCTATTCCTTGACTTTTAACATCTAACACTGAAGTAGATGCATCCCAATGGGAAGTTTTCTGCACGTCTTCATTCAGCACCAGCCCGACAATATTGTTGAGGTTTAATGACACATTTTTTAATGAATTACTGACAGCTATAACTAGCCCATCCCAACTATTTGTCAATGATGAGAGGAATATTAGAGTTTGAACCTCATCATCAAATTTGATGCCAACTAACTCATCATTGTGTCGAGCCCATTCAGATGCTCTGTCACTGAGTAGTCGTCCATCATCTTCTTATTATACAATCTTTTCATCAAAAAAACTTTTTTGGAAGACAAAGGCTTCTCATACATCATTGTCAAAGCATTCATGAGATCTGCAGTAGTTTTCTCATTGACAATATTAAATACAACAGAAGATGACAATAGAAGACGAATCAAACCTAATGTTGTTCTATCAGGAGCCTCCCAATTTTCATCTAACATAGTAGTTAATTTTGTTTTAGCTCCAATTAATGGTAGATATAACTTTTTTTTGTTTGATAAAATCCTCCATTTGTAATTTCAAGTAAGAAAAATTAGTGCCATTGAACTTCTCTATTTTGTAGCTCATTTTGTCGGTCATTGGTCCCACTCAAACTATAAATCCTAGAACAACAAGAACCGATGAAAAACCTCTCTCAGATACCACTTGTTGTGTCACAAACACAGCAATACAAGTACCACAGCGGAAGTGATTTTTGCTCGATGACCAGGGTTATGTTGACAGTTTCCAAGCAATTGACTAAATTAACAAAGCACAAAAATAGAAATCATAGAACATGCACATGCACAGCCATAAGTATCCAAACACAAGGATTTTTATATGGAAAACCCAAAGATGGGAAAAATGACCGAGCCAGTCCACACATAAATTCCACTATTGATATGGAAGACTACAAAGTTACATAGAGCTTCACTTTTATAAGAACAAGAAAGATTTACGGCTTATATAGCCTCTCAATCAATTTATTCTTCAGTAAGAACAACTAGCTCTTCCTTTAGGTCAAAAGAGAGGAGCAGCATCCACCACCTCTTGGGGTTCTCTCCAACATGCAAAAGCATTTGCACAACTGCTAATTCACTTATCTTGAATTTTTTAACCTAGGAAAGATCTCCATAATGGTTCCTTAAATATCCAGGCAGCATTTTGTAATATCCCACTTAAGTACTAATAAGTGAAACTCTTAAACATTGAGGTGCCTTTTCAAATAATAGCGATGTTCCTAATAATAACTCTAAAGTTAAGCATGCTCAGATGGGAGCACTCCCAGAATGAGTGACCTACTGGGAAGCTATCTTTTGAGTACAAAATTGTGATGCCTTTTAGGCCAAAGTGAACAATACCTTGGTGCTTACGTGGTTAGGCTATTATAAATAGTATCAAAGAAAGCCATAGGATGTCAGATAGATATCATGTGATACATAGGGCAAAGTACCACTTTATGGGAGCATCCTCTAAAACCCATGATGGTTAAGGTGCTACATGGTCATGGGTACCTTTTGAGCATGTAAGGGTCACCTCTTATCTTATCTACCCAATGTATCATCATAGATCTGTGTATGGATGCTGATGATGATGTTAGTTACTTAAGTTGGAGAGATTGTAAAGACCCACTTAAGTAGTAATAAGTAAAACTCTTGGACATTGATGCACCTTTTCAGATAACAGTGAAGTTTTAATAAGAACTCTAAAGTTAAGCATGTTCAAGTAGGAGAACTCCAAAGATGGGTGACCCACTAGAAAGCTTTCTTCTTAAGACAAAATCCTGAGGCCTTTCAGGCCAAAGTTGACAATAACTTGGTGACTAAGAGTCTTAGTTATTATAAATTGAGACCCCAAATAGTTTAAAATACCCCCCAAATTACTCAAGGCAACACCTAGCTAGAGCTAAAATCTACCAGGCACTACGATGCAACCATAGCTCCCTGGTCTCGGGCAGGAAGGCTCCAAGGCACTCTACAGCATTCTGGTCTCATGCAGACTGGTACCATGGTGCGCCATGATGCAATACAATGGCCCAGCCTTTGTATGACTAGCACCACAGTGCACTGCAGTGCCCTAGTCTCAGGAAAACTGGCACCATGGCACACCATGGTGTGCTACGGCACCCCAGACTCTATTTGATAGGTATCCGGGTGCGCTATAGTGCCCCAATATCTGGATGGTGCACTATAATGCACTGCAAGTTTTGAACTTCTCCAACTTATTCTGGATGGTGCACTACAATGCAATGATTTGAATAGTCTTCATATTCCAATAGGTTTAGATGCCCAAACTAAATTAAAATCATCACCATTAGTCTCCAAATGATATTTTAATGAATTTGCAAGTCACTTAAATTTATCAAATATTTTAATGAATTTAATTAATCAAAAATTAAGAAAATTAATTGACATCTGATTCAACTCTATCTTCATTTTTGAGTACTCACTATCAAATTAGCTTGAGGTGAATTTTTGGGATCTTTTAGAGCTCGTTTGGTAATTTAATTTTGATTAGTTTGAAATGTATAAATTAAATATTTATTTAAATAATTAAATCTTAATTATTCAACTAAAGTTTGATCAAACAGCGGGCCCAATCTCAGTCCTCCATCATATGCTGATACTTGATCATATGATAATGGGTGTTGGAGGCATGATCCGACTATAAGCCTCCTTTTTACACCACGATCGCTTGAAAAAGCCCGCAGAGCCATGCTACAACCTCTGCCCTCATCCCATTCCTGTGTCCAAAAGGCTTGAGTGACCTCTCCATTCGACATAGCAGGATGAATCATGAAGGAAGGAGAAGCTAATTAGGGCCAAGGACAGACCAGCTATAACAACCCTAATATTGTTACCCTATAATTATAAGACTAATTAACGCCATTTTACTCTAGTACTCTTATAAATATATTAGAAACCTTCATCTCAAAGTTTGATGCAATTTGGAGATCGTTTGCAAATTATAAATATTCTTGATTTTCTTAATAATTCTGTGATTGCCTATTTTATTTTGACCTCAAAATCAAAATCAGAGTTCACCATTAGACTCATCACCCCCAAACTAGCTAGTGGTGGTATTTTGGGAATGTTTGGAAGTTGTCAAATTTTTCCCGAATATTTTAATAATTTTTAAATACTTAGAAAATTATGATAGTTAAATTGACCTTCGATCAAAAACATGATTGCATTTTTGAGTTCCTCACCCCTCAATTAGGTTAGGGTGACTTTTTTTTTTGCGAATTTTTGGAGCTTGTTTCCTAATTTAATTTTGTCCAATTTTAAGGCATTAACTAAATAAGCATTTAAATATAAAAAATAATTAATTTCTGATCAATGGCGTCAGAGCCACCATCTGATCAGACAGCAAGTCAATCCAGATCGTCCATTCACTTACCGCACGCAATGTCTCGATCAGATGGCCGAGCGTTGACCACTATACACCTGGGCACTGCTGTAACAACCCTAGTATTGTTACTTGTCAATTAATAACCTTATTGATTCCAAACCTTTTCCATTACTCTTATAATAGAGCTAGGAGTCTCCACCTCAAATTTAGTGCGATTTGAAGACCGTTTGACAATTTCCAACATTTCCTAATTTTCTGATAATTCTGAAAATACCTAATTTATTTAGACTTCAGAATCAAAAACAAAATCTACCATTAGACTCACCATACCCAAATTAGCTAGGGGTGGTATTTTGGAAGTGTTTGGAGGTTGCCAAAAATTTTGTGAATATTTTAATAATACTATTACCTAGAAAATTAGGTAAATTAAATACACCTCTGATCAAAAATTCAATTGTATTTTTGAGTTTATCATCCCTCAATCAGGCAAGGGTAAAGATTTGAGAATTTTCAGAGTTCATTTGGATAATTAAATTTAATAACTAAATTAAAAGAAAAGTATTATTTAGATATTACATATTAATTAAAATTAATATGTATTCTATTACATAATATAATTTAGCTGAACTAAGATCAGTAGAAATCCACTATAATCTTCATAACACATAACAACTTATGCGAAACGAATCAGAACCTTTAAATAAATATAGGGTAGATCTGATGGCTCGCATCCCTGATAAATCCATAATTTAAATCCTAAATAAAGGAAAATTTCATTCATTTTTATATTAAAACTGCATTCTTAATCAAATTTTGCCTATTTTTTAAGAAAAAATGCTTACTCAGTAAGGTCTGGATAATTCTGGACAATTTCTAGATATTTTTGGAAGAAATCCGCTCTAGCGCGCTATAGAGCACTGCAGTGGACCAACTTGCGAAGCTCTGATGCTATAGCGCACTGCAGCAGACCAACATGCGAAGCTCTAGTGCTTTAGCATGCTACAACAGCCAACTTGTGGGATTCTGGTGTCATAGCACGCTGCAGCGGATCAACTTGTGAAACTCTGGTGCTATAGCGCGCTGCAGCAGACCAACTTATGAAGCTTTAGTGCTATAGCGCACTGTAATGGATCAACTTGCAAAGCTCTGGCACTATAGCGCGCTGCAGCAGATCAACTTGTGAAGTTCTGGCGCTATAGCGCATTGCAGCGGATCAATTGGCAAAATACTAGCACTACAGCGCGCTACAGCGCACTGTAGCGGTTCATCAATGTACAAAATAGAACACCACAGCGCGTCATAGCGGACCATTTCACAAATTTTATCCGTTGTAGCGCGCCACAACGTGCTACAGTGGCGCGCAAAAGTTTGTCTAAATAATGCATTAAATGAGGCTGGGACAAGACCCCCAACCCGCTCCTTGTCTCCCAGCCATCATTCCTTCTACAGCAGAATTATTTTTAATAGATAATTAATATTTTGAAGTGATGTAAAGACTAAAGAACGAAAAAGTAGAGGTCACTTCACCCCTCAAGTTGCATTTGAAATGATGACAGTAGATTTTTTAAAAAGGAAATATAGAATTTGAAAAGAAAGGAAGAGGAAGGCAAGCCCTCTATAAATTCAACACTTCTTAACTTAAGAGAGGTTCCCAACTTGGCTCACTAACATCCTAAGTAAGGAGAGGGCTACTTTAAAAGAGAAGGAGAACTATTCAAGGGAAGAAGGACTCCTATTGCTAAAAAGAAGAAGGAAGAAAGGCAGCACTACAGACCTAGGAGAAGCAACCAAGAACAAGAAGAAGAGAAAATCTGGAGAACTCCATCAAGGAACATTCTTAGTACTCTCTAACTCTTGCCTTTTTGTCTTTCTTAGTTAATTATGAAAGGGTCAATATCTATATATGTGTTCCTCTTAATATCTTGTGTAATGGAGAGCTAAACTTCCCTTGGGGAGGGTTGGGGCAATCCTACATGAATTGAAAGAGACTTTTGTATGAAAATTTTCTCAAGCTTTAATAAAATTTGTGAATTAAATGACTTGTTAAAGAAGTGTAAAGGACTATTGTGGACTTGATTGTGGACCAAATGACAATAGACTAAATGACATCAAGACTAAAAAATGAGACTTATGCTTCATAGCTCACCCTTAGTTTAGAGCTATAATCATGAGTGCATAAGAGCTTAGAACTATATGAGAAAGTTCTTGAGCCTAATGCATATCGATATATGCTCAACTAAAGAGTTGAAGCATGTGATACTAAGACCCACTAAGTATGCTACATTGCTCAGTATACATGAAGGGATGGAGGGGATTCTTTGAGTGCTCATGAATGAGGTGACATAGTCATTGAGCCCAAATGAAATCACTCCACTATATAAACCGTGCATGATGCGCGCAAAGCTCTTAGTGAAATCAATGCTTGTAAGTAATTAACTGAATAATCCTCATTTCAATGATCAGGAAATGAGAAGAAAACTAATAATCTAAAAATCTTATAAGGGTCTTTGTGCTGAAATTGAACCGACTGTGTGTTCATTTCAAGCACGAGATTTGAACTTGTAAATCTTGGAGTTAAACTCTAAGGAGGACAATGTGCACTTGATTAAAAATTAAAGAAAATTGGAATACTTGAGGAATCATCATACATAAGTCATCCAACATATCATGTGGGAGAGACCCAACTCTCCTATCCTTTTATCATAGTATTCTTCTACTAAGAATTGTTGTGCTTGTTTAGGAACTAATTCTTCAAAATACGCATAGCTTAAACATTTTTGAACGTAAATATACTTTAGTAACAGAACACCTAATTCCCTGAGGATGATAAATCTTGAAACTCTCATTCCAAATTATTACTTCAGACCATGTACACTTGCGTGCAAGCGCAGACGTAATTAAAGTCTGTCATGTTTTTGGCACCGTTGCCGGGGAATTGGTACTTTTTCATATTAAGGAGAATCTATCAGTAAAGGGTGATTTAAGCAAATCCTCTACATATAATTTTAATTTTTGCTTTTGTAATTATAAGTGCTAACCAATTACTTTTCTTTTTTTTTCTTGTATTTAATTTGCTGAATCTTTGAACATTATTGTTGTAATTATTCTTGATAGCTTAATTTATGTCATGCATGAATAGAAGAGTTTGCACTGAATATCTTATTGATCCAAAAATTAAGAGAACCTATTTGCAGGCTAGAAGAGAACAAAACATTTTGCGAACTCAACAAGCCGCTATGAAAAATTTTAATAAAATCTTGAAGAGCCTTTAGGAGAGCCGAGGGGAAGAGCACTGAGAGACTATGAACTACCCACTGTTAAGGGAATCCCCCATGCTATTGTAAGGCCTAACATTGAAGCTAACAATTTTGAGATCAAACCTTCCACGCTGAGTATGGTTCAAAACAACTAGTTTGAGGGATTAGACACTAAAGATCCTAACTCACATATTTCAACCTTCCTTGAAATTTGTGACACCTTCAGATTTAATGATGTCTCTGAAGATGCTGTTAAATTAAGGCTTTTTCCATTCTCATTAAGAGGTAGAGCAAAAAGTTGGCTCAGCTCTCTCCCGAGCGACTCGATCCAGACTTGGGACAATTTGGCTAAGAAATTCTTAGCTAAATATTTCCCTCCTGCGAAAACCGCTCGGCTGGGAATTGAGATAACCAACTTCACTCAATTAGAAGGTGAGACACTTTACGATGGATGGGATCATTTTAAGGAGTGCTTAAGGCGATGCCCACATCATGTGTTTCCTTAATTGATGCAAGTTAAAACCTTTTACAATAGTTTGAACACTCCAACAATGACTCTCATCTATGCAGCAACGGAGGCTTGATTAGCAACAAAACCCAAGAAGAGGCTTATGACCTCTTAGAAGAAATGGTGAACAATGCTTTGCAATGGCCTTCCAAAAGGCTGATAAAGGAATCTATTAAAATAAATGAATCAAATCAAATAACGGCACTACAACAAGAAATCCATGCCTTAAATGAAAGAATTGAGAAAATGAATGTTAGCATTGTTCAAGAAATACAATGTGAGTTATGCATAAGGAGACACAATAGAAAAAATTGCAACTTGAATAATCCTTTCATACAATTGAACACAGAACAAGTTAAGTATTTAAGAAATAATAACACTATGAACAACCCCTACTCCAATACTTACAACCCAGGGTGGAAAAACCACCCAAATTTCTCGTGGAGTAACAGCAATAATAACCGAAATCATAATGGGGGGAGTTCATTGAATCAACAGGGCTCTAATAATAGAAACAATTATTACCATCACCCTTCAAATTTGGAAGGAGCCTTTAACTCCTTTAAAGCTGAAATAATTCAATTTATGCACCACACTGAAGCTACAATCACCTGCCATGATGCCTCCATCATAGGAATAGAAGCATCCCTTAGAAACATTGAGGCCCAACTGGAGTAAATCTCCAAGCAGCTGATCATTCGGTAGCAAGGAGCTCTACCCAGTTCCACTGAAGTAAATCCAAGGGATTTAGTAAGTGTGATTCATTCCAAAGGGGTGTATGGTAGAGATACAGCTACGAATTTTAGTGCTATAGAAGAAGAGCTAGAGGCTAGAGAAGGGGTGAGAGGAACTGAATGTGAGAAGCTCACAGCTTCAAAATGTGATGACCCAGGAAGGTTGTGTATTCCTTACATAATAAGAAATGTAGTACTTTTAGATCCCTTATGTGATCTTAGTGCTTCAGTCAATGTTATGCCCTACTATATATATGGACATCTGAAGGTAGGAGGAATGGAGTACACTTCCATGATTTTAGAATTTACAAATCTTGAATCCCTGACCTCTCTAGGAATTATTAAGGATGTTGCTGTAGGATTGGGGAATTTCATTGTTCCAACTGATTTTGTTGTGTGTGAGTGGGAAAGATGGAACAAAAACTCCACTATTAAATTTGGGCGACCCTTTCTTAAGATCACCAAGGCTATTTTAGACGTCAGTTACGAGATGATGAGTGTTAAGATTAAAGGGAGATCGGAGCTGATTGATCTTAAGCCCACCTATTTTAAACAAAAAAAGATGGAGGATGAGGTGATGAGAAAAGTTAGAGAAGAAAGAATTAAGATTGATCATGTTTTTGAAAATCTAACTCTAGGAGAGAAGAATTCAGAAAATAGCTCCAACTCTTCCTCGGAGAAGGGGAGTAAGGAGGGTGTGAGAAGAAGAAAAACTAGATGGGGAAAAAGGAAGAAGAGATCCCCCATGAGCTAGAGCTTGGAAGGGATGATTTCGTGAGGGAAAATGGAGAGGACAAGGGTTCAAGCACACTTAAAGGTTGTGCTCACCCGAGTGCCTTAAGGTTATGGAAAGAAAAACCTCCATACCCCAATATCTGATCTTTTAACGAGTCTAGCTATAGACGTTAAGCTAAGCGCTTCTTCGGAGGCAACCCAAGATAAAAAAAAATATTCGCTACTGTGCACTACATCGTGCCCTAGTGCGCTGCAGCGAATGAGTAATTGAAATGCAATTGCTACAGCATGTTGTAGTGGTTAAATTGCAAAACTTAAACTACTATAGCGTGCCGCAGTGATAGAATTTCAGAAGCTCGATCGCTACAGTGCGCTGCAGTGCGCTTTAGTGATCTGCTCTAGCTATTGTAGTTTTGACCGCTTAGGATTCAATGCTGTCAAAAAAGTAATATCTTTAGGTTTCCCATGCAGTCAAAAAGGTGTATGTTGTAAGAGCTGCCCCCTCTTCACTTGGATTATCACATTTATGGCATGAAGAAGATCCCTTGACCATGATTCTCTTGCCTTTGATTGCTTAGGCTATTTAAGGAGAGGTAAGGGGGGGTGATTCCTTGTACCACCTAATTTTCTTACTGCAAAACTTTTGCTCTCTTTTCAAACTTCCATCATGTCTTCCAAGAAGAAGTCTATCCCAAGAAGGGAGATTGAGGCATCCACATTTGGTGGAACCTTCAACAAAAGGAGGTTCTCCTCCGCTAAAGCTAAGCACCGTTTCTTCCACTACCTCTCAACAGAAGTTAATCCCCGAAAAGAGTTTGGGCATCACTTGCCCATCACGGTTGAGCAAGTTGACCCTATGGGATGGAGGGAGATGGTAACAAAAAAATCTCCCACCTACCCAACTATTGTCCAAGAAGTGTACGCTAATGCCATAAATACGGCCAGACCGATGGTCTTTATTACAGGTAAAGGAGCAACCTTTGGGATTGCTCAAATCGAGCAATTCTATTGGTTAGGGGAGGTAAATGCTTGCTTTTACTTAGAACTCTTGGAATCTTCCTATGATCCCTATGATCTCGTTACAGAGCTTATCCACAAAAACACAAACTGGGAGGGAGGTCTAACCAATATTCCTCGTTCCGAATAGATGGACATGAGTAGTGCACGGCTAGTTTTTATTTCTAGCTATGTCATGCCTTCGGGTCACTTGACTGAAGTGACCCACGCCAGAGCGCTCCTCACGTGCTCATTGGTCAGGCCGAGAGAGATTTGCATCTCGAGCATCATTTTTGAGCAGCTCTGGAAGGCTCTCTAGGGATCCTGTGCTGCATTGGACTTTGGGTCTTTGATCTCTGGGATATGCGAGGCCCAAGGGGTAAAAATCATCTCCTCCTACTCCATCATTCCTCAGCACCGCTCTTGCTCATTTAAATTGAACGTCCATTCTAGTGAGCGGAAGCCACCCAAGAAAATGAGGGGCGAACAAGGGGAAATGTCTGCTCTGTCTGGCCATACTCTCACCAATAAGTTGTTGCTATGGATTCACAAGGAACAAACTGATCTAGGCATGACTTTGGTAACAGACATGCGGTTCTTCAAAAAGGAACTCGCCCAGCAGTGCAAATTCCATTCTAAATTCCGTGAAGCTCTAGGACTAATGTTTGAGGACTAAAGCTTGCAAGGAGGACCGGACGCCTCCGTACTGCCATGACCACCTGTCGGTGCCCCCATTTTGGACACTCACTATCCATGCGACTTTGCCTACGACATGGGAGAAGAGGAGGATGATGAAGACCAAGAATAGATATGTTGTATTTTTTTTATTTTGCACTGCTGTTTTGTGTGTTTTTCTTTTGTTGTTTTTATTTTTATTTTGAGGAATTAAATTATGGATTATCATAGTCCCAAAATATTTCTATAATTTGCAAATAACAAGTTTTTCTAAAATTTTCAAGTATAGAAGTCACAAAAATATCAATGAAGAAATTGATAATCAACCAAAGGTTGCTTAACAAAAATTAACTAACTCATTGACACCATTAAATTATCTAAGCAAGGGAATGATTTCAGGTTGAGTCTAATCTCCAAAATTTAAATCAATGATAAGGACTAAGTGTGGGGGAAGGCTTTGGAATATAAAAAAAATTAGTGATTAAGGTGAGTAATCTAAAAGAGTGTGCTAGGCTCCCGTAGAACTTCATGATCACAAAGAATGGAAATTGGGATGAAGAAAAATGTCTCTCCCTAAGAATAAAAAAAAAATAATAATAAAAACAGGGATGAAGAAAAAATTTCTCCCAAAGAAAAGAATTAAAAAGGATGATGAAAAATATACCTCCAAAAAATTAAATATTTTTGTGATTCATAAGAAGGAGCACATACGGCACAAAACTCTTGATTACTCATTACCTCCCTAGTTCAGTTAGCCTAAGGAACCTTCCCCATTACTGAACACCAAGCAAAATTACTTATGAATTGAAGATTAGTCTATTAACCTTTGTTCATAACCCAGCTTAGCAAAATTTAAATAATACAAATTGCTCTTGTCATTTTAGTTAAGCATGAGCTTTAAAAAGCAAATTAAACCCTCATTGATATTACTTGTTGACTCTCATACCTAAAAAATAGAAAAATACTATTTTAAGCTTACTCAAGGATGAGCAAAAAGTTAAGTGTGGGGGTGTGATAAAATTATAATTTATATCCTAAATAAAAGAAAATTTCATTCATTTTCATATTGAAACTGCTTCCTTCATCGAATTTTGCCCACTTTTTAAGAAAAATGCTTACCCAGCAATGTCTGGATGATTTTGGACAATTTCTAAATATTTTTGGAAGAACTACGCTGTAGCACGCTGCAATGGACCAACTTGCAAAGCTCTGGCGCTATAGCGCTCTGCAGCGGACCAACTTGCGAAGCTCTGGCGCTATAGCGCGCTAGAACGGACCAACTCGTGGGATTCTGGTGCCATAGTGCACTATAGCAGATCCACTTGCAAAGCTCTGGCACTATTGCACACTGCAGCGGATCGACTTGCGAACCTCTGGCACTAGAGCGCGCTGCAGCGGATCAACTTGCGAAGCTCTGGCGCTATAGCGCGCTACAGCGGATCAACTGGCAAAATTCTGGCTCTCTAGCATGATACAGTGCACAGTAGCCATTCATAAATGTACAAACCAGAATGCCACAGTGCGTTAGAGCGTGCTAGAGTGCGCTGCTGCGGCGCACTAAAATTTTGTCTGAACAATGCATTAAATGAGGCTGGGACAAGACCCCCTCCCAGCCATCATTCCATCTACAGCATAATTAATTTTAATGGAGAATTGATATTTTGAAGTGATGTAAAGACTAAAGAATGGAAAAGTAGAGGTCACTTTACCCCTCAAGTTGCATTTGAAATGATGACAGCAGATTTTGTAAGATGGAAATACAGAATTTGAAAAGAAAGGAAAAGGAAAGTAGCCCCTCTATAAATTCAAGTCTTCTTGACTTAAGAGAGGTTCCGAACTTGGCTCACTAACATTTAAGTAAGGTGAGGGCTGCTTTAAAAGAGAAGGAGAACTCTCTAAGGGAAGAAGGACTCTTATTGCTAAAAAGAAGGAAGAAAGGCAGCACTACGGACCTAGGAGAAGCAACCAAGAATAAAAAGAATAGAAAATCCGGAGAGCTCCATCAAGGAATGTTCCTAGTACTCTCTAACTCTTGCCTTTTTATCTTTCTTTGTTGATCATAAAAAGGTATTTATCTATGTATGTGTTCTTCTTAATAGCTTGTGTAATGAAGAGCTAAACTTCCCTTGGGGAGGATTGGGGCAATCCTACATGAATTGAAAGAGAGTTTTGTATAAAAATTTCCTCAAGCTTTAATAAAATTTGTGAATTAAATGACTTGTTAAAGAAGTGTAAGGGACTATTGTGGACTTGAATGTGGACCAAATAACAATGGACTAAATGATATCAAGACTAAAAAATAAGTATTGTGCTCTATAGCTCACCCTTAGTTTAGAGCTATAATCATGAATGCATAAGAGCTTAAAACTATGTGAGAAAGTTCTTGAGCTTAATGCACCTCGATCTATGCTCAACTAAAGAGTTGAAGCATGTGATGCTAAGACCCACTAAGTATGCTATGTTGCTCAACGTACGTGAAGGGATGGAGGGGATTCTTTGAGTGCTCATGAACTAGGTGACATAGTCATTGAGCCCAAATGAAATCACACCACTATCTTAACCGTGCATGATGCGTGTAAAGCTTTTAGTGGAATCAATGCTTGTAAGATATTAACTGAATAACCCTTATTTCTATGATCAGGAAATGAGAGGAAAACTAGTAATCTAAAAATATTATAAGGGTCTTTGTGCTAAAATAGAACCGAATGTGTGTTTATTTCAAGCGCGAGATTTGAACTTGTAAATCTTGGAGTTAAACTATAAGGAGGTTAATGTGCACTTGATTAAAAATTAAGGAAAAATGGAAATGCTTGAGGAATCATCATACATAAGTCATTTAACATATCATGTGGAAGAGACCCAACTCTCCCCTCCTTTTATCATAATATTCTTCTACTAAGAATTATAGTGCTTGTTTAGGAACCAATTCTTCAAAATACGCATAGCTTAAACATTTTTGAATGTAGAAATACCTTAGTA
Organism: Gastrodia elata; assembly: GCA_016760335.1. Classification (NCBI taxonomy): domain Eukaryota; kingdom Viridiplantae; phylum Streptophyta; class Magnoliopsida; order Asparagales; family Orchidaceae; genus Gastrodia; species Gastrodia elata. The sequence goes on along the minus strand of CM028680.1, from coordinate 35,748,554 downwards.
ACAGAACACCCAATTCCTTGAGGATGATAAATCTTGGAACTCACATTCCAAATTATTACTTCATACCACGTACACTTGCATGCAAGCGCAGACTTAATTAAGTTTGTCAATCCCTACTCTCTATCGCAACCGTTTAATCCCATAAAAGATTAATTAAGGAAATAACAGTATGCCTCTCATTTATTCCACCTTCATTTGTACACGGCGCTTGTGAGTGGAGAGGCGGAGGCGTACATACAACAGACTCCTCTCCTCCACCTGTCAAGTTGGATGTATAAAACTTTCATCTCCTTTCCCTTTTTCAGGGATATTTGGCCTTATCCTCCTTCTATCCCATTTTTAAAAGTTCTGCAGTAATCAACTAAACCTAGAATATTGGTTGTAGGCCATCTAAGAGAGATGTTACTAAAGGAGATGATATGCGACCATCCTTAATAGTAGCCGACGGAACCCCAACCTCTCTCAAGCTAATAAGGAAGATATGAGAGAGCGGAGCTCATGGTGGGTGAATTTCCTCTAAGCTTTCAAACCCTAAAATGCATCACACCAAAAGAAAGTACCTCTATGCCTCTTCGTCCTCCAGTTGTATATTAGATGCTTCCATTTAATTCAGTTATCTATTCCTTTATTAAGTACCAGTGCTGCCAAATTTACTGGAGTGGATTGTGAGGTTTTATAAATCTCCTTGGATGTTAGTTTCTCAGAGTGCAGTATTTCTAATTTCCTTTACTTAATATTATTAAGGGAAGCTAAGAATAAATTGAATTCAGCAAAGTTAGTTAGCAGTAGAAATCCTTATATAGGAGAGTGAACATGTATATTTCACTTACCATATTTCACAATGATTTAAAATGCATCTTAATTATGTCTTCACTTCAAATTACAATCCCAAACTTTAGTTGTATTTCTAATACTTCGTATTCATTCTTTTAGAATTGATTATTTATGAAACAATAAGTTAGTTCCCTTCTGATTCGATCAATATGATCGAATTTCATAAATTTGTAGAATAAATAAATGATTAAATTGTATTAGTTTTATTCTCTATTCCTCAGCTTTTAAATCTATGAATATAAGTATACTGCAGTTTTATTACTTCATATGGATTTATATGCCTTTCATATTCAATGATAAAATTGTAATTTGTACTACCTTCCTTGTATTTTCTCCATTTCGCAATATCTTAATACTTGGTTATGAATCCTTATTACAAACGAATGCATCCAATAAGAGCCTATCAAACTCAAGGGTATATTAAAAACCTAATATCAAAACGAAAATCTGTGTCGATCTCTTTTATGCCCTTCTATTAGGAATCACTTATTAATAGCAAGGTGTTCTCTACATTAATGGTATGTTTCCTGACTTGGTGCCGATCTAATGAAACTAATTGAGAGTAATTTCAAGTTCATTTTTGCTTTCACTGATATTAGAAATTAACAGGATGTAATCCTTAGTGTGTTAAATTGTTTCAAATTTAAGTTTTATGCATCATTTCTTTTTCTTCATGATTTTACTCCTCAATACCTTCATGTGAAAACATGAAAGATTAGGGTTTTCCTTTCTCTTACAATGAGTTTCAAAAGTCATATGGATGAAGTGAGGTTCTGTCACTTTGCTTTAGCTATCTTTCTGTTCTTCTTTTCGATCTTGAGCAAAGTATTAATGTTGAGCTTAGAAAGGGTATTTTATGTTCTATTTGATTTGTATTTTTTTTGTGATGGCTTAGTTGTGTTGCAAAAAAAGCTTCACCTTGAACAAGCATATTAAAATATGCTATTTTATCAAAGCTCTCTTTGTTTTGTGATCTTCGACTTAGCAAGCCGCTTCCTCCCTCGTTAGTTTTTGATCCAGGTGCTTAAGTTAACTCAACTTGCAAGTTTCGAGATCATGCTTAACTGCATCATTAAACTGCTATTAGAATAATTTAGCCTATTGGCTAGAAGAACTCAAGTGTTATAGATATGTTTTTTTGTTTTTCTTGCTGGTTTAATACCACCAAGAACAGCTAAAAGAAGAATTACATTGCTGTGAGGTCAATTTTAGAGTATATAAAATGATAAATTTTAAAGCACAAAATTTTTTATTGTGATTTATCTATATATGATTATGCATTACACAACACAATATTGTTTGCACAATAATTTTTATGTAATTCTTCTTTATTTTCTAATCATATTTTGGTAATGAATTTAAGTTATCATTGGTCATCGCTACTTTCTTTATAATAGGAGGGGGATACAATAGCAAATGCAATATTAATACAATTTTTAATACAATATTATTGTTTACCTCAAAGTTTCTTAAGATTATAAAGTACTGTTAAATGCAATTGCGTATGCTTAGATTATATGGGTTCACTCAAGATATTTGTATAACTAATTTATCACCAATTATGTGTATTAGTTTAAGTTATACTTACTTATAAAGATAAATTGCTGATTAAATGTTGAATTTACATTAATACCTATACTCTCTATGTATACTTTTCTTTTGCTGTCAAAATAATTATGACTTGGCAAATGTCGTATAGTTACTTTAATTATCCTTAGAATATGTAATAATTTGAACTATTAATCATTTATTAAATATGGATGTACGTCTATTGTCAAATTACTTCACATAAATTTCAGAATATGTATTCAAAATACTTATTATTGATATTTAGCTCATCTCAAATGAGTTTAAAATATATGATGTCATATCTTGTAAATATGATCAAATGCTACCATCATTTTAATATGAGATTAAATGTGATCAAATGTTGCCTTTTATTCCAAAGTGAAATCAAATATGATCAAATGTTGCCATCTCTTATATGAGATCAAATATGATCAAATGCTGCCATCATTTTAATATGAGATTAAATGTGATCAAATGTTGACTTTTATTCCAAAGTGAAATCAAATATGATCAAATGCTGTCATCTTTTATATGAGATCAAATATGATCAAATGTTGTCATCATTTTAATATGAGATTAAATGTGATCAAATATCGCCTTTTATTCCAAAGTAAAATCAAATATGATCAAATGTTGTCATTTAATTTAAAATGATCAAATGTCATTAGTTAATTTAAATTAAGATCAGATATGATAAAATGCTGCCATTTAGTTATGAGACACAAATGCAGCCATGTATCATATAAGATTCAATGTTGCCATTTATATTGTGATTAATGTTGCCATACATTTTAAACAAAATCATATGATGCCCTTTTTTATTCTAATGTGAGATTATTAAGATCATTTGGATCGGATACGGTCACTACTATTAAAATCAAATGTAGCCAATTATATAAATGAGAGAATCAATGGATCATGTGGGATCCAATACTGTCCTTTACATTATTAGAATTAAATTAAATATTGTCATTAATTGCATTATTAGAAGAAAATGTTGTAATGATGTTGCCACTCATATGTATATAATGCTTTTATAAATGATTTTACTTACTTGATTGCTAAATAAATCTTCTCCTAATGCCATCATATCTGATTTATGAAATGCTGTTCAATATCATTATAATGTAACCTACTTAGTTATGATGTGGTTTTTATTATATTACTAAGTAGTTTGTCATTCATCAACATGAGACATTTGATCGTCTATTTTACTTATATAAGCCTTTACTTTAAATGGAATCATTCTTAGTAGGGATTGGAAATGTCAATTCTCTTTATTTGAACTCAACATTTGAAATTTCAAAATCTCTATATGTTTAAAGCAAGTACATTACTTTGTTCTTATGCAACATTTCTCCTATTCCATGCATCTTTATCATTATTGCATATGACATTATGAGTTAAGTTAAATCACTTGAGACCGATTAAGAAATTATCTCATTTATCTATGCATTTTTTCATATATACATAGTTTACTATGTCTCTCATACAGCACTCAGTTTCCTCTTTCCACATGCTGAAATAAATGTTGTAATGCCTTACAAAGTTGGATTTAAATTGCGGTATTTTATAATGCTGAGTTAATGTTTCAATACTTCATACTACTGAAGGAATGTTGTTAAACTTTACATGTTGAACAAAATATTAGGGGCCTTGGTAATGTGATCAAATGCTGTCATTGAATGCACTGTAAGACAACAAATTTTAGTTTAAGTGATTGTTGTTACTTTTATACATAAATGCTATACTAAATGTTGTTATCTTTGTCGGTTAAGTTATAAACAAATATTAATTGAAATGCTGAACCAATTACCATTACCTCTCACATATTAAGTCAAAGGATGATGCCTCCTTTATATTGCTAATTTAATTTTTACATCTGTTATTATTTTTCATAAATATTTAATTTAGGATTTGTGAACCATAGTTTAGCAAATTGACTTATAAATTAATGTTTTTTACAATTTTTGAAATTATTAGAACTAGAAATAGCCAATCCCATGTAATGGATTGACTTATAGATATTCTTTACAATTATTGAAATTATCAGAACTGGAAATAGCCAATCCCATATAATGGATTAACTTATATATTGATGTTCTTTATAATTGTTGAAATTATTTGAACTAGAAATAGCCAATCCCATGTAATGGATTGACTTATATATTGATGTTGTATGTATTTATTTTGAGCAAATACAAAGGAGATCATGCCAAAAATTTTAGAATTGGAAATTCATTCTAAAATTCTACATGTATCACTTCCTCTTTAATTGTAAGTAAGATTTAATTAATAATCCCATAAATTCTGTTATATTTAATTTAGCTTAACACTTTCAATTGCTAAGCTAAGGTTCTTTAAAAGAATCCATAATAAGGCTAGTGCTCAAATAATCTTTTAGATAATTAGCACATATCCCAATAGTCTTAAATTTTTCACTTAGTTATTAATTGATTTAAATAAAGAATAATAGTTCTCTTTTATGCTTTTTATAAGCTATAGATTCTTAAGCTCTTACAACTACAAACGAATTATTACTTGTAGGATAAAAATCTACTTCCTTCCTTACATTCAAATATTCAATATCAATTAATCTTAGATAACTTCATGATTGAATTGAATTGATACTTTTTGGTTTATAAGTTAAATAGGTGAAGCTAATAGAATATCCTTTAACTTAGACTTTTATTAGCTTAAGAATATATAAGCACAATTTTTCCTCACTAGTTTCCTTAAACTTTAATCATAAATCTATTTGATTTGATTAGTTTAGGACTAGTGTAAGATGAACTTCAACTGCATGAAAATACTATTTTCCAAACTTAACTTCCTACTACTTTTTATCAAAATTGACTTAAAGATCAATATCTATAAGTCAATTTAGAGCTTAATTAGCTCCAATCATTAATTAGATTATTAAAGTTTAGATAACAAAAGGATATCACATAGTTTACAATTATTGAAATTTATTGAATGCTTGATTTGTTTTGAGCCTTTTTCCTTGAACATTCATTCATTATCATTGTGCATATTATAAAAAGTTTCATAACACTTTATGAGGAATGCAATATGACAAATTTGAACAAGAATGATAGAGTTTACAATAGGACTTCACATTTTAGAGAGGGTAAATGTGAATGTTCGACCTCCCCACTGTATCAAGTTAGGCAGACGTGCTTAACTCCTCGTCTCATCCAGTTGAATACTCCAGTATAATAAGATAGCTTCTAAATATAACTTGAATTAATAATATAAGATTCTCTTACAATCTTATTGATTATAAGATCTCTTCATAACTATTTAGTTATGCTTACCTTTCATAGTCTTAGGCTATGTTTGTCTTAGATCAAAAGTCTAAGATACTTCTTCATTTTCTATGCTTTACACTCTCTATTTATAGTATTATGTTTAGCTTACCTACAATTCAATTAAAATACAGTGTATATTGCTTAATTTCATTTAATGCTTCATTGTATTTCATTGCTTAGCATAAATTTTATTGAACATGTATTACTTTTATTTCATTTTACTTTAAATGCACATAGTAGTTTCTAGCCTTTTTGGATTCTTTTCCTTACCATTTTTGGATGCAAGCTAGGTCTTATATACAAGTGACTATTTTTACTCAGCTTCTTTCATACTATCTCCTTTATAGTTATGCTTGATTCCTTTTTTCCATACTTGACAGCTTTTATAGCTCCGCCTCTTAGTTTAAATTATAAATTATGCTTGTGATATATTATTAACTTAAAAAGTTGCCAATCTTAATTTATGCTCAGACTATTTAGTATAATTACACTTTTTATTTTTTAGCTTTGCCCTATCATATTTAAATACCAAAATATGATAGATCAAGAGCCATTTTATTCAGGAATGTAGGTTCAAGTACTTGAAGAGCTTATAAAGAATTTTTGCTTTCACTTCATTTAAAATTGTTTACTTGCATTTTGTTACAAGTGAGAGGGTGACCTATTTACTTTCTTTTACTTTTATTTTTAAAAGGCTTGTAATAATTAAATTATAAACTACTTGAGTTTGCTTAAGTTACTTTCACCTACTCTTAATTAATTTGTATTATGTTTATTATTTTGTAACTGATTGGGATGAATGAGTGAAATATTCTAATTGCTTGTATTGAAAATACTTACAATGTTGTATCTACATGTATCTCCTTATCATGTATCATCTATGGCATTCAATTGTATAACTCTATTTTAACTTAACAACTACTCATAAAGTGACTTGGCCACTATGCATTTATACTTGATTTGTTTTCTTCAAATCAAGTACTCGATGCTAAGGTAAAATCCCAATATTTGGATTAATTTCCTTTCCAATTATTGGGGTCATTATAGTTGGTATCAGAGCCAAGGTTGAGAATATTAAGTTAAAGGAAATATCCACTCATCCATGGCAACAACACAGAAAGGTAAAAAAAAAAAAATTACTTAAGAATGTCACCTTAGGAAAGTGAATGAACTTTAAATTCTATAACTGACTTCTAACTTTTATTTCCATGAAATTTTGTGTACTCTTCCAAAGTATTGTATCTTTCAATGAATTATATGAGAATCTTTTCTTTTTCAAAATTCTGATTTTCCTTTCTTAATCTTCTTAGTATGGATCCTGATCAGATTAATCCTTTCCCTTTAGTAAATAAAGAAGCTGAATCTTTTGTCCCACCTCCTAATGAGGAGATAAGGGAGTTAATACAAATGACTAAGTTTTGGTTGAAACCCAAGCTTGGGCAGCTGAGAGGATTGCCTCTATAGGTGCTCCCTCTCACCCATCTTCAACCCCTCCACTTTCATATCTTTTATCTTTCATTCTTCATGCAATTTTTATTTTTTTTGTACTTCCTACTTTTAATTTTCAATTGGTTGCAATTAGAGTTTATTTTCCCTATAAAGGAAATCTAATTTTTACAAACTAACTTTGTGGCACTCTTTGCGATAAGGGTGCTTGTCGTGCTTGTCAGTCCTACATATTAGAGAGTTGTACATTTATTTTATTTAAGCTTCCAGCATTTCAGCCTAGGTAATGCTTAGTTAACGTAAATGATAATAGGGTTGAAATGTTTGTAGCATATTCTGTCTGGTAGGCATCCCTATTAATAACCAACTCTTCCCATCTAAGCTCATCATAATGCCGATTGCAAATTTTGACATATATTTTAAGATTGGATCGATTGAGTTAGTTTAACACCGTAATAATTTTCTCCAAGAAAAGAAATCCCCTCAGAGTAGGAAAAAAGCCCAGGGTCTTTGTAGACAAGCTTGACCTAATTGCATCATTGAAATTTGCATATTAAGATGAGCACCTTTTTAGTAAGGATTGCTACGCAGTCTTAATATCTCTTTTCGACAAAGTAAAAGTAAAGATAGATTCTTATGATGCCCCTATTGTTAGAGAAATCCTGGATCTTCCTAAATAGCATTTTCATTAACTTAGATAACTAGTATTGAAGTCCCATTCATCAGGAACACTACTTGTGTAGAAGTATTTTAGAAGTTGAAACAACTGTTAACTTTCACACTAGTTTTAATACTTCTTCAGGAAGGCAAAGACTTTCAGGTTTTCATTAATGCCTCTAAAGTAGGCCTAGGCTGTGTTCTTATGTTAGCTCTTTGCATTACAACTTATGCCTCTAAATAATTAAAGCCTAATGAGAGAAACTATCCTTTATATGATCCAAATCTTGTATGTGTAGTTTTTACTCTAAAATTCTGGAGATGCTATCTGTACGAAGTTAAGTGTGAGATGTTTACTGATCATCAATGGTTGAAGTACATCTTCACTCAGTAAGAACTTAACTATCATCAGCATAGGGGTCTAAAATCAATATGTGAACTTAGAGATTATATATCATCTGGGTAAAGTTAATTACTAGCAGATGACTTAAGTCGTAATGTAGTTTTATCTTTGCACTATTGCAAAGATTCTTTGATCAAGGACTTTGAGAGATTGAATGTAGAGCCAATTAAGTCTACTGATTTGTGTAATTTTTTGCTATTCAGTACGAGTCTTTTCTAAGATCAACGGTAGTCAAGCTCAGAAAGAAGATTCTTCTTATTCTATTTTTAGTTTTAGATATTGTTAGTGGCAAGAGATCCAAATCAATTAAAGAAATTCCTAAATTCTTTTCATTAGTCAAATAACTTGAGTTCTCTCATATTCTTTCAGCTATGTTTCAATAGACTTCCTTCTTATATTTCAAATTCATGTATATTAAATGTTGTGTCGAGGGTGACACTCTTTTTAAGGAGGGGAGTCTGTAATAACCATAGTGTTGTTACTCATCAATTAGTAACCTAATTTACTCCAAACCTTTTCCATTACTCTTATAATAGAGTTAGGAGTCTCCACCTCAATTTTATTGCAATTTGGAGACTGTTTGATAATTTCCAACATTTCCTAAATTTTTGATAACTCTGAAAATACTGAATTTATTTAGACTTCAGAATAAAAAATGGAGTCCTCCACTGGACTCACCATACTTAAATTAGCTATGGATGGTATTTTGGAAGTGCTTAGAGGTCGCTAAAAATTATGCAAATATTTTAATAATATTAATACCCAAAAAATTAGGTAAATTAAATACACCTCCAATCAAAAATCCAATTACATTTTTGAGTTTATCACCCCTCAATCAAGTAATGGTAAAGATTTGAGAATTTTCAGAGTCCGTTTGGATAATTAAATTTATGAATTAAATTAAGAGAAAAGTATTATTTAGATATTACATATTGATTAAAATTAATATATATTCTATTACATAATATAATTCAGCTGAATTAAGATCAACAGAAATCTGCTATAATCTTCATCACACTGAACATCTTATGCGAAATGAATCAGATCCTTTAGATAAATATAGGGTACACTACACTTGTGAGTGGAGGGGCAGAGGCGAAATGAATCATATAATCTTCATCCGATGGCTCGCATCCCTATTGTCTATCACAACCGTTTAATTCCATAAAAGATCAATGAAGGAAATACCAGTACGCCTCTCCTCTCTTCCACCTTCATTCGTACACTACACTTATGAGTGGAGGGGCAGAAGCGTACATACAACAGAGTCCTTGCCTCCACCTATCGAGTTGGATGGATAAAACTTCCATCTCCTTTCCCATTTTCGGGGATTTTGCGCCTTATCCTCCTTTTATCCAATTTCAAAGAGCTCTACAGAAATTGACTAAACCAAGAACATGGGTGGCAGGCCATCTAAGAGTGATGTTGCTAAAGGAGATGATCTGCGACCATCCCTAATAGTAGCCGACGGAACCCCAACCTCTCGCAAGCTACCAAGGAAGATACTAGAGAGAGCGGAGCTTACAGTGGGTGGATTTGCTCTAAGCTCTCAAACCCTAAAATGCATCACACCAAAAGAAGGTACCTCTTTGCCTCTTCTACCTTCAATTGTATATTAGATGCTTCCATTTATTTTAATCATCTATTCCTTTATTAAGTGCCTATGCTGCTAAGTTTACTAGAGTGGAGCGTGAGCTTTTAAGAATCTTCTTGGATGTTTGTTTCTCATAGTGCAGTATTTCCAATTTCCTTTACTTAATATTATTAAGAGAAGCAAAGAAAAATCCAGCAAAGTTAGTAAGCGGTTAAGAGATCCTTATATGGGAGAGTGAACCTGTATATTTCCCTTACCATATTTTACAATGATTTAAAGCACATCTTTATTATGTCTTCACTTCAATTACAATCTCAAAGTTTAGCTGTATTTCTATTACTTCATATTCATTCTTCTAAAATTGATTATTTATGAAACAATAAGTTAGTTCCCTTTAGATTCAATTAATATGATCGAATTTCATAAATCTGTAAAATAAATAAATGATTAAATTGTATTAGTTTTATTCTATATTCCTCAGCTTTTAAATCTGTGAAGATAAGTATACTGCAGTTTTATTACTTCATATGGATTTATATGCATTTAATATTTAAGGATAAAATTGCAGTTTGTACTACCTTCCCTGTATTTTCTCCGCTTCGTAATTTCTTAATACCTGGTTATGAATCCTTACTGCAAACAGATGCATCCAATAAGAACATATTGAACTCAAGGGTATATTAAATACCTAATATCAAAAGGAAAATCTATGTCAATCTCTTTTATGCCCTTCTATTAGGACTCACTTATTAATAGCAAGGTGTTCTCTGCATTAATGGTATGTTTCCTGACTTGGTGACGATCTAATGAAACTAATTTGTGAGTAATTTCATGTTCCTTTTTGGTTCGACTGATATTAGGAATTAATAGGATGTAATCCTTATGCTATTAAATTGTTTCAAAGTTAAGTTAATTATGCATCATTTCTATTTCTCCATGATTTTACTCCTCAATACCTTCATGTAAAAACATGACAGATTAGGGTTTTCCTTACTCTTACCATGAGTTTCAAGAGTCGTATGGATGAAGAGATGTTCTGTAACTTTGCTTCAGCTATCTTTTTTTTTTTTTAAAGGAACAATACTTTCAGTTAATGGTTGTATAGTACTTAGAAATTTGATAAATGAATTTTATTCTGTTCTTCTTTTCGATCTTGAGCAAAGGATCAATGCTAAGCTTAGAAAGGGTAAATTATGTTCTATTTGATTAGTATTTTTTTTGTGATGGCTTAGTTGTGTTTCAAAAAAACTTGACCTTAAACAAGCATATTAAAATCTGCTATTTTATCAAAGCTCTCTTTGTTTTGTGATCTTCAACTTAGCAAGCCTCTTCCTCCTTTGTTAATTTTTGATTTAGGTTCTTAAGTTGACTCAACTTGCAAGTTCAAGATCATGCTTAACTGCTTCATTAAACTGCTATTAGAATAATTCAGCAGACTAGATGAACTCAAGTGTTATAGATATGTTTGTTTGTTGTTCTTATTGGTTTTATGCCACCAAGAACCGCTAAAAGAAGAATTACATTGCTGTGAGGTCAATTTTAGAGTATATAAAATGATAAATTTTAAAGCACAAAATTTTTATTGTGATTTATCTATATATGATTATGCCATTGACTATTGTAATGTACACAACACAATATTGTTAGCATGATAATTTTTATGTAATTCTTCATTATTTTTTTATCATATTTTGGTAATGAATTTAAGTTATCATTGGTCATCGCTACTTGCTTTGTAATAAGAGGGGGATACAACAACAAATGCAATATTAATACAATCTTTAATACAATATTATTGTTTACCTCAAAATTTCTTAAAATTATGGAGTACCGTTAAATGCACTTGTGAATGTTTAGATTATATAGGTTCACTCAAGATATTTGTATAACTCATTTATCACCAATTGTGTGTATTAGTTTAAGTTATGCTTACTTCTATAGATAAACTGCTGACTAAATGTTGAATTTATATTAATACCTTTACTCTCCATGTATACTTTTCTTTTGCTATCAAAATAATTATGACTTGGCAAATGATGTATACTTTAATTATCTTTAGAATATGTAGTGATTTGAACTGTTAAACATTTAATAAATATGGATGTATGTCTATTGTCAAATTACTTCACATAAATTTCAGAATTCGTATTCAAAATACTTCATATTAATATTTAACTCATCTCAAATGAGTTTAAAATACATGATGTCATATCTTGTAAATATGATCAAATGCTGCCATCATTTTAATATGAGATTAAATGTGATCAAATGTTGCCTTTTATTCCAAAGTGAAATCAAATATGATCAAATGCTGCCATCTTTTATATGAGATCAAATATGATCAAATGCTGCCATCAATTTAATATGAGATTAAATGTGATCAAATGTTGCATTTTATTCCAAAGTGAAATCAAATATGATCAAATGCTGCCATCTTTTATATGAGATCAAATATGATCAAATGCTGCCATCATTTTAATATGATATTAAATGTGATCAAATGTTGCCTTTTACTCCAAAGTGAAATCAAATATGATCAAATGCTGTCATTTAATTTAAAGAGATCAAATGCTATTAGTTAATTTAAAGTAAGATCAGATGTGGTCAAATGCTGCCATTTAGTTATGAGACACAAATGTTGCCATGTATCATATAAGATTCAATGCTGCCATTTATTTTGTGATTAAATGTTGCCATATGATGCCCTTTTTCTATTCTATAGTGAGATTATTAAGATCGTTTGGGATCGAATACGGTCACTATTTTTAAAATCAAATGTTGCCAATTATATAAATGAGAGAATCAATGGATCATGTGGGATCTAATACTGTCCTTTAGATTGTTAGAATTAAATTAACTACTATCATTAAATGCATTATTAGAAGCAAATATTGTAATGATGTTGCCATTTATTTATGTAAATAATGCTTTTAAATATGATTTTCTTTACTTGATTGTTAAATAAATCTTCTCCTAATGCCATCATATCTGAGTTATGAAATGCGGTTCAATATCACAATAATATAACCTACTTAGTTATGTTGTGGTTTTTATTATATTACTAAGTAGTTTGTCATTCATCAACATGGGACATTTAATCATCTATTTTACTTATATAAGCCTTTACATTAAATGGAATTATTCTAAGTAGGGATTGGAAATGTCAATTCTCTTTTTTTGAACTCAACATTTGTAACTTCAAAATCTCTATACGTTTACAGCAAGTACATTACTTTATTCTTAAGCGATATTTCTCCTATTCCATGCATCCTTATCATTATTGCATATGACATTATGAGTTAAGTTAAATTACTTGAGACCAATTAAAGAATTATCTCATTTATCTCTGCATATTTTCATATATACATAGTTTACTATGTGTCTCATACAACACTCAGTTTCCTCTTTCCACGTGCTGAAATTAATACTGTAATGCTTTACAAAGTTGGATTTAAATTGCTATATTTTATAATGCTGAGTTAATGTTTCAATACTTCATAATACTAAAGGAATGTTGTTAAACCTTACATGTTGAACCAAATATTAGGGGCCTTGGTAATGTGATCAAATGCTATCATGAAATGCATTGAAAGACAACAAATTTTAGTTTAAGTGATTGTTGTTACTTTTATACATAAATGCTAAACTAAATGCTGTTATCTTTGCAGGTTAAGTTATAAGCAAATATTAATTGAAATGCCAAACCAAATACCATTACCTCTCACATATTAAGTCAAAAGATGCTACCTCCTTTATATAGCTAATTTAATTACTGCATCTGTTATTATTTTTCATAAATATTCAATTTAGGATTTGTGAACCCTAGTTTAGCAAATTAACTTATAAATTAATGTTCTTTATAATTATTGAAATTATTAGAACTGGAAATATCCAATCCCATGTAGTGGATTGAATTATAAATTGATGTTCTTTACAAGTATTAAAATTATTAGACCTGGAAATAGCCAATCGCATGTAATAGATAAACTTATATATTGATGTTATTTACAATTATTGAAATTATTAGAATTAGAAATAGCCAATCTCATGTAGCTGATTGACTTATATATTGATGTTGTATATGTTTATTTTGAATAAATACAAAGGAGATCATGCCAAATTTCTTAGAATTGGAATTTCATTTTCAAATTCTATATGTATCACTTCCTCTTTAGCTGTAAGTAAGATTTAATTAAGAATCCCTTAAATTATGTTATATTCAATTTAGCTTAACACTTTCAATTGCTAAGTTAAAGTTCCTTAAAAGAACCCATAATAAGGCTAGTGCTCAAATAATGTTTTTGATAATTAGCAAATATCTCAATAGTCTTAAATTTTCCACATAGTTCTCAATTGATTTAAATTAAGGACAATAGTTCTCTTTTATGCTTTTTATAAGCTATAGATTTCTAAACTCCTACAACTACAAATGAATTATTACTTATAGGATAAAAATATACTTCCTTTGTTATATTCAAATATTCAATATTAATTAATCTTAGATAACTTCATGATTGATATGAATTGATACTTTTTAGTTTATAAGTTAAATAGGTGAATCTAATAGAATATCCTTTAACTTATACTCTCATTAGTTTAAGAATCTATAAACATAATTCTTCCTTACTAGTTTCCTTAAACTTTAATCATAAATCTATTTGATTTGATTAGTTTAGGACTAGTATAAGATAAACTTCAATTGCATGAAAATACTATTTTCCAAACTTAACTTCCTTCTACTTTTTATCAAAATTGACTTAAAGATCAATATCAATAAGTCAATTTGGAGCTCTATTAGCTCCAATCATTAATTTGATTATTAAAGTTTAGATAACAAAAGGATATCACAGTTTACAATTATTACAATTTATTGAATGCTTAATTTGTTTTGAGCCTTTTTCCTTGAACATTCATTCAATATCATTGTGCATAAATAAAAAGTTTCATAAGACTTTACGGGGAATGCCTTATGGAAAATTTGAACAAAAATGATAGCGCTTATAATAGGACTTCACATTTTAGAGAAGATAAATGTGAATGTTCGACCTCCCCACTGTATTTAGTTAAGCAGACGTGCTTATCTCCTCATCTCATACTACTGAATACTCCCGTAGAATGAGATCGCTTCTAAATATAACTTGAATTAATAATATAAGATTCTCTTATAATCTTATTGATTATAAGATCTCTTTATAACTATTTAGTTATGCTTACCTTTCATAGTCTTAGGTTATGTTTGTCTTTGATCAAAAGTCTAAGATACTTCTTTATTTTCTATGCTTTACACTCTCTATTTATAGTTTTATGTTTAGCTTACTTACAATTCAATTAAAATACAGTGTATATTGCTTAATTTCATTTAATGCATCATTGTATTTCAATGCTTACTTAGCAAAAATTTCATTGAACATGTATTACTTTCATTTCAATTTAATTTAAATGCACATAGTAGTTTCAAGCTTTTTTGGAAGCTTTTCCTTACCATTTTTGGATGCAAGCTAGGACTTATATACAAGTGAGTATTTTTACTTAACTTCTTTCATACTGTCTCCTTTATATTTATGCTTGATTCCTTTTTTCCATATTTAATAGCTTTTATAGCTCCACTGCTTAGTTTAAATTGTAAATTATGCTTGTGATATCTTATTAACTTAAAAAGTAGTCAATCTTAATTTGTGCTTAGACTATTTAGTCTAACTACACTTTTTATTTTTTGGCTCTATCATATTTAAATATCAAAATATGATAGATCAAGAGCCCTTTTATTCAGGTAATGCAGGTCCAAGTGCTTGAAGAGCTTATAAAGAATTTTTGCTTCAGCTTAAATTGAAATTGTTTACTTGCATTTTATCACAAGTGAGAGGGTGGCCTATTTACTTTTTTTTTACTTTTATTTTTAAAAAGCTTGTAATAATTAAATTATAAATTGCTTGAGGTTGCTTAAGTTACTCTTACCTACTCTTAGTTAATCTGTGTTGTATTTACTATTTTGTAACTGCTTAAGATGAATGAGTGGATTATTCTAATTTCTTGTATACTTGTAATGTTATATCTACATGTATTTCCTTATCATGTATCATCTATGGCATTCAATTGTATAACTTCATTTTAACTTAACAACTACTCATAAAGTGACTTGGCCACTTAACATTTATATTTGATTTGTTTTCTTCAAATTGAGTATTGGGTGCTAAGGTAACATCCTAATATTTGGATTAATCTCCTTTCCAATTGTTGGGGTCGTTACAACTGCCATGGTCGTGCACATAGAGGGCAAGGCATCGTACCCTATAGCTCTTCTCCAACGTTTTTTCATGGCAACTGATCCTTCTTAAGGGCTCATTTTCATTCTTGTTATTAAAGGTCAGCTACTAGGGGATTTGTGCTGAGAACAAGTAATTGCGGACGCCATTTCTTATTTTCCCTAAAAATTGAGCGAGACAAACAACAAGTACTCAATCTTCCATTTGTTTAGTTGCACAATTCATATCTTTAATTTGATTGTTATCTCTATCTATTGTGATTGATTGTAAATTAATAAATGAACTAAATTGAGCTCAGTATCACTGCCTGTACTGGTAGGGTGCATTAAGCCCTAGGCATCATATTAGGGATTAGAGTTTAATCCTAAGACATTTAGGACTACTTTTTGATGGGGCTTACAGGTTCATAAGATCGTTTGTGCTATGTTCTTTTGATTGATAGATCAAATGTCTCTTGAGAAAGCATGGATATGAGAATCATCGAAGCCCTAGCTGTAGACCCTTCAGGGATGACAGAGTGGACTCCAAACTCTAGGGAATGAAATGCTATTCGAACTAGGTTG
This sequence comes from Gastrodia elata, assembly GCA_016760335.1. Lineage (NCBI taxonomy): Eukaryota > Viridiplantae > Streptophyta > Magnoliopsida > Asparagales > Orchidaceae > Gastrodia > Gastrodia elata. The sequence goes on along the minus strand of CM028680.1, from coordinate 35,731,914 downwards.
GTATGAGCTATCTAAAACAGCGCTGACAGTTCACCTTCCCGAGGCCCGAGCCAGCTGACTCAGCGCCGACAATCCTAACTCGTTGCCTCATTTTCTGTGCAACCTAACGTCGCCAATTTTTCTGCGCCAACTAATTTTGGTAATTGATGATTTAATCAATATAATTAATATTAACAAATATATAAATCTTAATCTTTTAATATCTTTAAAAATACTTAGCCAAATAATGCAAATTTATGTCATTTTAACCAGAAAAATGAGTCGAACACATTGGTATAATTCAATTTAGGATTTGAATCCTAATTTTGATAATCCCTTTTAACCCTAATTAGGAGTCGCAAAAACCTTTATTTTCTTTATACTATATGAATTTCATATTTGCTATTATCATTTTATTTGGACAACAATTGGTTAAATTAGGTTCTTGGCTCCTTAATTATTAAATTATGTGATTTTTACAACTTCATAAATTACATGTTTTAGGTTCTTAAATCCTAGGACAGCAAACATGTCTCAATTTATTTAATTCCCATGTCAATTCAAATGTAAGTTTGAACATGAATTATTATGGTTATATACTTGTTTACATAGCACCTTTCTTGATTTGAACCTTCAACATTAGAAGAGATCACTTGGGATTTAGGAACTCTTGCTTATTTGATTTGCAATCACAATTATAGCTAACCTATTCCATAAGCCTCTATTTTATTATGGAAATCTATTAGGACTAGTTTCCAACACTTATAATAATTAATCTTGGTAATCATTCCCTTTAGCACCTAGTCCTCCCGTTAAGACTTTAACTCTTAATTAAAAATCCCTTAGCTCCCTAATGTTATTTAGATATCTCATCTGCTTTAATGACCTTTAACCTGCAGTAAACTAGAACTTATAGCTTATAACCCTTCCTTTCTTCCATACACTTGGACCCTTCCTAATAATATTCTTAAATAGTCTAGTGCTTGATTAAGCTAGAACCCTTGTAGTATAAGTTGCTTTAGTTGAACTTTAGTAGTGACCTTCCACTTTCAACTCTTTAGGTATAGTAATTCCTTAGTCTTACCTTCCTCTGCTAGTTCACTAAGCCAAGAATCTAGTAACCAATACTGATTATGTGGTTTAGGATTAGTGTAGAATTGGAATCTTTTTGCATTAATATACTTATAAAGTAAGAGCTTAGCCTCTTGGAATCATTCTTATAAGACATTAGATAAGCTTCTTCTTACTTTACTTACTATGGAATTTCACTTTTTGTAATGCACTTTACTTTACTTAAAGTCTTACTTTATGCAATGTATGTTGCTTTAATTAAATTTTATGCTTCACTGCTTTAGTTTCCCTTACTTAGCAAAATATTCATTGAACGTATTCATATAATTATTTCATACTTTCATATGCACATTAGTAATTTCTAATAAAAGTAATATGCTTCACAAAGCTTGTTCATTAGTGTAGGATTGGAATCATTCTTATAAGACATTAGCTAAGCTTCTTCTTACTTTACTTACTATGCACTTTCACTTGTAGTAATGTGCTTTACTTTACTTATAGTCTTACATTATGTAGTGTATATTGCTTTACTTACATTTTATGCTTCACTGCTTTAGTTTCATTTACTTAGCATAATATTTATTGAACATAATAATGTAATTATTTCATACTTTCATATGCACATTAATAATTTCTAGCCACATTAGGATACTTTTTCTCTTACTTGTTGTTGCAGGCTAGAGCAAACAAACTTGTGAGTTCTTACTTTTTTCTTACTTACTTTCTTCCTTACAATTATTTTACCATTACTTTAATGTTTTACATGCTCTGCTATTAGTGCCTAATTGTAAATTAGCCTATGTGATATCCAACCAAATTGTAGTTAAAATTTAGCCAATCTTAAAATGTACTTAGACTCTTTTATCTAACCACTTGATTTCTCTTTTTTGGTTGTGCCTTACCATATTTTATAAATCAAAAATATAGTAGATCAGGAGCATTTCCAGGTTAGTGGAGCTAGTCCTAGTTTTGGACACTAGTGGTACTTGAATAAATTATGCTTCCGCACCTTTCCATTTTACTGTTTTATGTGAGCAAGAGATTTATTTTATTTACTCTTTAATTTAATTTGTTATAATTTAATTTTTGAAAAGTTCTTACTTTATACTGTGATGGATTTACTTTCATATAAACTACTTGGTTTAGATAGTGGAGTATGCAATTTTCTACTTGCATATTTTCCTACCTTCTCCTACGCCTCATTTCTTAACTTAACACCCTCACAAAGATTCTTGGCCACACATCACTCAATATTGGGTTGGTTTTCATCAGACCCAGTGTTAAGTGTTATGGTGATGCTCCAGTATTGGATTTGGTTCCTGATCTAATGATGGGGTCATTACACCAGCTGCCATAGTGAGCTCGCCAAAAGGGATTCATCATGGTAAAAAGTATTTCTATTTTCTCTACCCTTAAGCTATGTAATTATGTGATACTAGCTGCATTGCTGCTTCCCTAACTTCACGGATCGTTCCCTAAGCTTGATTGAGCACAGGCAAACCTAATTGAGTTGGTCGACTTGAGCTTTTACAGTGCTGTATAGTGCTAGGTCTACCAATTTGGTAATTAGAGTTCCTGGATATCCCAGTCAAGGTCATTAGGCTCCATGGGTTGGCCTTGACCCTTGGAGACTAGCAAACTCTGAACCCCACAGGTTAGGGCACTGTGGAGGGTTCAATTAGCCTCCATAGTAAACCCTAACCCTAAAACCTTCCTATCCAAATTTGGCCAAAAGAGGCTATTAGGGTAATGGTTTGTAGGCCCACATATAGACTTCCTCAGTAGTTTCAAGTTGATATATGGTACGTTAGATGAAATCAACTTTGTTGGGAGTCTTTTGAAACCCTAGCTCCCAGCCTGCATATCCCCAAGCATCGTGTGCTCTAGTGACCGCGTGTGCATGTAGAAAGAGTTGGACATGCATATGGATTATTTAGGAATTTAATAATTATTAAGGAATTAATTTAAATTAAATAATGCGATAACTTTGAAAATATAAATCCAAATATATTGAAATTATATACCAAAATGATAAAAAAATGTGTAGAACAATAATATAAAGTCACCTCCTAAATATCATTAAATGTAATTAAGGGTTAATTAAGCCATTTGAAGTCCAAACTAACCATACTTACATTCATTGTGCTCATTATGCTATAGGGAAGCTATAGTCACAGATTATATATCATTTGAATTTCAATTGGAAAACATTAATTATTGACACTTGATTAATTTAATAATTAATTCTCATAATTAGGATTTTCCCTATTTAGGCTTCCTAAACCCTAGGATATCTTAGGGTAATATAGATTATGACATGTTTGAACATTAGTTGATGATTGGGAGAGAAGAATAACTAGATTTACCTAGTCTTAACTTAGTACTAGTGATCTTAGAATTGAACGATAATCCATAAGAGAGAAAATTTCTTATGAGAAATCAATGTCTTGCTTTAATGAACCAATTAGGATTGCAAACATTAGTGTAGTACATATGGCTGGAAGAGAATCCTAAGGTCTTAGTGTGGAATCATTTTAGGAGGATAGTGTGACTCTCAATCTAGTATAGTTAATGTTTAGATCCCTCTAGAACATAGTAAGTAAACTAAGTAACTAAGAGTGACCTAATTAGTGTAGTGTAGGCTACCATATTATGATAAGTATAAGGCTTAAGACCATCTTGGATGTTTAGAGATTAAGTAAAGTTTAGAATTAGTCTTTAAGTGATAATGAGGCCTAGTACCTTTAAGTATTAATTAATAAAGTTAATCCTAAGATTAAGTGTTAATAGTATTAGAACTTGGAACAGTATGATAAAAAGAAGAATCCTTTTTACTTAGATTAGTAACTAATAAGAGTAAGACCATCCCTTAAGTCTTGCCAAAATTAGACTAGTAGTCATGCAAAGCCAATAATCTTAAGAGTAGACTTGTGTTGACCTATTAGTGACATATCTAGAGGTAAGCTAGCTTAATGTATTAGTTGGTAGATTTTAGAATGGGACTTTAAGTTGTTAGTGAAATAGGAAGATTAGAGAGCATATAACCTAGGATCTTGAGTAGTCTACCGGAATCCCATATCCTAAGATGTGCTGTAGTAATATGTAGTATTTAAGATAGGAGTCTTATCATCTTGTAGTGTATGAATAAATTAAATAGTTTAGATAATTGTAGTACTTTCATAAGGATATAATTTCTAATTGTAATTTTTCAATTGTATCTATAAACTATTTTGTCACCTACATAAGATCTTAATTAAATTAATATTTTAATATCCTCATTAATATAAATATATATATATATATATATATATATTATGTATCAATTGACTAAAACATTTGATAAATGCCTAAGTTAATTGAGGGGATTGATTAGCCCAAATCATTAGGATAGATAACTAAAGTATAAACAACAAATATCACATGGCTTACAATTAGCTTTAAAATCCTTGAATACTACAATGTACTGAGATAAAATCCTTGAAAGCATTCATTAAACGTTATGCACAAATTAAACATTTAACATTATACATAGGGTTTCATGTGATGGATTATGATGTACAACAATTATTGGGCCAGGGCAGGCTATGGAGTGACCAGGAGATCACCCATGTCCTGCCAAGGGGAATTTTTGTATTAATAGGAGACTCCATTTACATTATCTTTAGATAGACGTTCTTGACTTCTCACTTTATTCTATAGAGTGCCCACAGAATAAAACACATTTAAAATATGATAAACAAATAACATTTTAAGTTTATCATCTTTAGGATTATATTTGCAGTTTATTCAGTCCTTGAGATCGAGATCACCTTACTTTCATATATTAGAGCTTACTTATATTTACAGTTCCTTTTACTTATACTTATGTAGTGTATTTCAGTTTATATTTCCATTTTCTGTACACTACTCTGTTTACTTCGCATATATCTTTGTTGTACATACTTTTCTTTCTTGAGCACGATTATATGTATATTATACATGCTTCCTTTTTACTTACATATTTGATATAGGTTATGAGCAGCCTTTTCCAATTATTGGTTTTGCCTTTTTATTTGTTACATTTTAGTCATATTTCTTTACTTTTCATTTTTTTTGCATTGTGCTCTGCTTTTAAAATTGTAAATGACTAATGTCATATCAAATAACTAAAATAACATTAATTGCCCAGAAATGTGCTTAAACTTTTTAAGTCTAATCACTTGATTTTCTTTTGTTGGTTGTGCCTACCATATTAAAAACTAAATATGGTAGATTAAGTGCTTATAGTGGAACTTAAACATAAGAATGATCGTGACCAGTAATTGTAGCTTGAAGACTTTCCTTTATTGTCTTTTTACTTTATTTTTTCTATGAGGATGAGTGTCATTACATCTTAAAAATGTTTGTATAACTTTAATTAACTCTAGATGTCTTATTTTAATATTCTTTGATGTATTTTTCTTTCTTTTTTGGATAGCTAGAATAGTATATATCCTTATTATATCATGCATCTATTTTTCCACTTTAGAGATTCTTGGCTCCCGTAGTGCATAATAGTGGGTTATGACTCACTAACCCAATATTAAATAATATTGTAACACCAAGTGTAGGATTAGATTATCTAATCTAACATTAGGGTCATTACAGTATGGTTTTAAGAATCAATTATGGAGCTATGATGTACATGATAGGACTTTGACATCATAAGTTGAGTTTTTTTTAGGGAAATACAGTAGAAGGTGGAGCCACTTTTATCGTTGATCCAGTTAATGCTCTATTACTTTGTGGCATATGAGGCTAGCACATGCTAAAAAACCATCACTTAGTATTTAAAAGAAGAAAGGTTTGATTTAATGAGCTGAGTCATGAAAGTTCAAATTGAATGAGCAGTGCGTGATTAGTTAGAAAACACGTGTATTCATTGGTACTTCCATCTAACAAACAATTTTGTAATAAAGTTTTTTCATTTATGTATTACACGCAAGTGCACGTGGTCATCAAGTAATATAGAAATTCGTGAATTCCTAAGTTTTATATTCTTAAGGAACAATGTGTATAGATATTATTATTTAGTTTCTTCCTTTTTAATTTTTAAATGATAAAAAATGGTTGATTGATGCTAATGATTAACATAAAATTATGCTACTATTTTTGATCAGTTAGAGTAAAATAGTGAGAATTTGGTTTGAACATATGTTTAGGAAATACCTTCTGCATGAGTTTTCTTCAATTTAATGTTTTATTCATTCATTTTTATTATTTATTAATTATTTAATTAATCAAGGGGTTGTAGTTAAAGATTTTATTTTAATTGCAAGTTGCCTTACCTAGTTCTTTATGGAACTCAGTGAGGTTCACAATAATCACATAGATAACTTCATGATCATTTAGTGATAAAAGTTACCCTTATGTCAAAGTGAAAAATTTACATTTTTTATTTTATGATCATAAAATCCTGATTAACTCATGGCTAACATGAATCTACTCTTGACTGAGCTTAGAAAAATGAGCCACCAAGCTCCATGAGTTTTGGTCGCATTGCTCACGATTTATCGTGCATCAAATATTTTTAATTAAATCATGAGTGAGCAGTGAAGCTTTATGAATTGGTTTTTAACAATTTACATGCATCGAAATTCTGAACTTTAATAATGAGATGAGTAATAAGCATATGCGAACCTATCTCACTTCTTTCACTACTTGAACATGCTCTACACTATGTATTTAAGTCCCAAATTGAGCTATGGAGCACAGAAAATTTATCACGTTATTCTTTACAGATTTGATGCCTCAAATCTCTAATTTTAAGAAAATGCACAAGCGTGAAGCTCTGTGAACTTATGTCACTATGTTCGTGGCTTTCACTCTTCTAGTTCACTTAATTAAAGTAGGGATGAGCTTCTAGCTCTGTGATGATTTTGCTGTCAAATTTATTTTCTTAAATAATTGAGCATAAGAAATTAATTTCTCTCATTGTGTCATCATAAATAAACACAAAAATTTTCAACACAAAAAACATATTAAATTGTATTAATTTGAAGAAGTTCATTACATGCACAAAGATAGACACATTACATCAAGCTAACCCTCCCCAATAGGGGGATTAGACTAGCATTGAAGTTAAAACACAAAAACAAATAAAGGTACAACACAAGAAACTCGTGGAGTTCTTAGAAGAAAAAAAAAAGAGTAAACTTAATTAGAGATACAATATGAAGAAATTGCTTTTTAATGTTCTCCTTATCTTCTTCTCTCCTTCTGGTTCTTTTATTCTTTTTCCTTGTTCTTCTTCTTTCCTCTTCTTCTCTGCAGCAAACATTCACTTAGGAAAATCATCTAAGAATATTATGCAGCTGCTAGGATTCCTGTCCCTCTTTAGGGGTCCAAAAGATTCCTATTATTTTCTTGATGTTTGTTTAAGTAATCGCATTTCCTTCAACTTAGGGGATCGAATTAGTCAATTCCTCTTCCTTTCCTTAATTAATTTATGCTTTTAATCATTAGTGGAAGTTGGGGCATTTTATGCTAATTCTCTGATTATTCATCTTTTGTTCTGCTTTGGGAGTTGATTATGTTGAATCTATATTTTAAATTAGTCTTGGGAGCTGAAGAGATTAATAAATTAAGTCCCTTTAACTCCCAACTATTCTCTTCTATTGATATTTCTGGGCGACAGATGCAATGGCTTGTCGTGGCACTAGGGCTTCGAATTTTAATAAATGCCTTTCCTTAATAATGTCTATGATAAGCCCTGCAGCGCGCCGTGACGCTTAACTACCGATGGGTTGGCACTACATTGCGCGGCAGCGCTTCTCGTCAAACTGGTGTTGCAATATGTCTCTTTTGCTAACCTAGTGTTCCAAAGCATTGTAGTGCTTCACTCTCTATGATTAGTCAATGGGAGCGCTGTAGCACCTAACTCTTTAAGTACATTATTCTTCATTTTGTTCTTTTTTGCAGATTGGTCACTTGTGATTAAAAAGTTATAAACACATAAACATGGCCTCAGGTAGCAAACTATTCATTTAAAAATATTAATTTTTACTAAAAATATATATATATATATATATAGGGTTCATCACTATCCACAATACCCAAGGGAATTGGAACTATGAATTTTCAAAATTATATTTGAGTGATTAAGAACTACAAATTTCCTAAATAAAATTTTAAGGTTTAGAACTTTAGAAATATAAAACAAACTAATTTTGATATCCAACTTAAGAAGTTATGAATTTTAAGATTCCTTATATGAAATGTTGTTAATATATTGCCTTCAATGATAAAATTAAACATAAAATTTAATTTTTGAAATTATTTTATGGTTTTTATAATTATAAATAATTAAATTCTACTTATTTATTTATTATTCAATAGGAGAAATATTTTAAATTGTATTCATGGATTTGATCTTATGGCAGATGTTTAATTGGAATCAAGGGATTTAATGTAATAGATTAAATCGAACAACCCAAAGTCGTGTAACCTTAATGGTCAACTCGAAATGACCCGCCAATCCAAAGGAACATTACCTTCTTCCTTTGTGAACCAGCCCTGACACCCTAAAAATCTTGATTTGTGTATTTTTTTTTACGTAGCCTAATCATGGGATTAAGTGATTATTTCTAGATATAATTCAGATTAGAAATCATCGGAATTAAAATTACGGCTTAATTCATTCTAAATGACAAAAATTATGCATACATTTATCGACAGTTTTTGTTGAAATTCCTCCAAATGACACGACCATTATGTGTCATCACTATCGTCATGCCTTCCCCCAAAGTTAGGCTTCCATTTAAGGTTAATTTGCATTATGGATTGAAGGTACATTATAGAAAGGATGAAATTGAAATGGGTGTTTAGTATTGTGATCATCCCATGGCTTCTGGTCACTTTTTAACTAGCCCAATGTATCATAAAGCATCCCCTTTACCTCTTCATTATTTATGTGACCACCTTTCAAGCTGCAGATGCCCCAATCATGGAATTGATTTTGGCCCTCCAAACTCTAATGCAAAGATCTATCCCATATGAATAGTCATATCAAGGCCATTCCAAGGTTTCCCAACTAGTTTATTTACACCCCCACTATTAAAGAACCATTTTGCCCTCTCAAACCATTAAAACTCTCAATTTCCAAAAATAAAGTTTATCTCTCCCTCTCTTAGTTTACTCTTTACCAAACCCTATTGTTTTGGGTTTCTTGCTTGATTGGATGCAACATATGATCAAAATCTATCCTAGAGCTTCTTTAGTGTCAAGTTAGAGCTACTGTAATAATCCAAAATCTTAAGCACCAAGGTATTATCCATCCTATTTTGCTTGAAAGTCCTTATAATTTTGCCTTCAGAAGATAATTTCTCAGCAAGTCACTCATCTTGGGAGTGCACTTGAGCACATTTAACTTTGAGTTATTATTAAAAACTCTAGCACTATCTGAAAAGACACCTTGATGTTTAAGAGTTTCACTTATTACTACTTAATTGGGTCCTTAGAATCTCTACAACTTAAGTAACTACTATCCTCATCAGTATCCAAACACAGTCCCAAGAACTATCCATTCGGTAGATAGGACAAGAGGTGGCCCTTATAGGATCAAGAGGTACCCATAGCTATGTAACACCTTAACCATCATGGGTTCAAGAGGCTGCTCACATGAAGTGGTACTTTGCTCGGTATGGCACATTGCTCTTATCTGACACCCTATGGATTGCTCTAATACCATTTGTAATAACCCAAAATCTTAAGTACTATGGTATTGTCCGTCCACTTTGACTTAAAAGTCCTCACAATTTTGCCCTCAAAAGATAACTTCCCAAGCAGGTAACCCATCTTGGGAGTGCTCCCACATGAGCATGCTTAATTTTGGAGTTCTTATCAGGAATTCTACTATTATCTGAAAAGGCACATCGATATTTAAAAGTTTTACTTATTACTACTTAAGTGGTTATTTACAACTACATTGTGATCACTGGTATGATGATGACTCATCCTTAGCCCCCCATTGAATTGGATTTGCAAGCTTGAGTGTATTGAACGCTGAAACAATACTTAACTCTAAATTAGACTAAACACCTAACCATGATTGCAAGCCTGTTCTTCTCTTAATCATAGTAATGCTTGATGTGATAATGTTAAACTAAACTTCTTGAGTTAGTATTAAATGACACAAACAACACATTAATGATATGCAAATTGTTATTCAAGGATCTTTCAATGCCACATGATCCTATTGGGTTGTTTAAGCAAAGTAGCATACAAAATAAAGATCCATTCATAGAATCATTCAAATTACATAGAAATTGTCAATCAATTCTACTTTAAAAAATACAGAGTGAAAAAATAAACATTCATTTTACACAACATTTAATATGATTATAAGAATTAAAATATTATAATATAAGACTCTGATTATTCTCTTATGCACATGACTATTGTTGACTTGAAATGTGAAATGTGCTAGGGTCTGAATACTACTTGGATCACTTGAAGCCCAACTTAAGAAAAAATTTACATGTAAATATAAGCGATAATGAATGGAAGTTCTAAATAAAAATACTGAAAAAAAAATTTATGCAAGCAAGCGACAACACTTGGTTTTTTCCCTACAAAATAATTCATTATGGGACAATTGCATATAATTTAGCATAACCTTTTAAGCACTTTCCCAAAATGATTACAAGTATTGGAAAATAATTTCAAGTGTATGAAGCTACATCAACATTTTCTAATTATGTAACCATGGCCAAACTTCTAGTTATACCATAAAATCAACTATTGAGACTTCAAATTTAACTTTAGTAAGATGATAAATATACTTTTATTAGACTTCTGGTGATATCTATGCACCTTAGTAAGTAGTTATTGAATCTTATGAAGGAAGAACCAACCAACTTGAGCACTTCGATAAAACTTAGGTCAACTCAACATAAATTTAATCTTACCATATTGATTCAAGAGTTTGAGCCTAAGTCAACATTTTATTTTATTTCTATGATCACAAAGTATAATATTAGTTTTTTTTCCTTTATATTAATAATTATATCTAGTGTCGTAATTAAAAATTAGCTCTTTGTCTCAGGATAGCCTTCAGTAGCTTCAGATTTATATACTTAATTTTAGTGTTTTGCTTTACATTATCTTATGTAAGATGCAATTTTATGCAATTTTTTGTTATTTTTACATTATCTAAGGCTTGAAAAAGATCACTCAAAGAGGCTTTTTAAACTGCATCAAATCATCGATCATGCTATGTGCCCATGAGCATTCTTTGGGCACATCGAAGCAAAGTTTGTGCATTCAAAAGCATAAACCAAGTGCCAAGACAGATTAATTAATTTTATTAAAATTTTAGCCTATTTAGAAAATATATATATATGGATATTATATATACATGCACAATTCATACTGAGGGGCATCCTAGCCTTCCAAAATTGTATTTTATATTTTTAAAGCCTCGTCACCTCCACTGTAAAAGGACATACTTCCTAATCCATCCCTCGACATCCCTAAGACTCCTTAGGCTTTAGAAAGCTCTCTAAGGAACTGTATTATTCCAAAGATTTTAATTAAAATCCTTAGGCATTCCAAAGTTTGCAAGCTATCTTAAAAATTGAAAATGATGTGACCTTGGCATCTTCAGCACAAGGTTTTTTATAAATGGTTTTTAGTATTTTTATAAATATCCATAAATTTTATAGCATTACTTGTACACAATATGTAAGATATTTTAACATCTACACCATGCTTGTGTGCAAAAAAGGGTTGATCAAAAAATCTCCACCTCCGTATTACTCTAGGAAAGAGAGAAGGATCCACAACTTTGCAACAACAGATTAAAAAGGAGGGATTGAGGAGACTCTGTCTTGGGAGGGTCTTGGGAATGATGGAGGATTCCACAACTCTGATGCCAAGCATATATAAGTAGTGGTCTGAATGAGCTTCTTTTCTTGTTGTGTGATCAACAAAGGAGCGACTCTTTTATGGAGTGGATTCCCTAGAAGGCAAATTGTGAAGAGCTTACATAGGGTAAGGTGGACCAAACTACTACAAATTGGTGTATTTTTATTAACTGCTTATTTTTTATTTATTTTTTTATTATGCTTCAATATTTTAATAAAACTATCTTGAACTTGCATATAGTTTTTAAAATTCAATTTCTCAATGTTAAACTCAATTACACCTCCCCCTCCCCCCCCACCCCCCTTAGGTCATGTTATTTTGGCTCCAATAGTCAACATGAATTAAAATATGATCAATCTTTATTTGTAATTTTTTAATTATCATTAATGGGGTATATATATTATGTTCAAAATAATATATGAATATTAAGTGGATAAATGTATATGTTTGGATGAGATAAAGATCCATATATGTTCAAAATAATATATGAATATTAAGTGGATAAATGTATATGTTTGGATGAGATAAAGATCCATATAATTAAGCCTAGAGATGTGATACTTAAGGACCAACCCAAAGGCTATCTAACTTTTGATCTATGTATAATTGATATACTTATACGCATATGAGAAAGATAATGAACTAATGAGAAACATATCAATAAGAGTTTTTTGGATGACATTTGATAAATCCCTATAATCAGTGTGGAGTAGTCATTTTTAGAGACAAAAAACATGTGACAATCCTAGATGTTGATAACATATACATAGAAATTAGATTATTATGTTATTAAAATAATAAATGGTGGTGCAATTGTGTATTTGTTACTTTCTAATTGAAGACAACATGAGCATAATTCTTATTTATGTTTGAATTATAATACATGATTGCCAAATGTGAATGAAATCCTTGATTGGAAAAGAGAAATAATGAAAGCAAAATAAAAAGATAAAATGAAAAGAAATAAAGATATGGTCAATGCCCCAATTAACTGGAGTTTCTTCCAAGTGAAATTCAAAGAACAACAGATAATAAAGTTCATCCTAATTAGATGTACATGAGGCTAGAGAGTGGTCCACGAATTTAATTACATGTTTGGATAAGGTTTAAGCAAATTATATTGTATATGAGGCCAGTGAATTATCCACTGGTATAATTGGTTAGCTCGAACAGGTTAGGTAAATATAAATGCAACAGAAAGAAGAAAGATGAAGAAAATGTAAGTCTTAAGGCTTTGTCCTACGGCATGCTTTCATAATTTGATATATTTTTTTATGCTCTTTATATATTGTTTTGTTTATTTTTCTACATCGACTATAAAATATATACTAGACACTGGTATCTAATACTTAACTAAATAAAATATTATAAAAGTTGATTTTTGTGTACTCAAATTGATAGGTTATCTATTGAACATCTTAAGAAATGAACCAATCATCTCATTTGCAGACATAAGGAGTAGATCTTATTCCAGTAGTTATCTATTAATTTATTTACAATATTTTTAATTTCCATTTTGAAAGGCCGTAGTTTGGAGGACCTATAAAATGGCATTTTTTTTCATTTGAATGTTGGCTGATGTTTATAGTATGGCACTTATATGAATATTTGATGAGTAAGTGAAATTTTAGCTCTTGTTTAAGCTTGTAATTTCTATAATTATTCTATATCTATTTTATTTTCTATTATTCCTTGACCTAATCCTAGGTTATTACAATTGAATTAAAGTTGAGTTGAGGAACTTTGAAATATAATAGAAATGAGGCATTATATTTCATTTATGTGATATGGGATAAACTTTTGGATGACAAGTAGCTAAAAGATGCTAAGTTCCTTATTATATTAAAAGCCTTAATGCTCTAGTCATAATTTTATAATATTACAGATCATGTTATTTAAGACAATAGTACTCCATCTTAGAATGGTGAGGGAACCCATACTTATGCTATCAATATCAAACTGGATTCACCAATAAATAAGAGTATTCATCCAATAGAAGGGGAAGAATACCTCCACACACAAGTTCATAAAATAATGATACCTTTAAAGGCAAGTTAAATAGTAACTGCTCAATTTTCACCAAAGCAACAAGTCAAAACTTATACTGGTAAGAATTTCCTTGATCCTGAACCTATTTAGCGATCTTGTGGAAAGCCTCATATGTCAAAAGGGAGTTTTAATAGAAGGAAGTAATTTTCTTGAAGTGGTAAAAATAGTCAAAAAATCTATAACTATTATTCGTATGTGATAATTGAGGGCTACATTTTACAACAACACACAAAAAGAAAAGATAGTGAAGAAATATTTTAGTGCTCCAAACTGAGGAGAAGGAGAATCCTATGGTTGAGGCTACTCAAAAATAGAAAATGGATTTCAGCTAAAATAACTTTGGATAACATTGTAGTTCTATTTAAGTAAAATAAATATTATGAGTTCATTCTATTTTGATTTTTGAATTTCAATAGTTGTCATTGCCTTTAAGATTTTTTCTTACATTTCATTGTTTGTGTTTATTGGTTAAATACTAGTAAATATTATGCAGATTTGGATTTCTTAAGAAATAAATAAATTACTTAAAGCTTTGTATAGAAATAAGAAGACCTATTAGATGTTACTCAATTAAGCTTGAATAATTTTTTTAAGAATACTAGTATACTCATTATCAATTTGTGTGAGAATTATAATTATTTAATCTAGTCTTTGATTATATGATATTTTTCTATAAGATTTTATTAATATATTAAGAGAACATAATAGTTCACAAACCTAATTTATGTTGTTAGGGCATACATGCAAGTGAACGTGGTCTGAATAAACATGAGACTGTGAGATCTTGAAATTTATCTTCCTCTGAGAAGGGTGTGTGTTTGTTATCAAGACATATTTCTTTTTAGTGATGTTTAAAATTCAAAAAATCAGGGGGTTTTTTCTAAAGAAAATATTGTTTTTCTTAAAATTTTCTTTTAATCAATTAGATATAATTTAAGAATGTTTAGTTTTAAATATACAACTTATTATAAATTCATGTGAGAGAATTCTTCATCAAATGTCATATTGGCTATTACTTCATTTCATTATTCATTTCAAAAATCTAGAGTTGAATTTTATTACATTGATATTAAACATTCTTCAACCCTATCTAGTGCTGTCTTGAACACTATATGGTTCGAAACAAGCACATTAGATATCCTTGTTATCTTTTTCTAATTGAAAGTTATCCTTACATTTAAGCAAAAAAAAATCATATATTATATTTTGGTCACAAGTTCTTGATTCCATCAGTGATTCCCACACCTCTATTCATGACTTAGCTAAGGTAATGAGTTGCAAAGCTTCATGAGCTTATGTCACCTTTCTCATGGCTTATCATGCTCAATTATATTGCTTTAGTTATGAGTTAGAAGTGTGCTCAATGGATAGGTCTCAGCAGCACTGCATCAAATTCCTAACTTAACATGGTGATAAGAAATGGCCTACATAAACTTATCTGCTTTATACACTTCAAAGCATGCCATCCTAATGTTTTATGGATTAAGCTATAGAGTCCAGAGATTGATATAAATTATTCTTATCGGATCAAATGATCAATTCTTATGAATTATAGTTTATGTCTCATCATTTGCAGTGTAGACACTCAAATTGCATGACCCTAAAGTCAAAAATATCATTGAGCACAATAAGGTTTTCATAAGATACATTTTACTAATGTTTAAGAAAATTTTTGATCATTTAACATTCTTTTATTCATGTAAGATAAAATAAAATATTAAGCTCAAATTTATGCCATTTTATTATGAAGGGAATTCTCTTGTTTGCCCAAAATCTGTACAAGCTACATATTCTCCTCCAAATCCTCCCAAAATGGGTTTTAGGCTGCCATCATAGTAAAAAAAATCCAAAACTTTTAATAAGCATACAGTGTCTTTTACAAGAATTGAAGAAAATAGTATTTAAGTTAGAGGGATGATACTCAAGAACTGCTTGTAGCATTCAGTTTATCTTCTCCTTTAATATGCCTTGCTCCTTCTCCTTGACCCTGTACTTCCTTAGCTCTTGTTGCGCCTTCCTCCTTAGGAACTTTGTCTCGAAGTTCCTCCCCTTAGGCTCAATTTTGAAAATAATTAAGGAACACTTAATCTTCCTTTCTTTATCCATTAAATAATCTTCCTCCTTTTAGTAATTTTTCTCTAAATTCTGCTTCAATTGCTCATTCAATAAAATCCTTGAGAATTGAATTCATTTAATGTAAATATTTTGAATATTCTTTTATTTAATTTTAAAAACCAAGGGAGCATCTTGGAATCCCAAATTTGTGTTGGGAGCTAGAAGAATTGAGTATTTTTTGCCCTTAAAATTCACTATTTGTTCAGGTTCCCCATACATATTTATCGGCAGATACTAAGGCGCACTGTGGTGCCAAGTTCTTGAATCTTCAGGCACTATGGCGCGTTGTAGCACCAATCTCTTAATTCTTTGGGCGCAATGGGGTGCAGTGGCACCTTTTTTCATGAAAAATCCTATTTTGCATATTTTGATTATTTTCAACTGAAATAACATTAAGATAAACTAAAATATAGGGCTCATCATAGCCCCACACTTAACTTCTTGTTCGTCCTCAAGTAAGCAACCAATAATTTATTGGATAAATTTTGTTTTAGACAAATTACTTCAATTATTTTCAAATTTTGTTTAATTTATTTCAAGAAACATTAGTGCATCAAAATGTTTGTTCAACAATGATAAGCGTCAGATAGATATTGACTTCATTTGTCTGGGTTCATATCAAAGTAACTCTTAACTATTATTGACCATTCTTTCTAAATCATGTTACTACTATGTAACATACATATTTGGGGAATGGTTTGGCTATATGCTGAATAAACTTGCATTGGTAATTGTGTTAGAAAATATTTAGTGCCATGTGTAGTCTTCTTGATAGATGTAGTGCTTCTTCTTGTAGGGAGAAATAATTTTCTTCATAATTTTTTTTATTTTCACAAATTTTTTTAATGGGAGAGATATTTTTCTTCATCCAATTTTTATTAATCTTCTTAATGTGCCAAGTTTCAGCACATGCATTACATTCATGGAGTCTTACTCAAGTTTAACACATCCCAAAATTAACCACAATTCATTCATCTCTTTAGAGCCATAGTTTCCCCTACATTTAATTAATTTTATCCCTTGATTGAGTTTAAGTTTTGTCAAGTTAGTGTGTTAAGTTAATTTTATCAAAACTAACTTGTCAAGGAATCAATATCTCACATGTTTTCATTTGTTCCAATCAATTGATACATAGATTTTCCAAAACTAAATTGTAATATAGATTAGAGCTCTTAACATTACAAAAGCTTTACCAATTGTAATAAAATTATACTAGGGGATTTGAAAGACATTACATTGATGAAAAAAAGAAATAGAATGATAACAAAGTAAAAACAAAAACAGAAGGACTATAACATGATTTTTGGGTTGCATCCCATTAGCATTTGATTTTATGTCCTCGGTCAAACTAGTGTTGTATTTTAGATGTTTCTTTTAACTAGAGCATTCTGCAATTGAATTTCATCCTTGCCTTGTATGTACTCATATTCCTAATAAGGCTTCAATCATCGTTTGTTTACCTTAAAAATCCCTTATATAGCGCCCCGTCCCATCACCGCACGCAACTGAGGTATGTTTAAGGAATATCAATTGACGGCAGAATGGTGCGTTACTCAAGAAGGACTGCTGAACC
The DNA here is from genome assembly GCA_016760335.1 of Gastrodia elata. Taxonomy (NCBI): domain Eukaryota; kingdom Viridiplantae; phylum Streptophyta; class Magnoliopsida; order Asparagales; family Orchidaceae; genus Gastrodia; species Gastrodia elata. The sequence goes on along the minus strand of CM028680.1, from coordinate 35,714,243 downwards.
TCCCCAAATAATCCTACTGAAACAAAAGCTGCTAGGACTCAACCTCAAAGAGAAGAGGACTGAGTACTAATCTTTAAGATAAGTGTATGGTCCTTATCTTAAGTATTATATAAGGTACTCGTGTATATTAGATTATAAATGGAATCCAAGTTACACAAATGCTAGAATTTAATATAATTCTCACATCACAATACTAAGTATAAGTAGAAGTAAATATAGAGCGCAGAAGCTAAAGCATACATCCAAAAAAATTCATCATAGAAGCTAAGTAAAGTATAGTCTCAGAAAAGAAAAGAAAATATGTAGAGTTATTACGAACAGTCTACTTAAATAAAATAACAAAAAATAGTCAAATGATCAAACTAAAGGTAAATTAATGCAAAAAGGTAAATGCTAATGTAGATTCCTCTAGTGTTACATGAACTCCTCCTAGATCTCTTATGATGGCTCTAGAACTAGCTCTACAAGCTGCTCTAGATTTAGCAAATTGTCGGATCCCAAAAGTATCATTTGTTAGACAATGAGTCTAACACATCGAAAGCTAATCTAAATAGTTATAATTTTCTAAGGATTATCATTTATGTATTTGAAATAAAATTGCAAAAAGGTATTAAAATAGCTAGAAAATCTAAAATAATATAAAATTGTAATTGAAATAATTGAAAATAAAACTATGCAGAATTGAAAGTAAAGTAAAACAGGGCTGAAATTTGAGTACTAGAAATAGAGAAAATGGTAAGGGAACTAAAACTAAGTAAATAATGCATTTAAACTATGCTGTTTTCCACTAAATTTATAATAATGCATCTGAATATGCCATAGAATTGTATGCCACTGATATGTTGACTTGGTGTCACATGACATCCCACAGATCCTAGGTGAGTGAACGCTCCACTAATAAAGTTCTTAGGTGAGCAAAATCACTCCACTAATGCTGACATGACTTATGCATTTATGATAAGCCAAGGCCTTAATAACAATATGCTTTAAATCATCAAAATCCAAAAATTAATTCAAAATAAAGCAATGATTCCATTCGTCTCTATTGTGCAGAATTCATCTAAATGCATTCTGACTCCTAGTTTTGATCCACTGAATGGTACTAGTTAAGATTATACCAAAAATTATTAAATGAAGAGGTTGTATATATAGTTGGTATGTTTCTAAGAAAGGTGGGTTTAATACTTAGTTTGTTTAATTGCACATATTGAAATGCACGATGTTAAGGGGCAGAACCCTATCACACTTTATTCTTTCAAACTAAGTTGTTAAATACTCAAATTAAGAGCATACTTATAGTGTCTGAAGAAAGGTAACTTAAAACACTTAGTTTGTTCATCTAAACTTATTAAAATATATGATGATAAGGGGCAGAACCTTGTCACAATTTATTATCTCAAACTAAGTTGCTCAATCCGCTACTTATAACACTCTTGGATAGAGGATGTTTATCATGAACTGAATTGCACTTTAGTTCTATACATAATAAATCAACCAACTTTGATTTCTATTGAAATAAATCAGTACTATGGATATACATTATCATTTCCAACTAATAATTATACTAATTCTTATTCTAATAATTCTATTTATGCATACATTAAGGAGTACAATCTAATGCATCCACACTCCATTATGGTGTGTCCTACACAATAGAACCAAAGATATGACATAAAAGTCATCCAACTTAGGATATTACTATAAGATAGAATTTCATTATATAGCATTTAGGTTATCCTACCACAAGGATTTAATGTCAGATATATAAGGCTAAGAAGGTGCATCTAAGTTCCTACCTCACAAATCAGACAAATGGGCTCTTCCTACCTCAATAGTTAGTTTATCAATGAGGTCTAGCAATCTAATTAATCTAAACAATATCTTTATGTTCTAAAGATCTAAGTACTGAAAAGTAACATTACTCGAGCTATAATCTAAATTAAAAGGATTTACTTGAACTTAAAATCTTAATGTATTCACTTGCGTTATACAAATCAGATGAAGAAACTCATCTAATCATAGCCTAAACTACAGTCATGGGATATAATTATATGAATTGTTGAGAATTGATTAAGGTTACTATCCATTTCATTTTATGATTTATTTTATGCTAAGTATCTTACTTAAGAGAAATTCAAGGATCTAAGGATTAGATTTAGATGATCAATCATATGAGTTTATTATAATTCTTGATACTCCTGATTTTCTAGTTTAAGATCAATGTTAAATCATTAAGTATTATTGAAGTCATGCAAGTTCTTTCAAGGTTCAAATCAAGTATCTTATTTTAAATATTTGAGTCTTAATTTAGCCTAATTAGGATTTAACTCCCAACTTGACCAAATCAAGTCTATTTGCTTTGGTTTTGATCAATAATCAAATCAATAAGCTTATTGTGCATTATTGATATTCAAATTGATGTTCAATCGATTATTATTTATATTAAGGTTTTCCTTAAAATTATTAAGGGTTAAGCTATTGATTAATGCCAAATTAAGGATTTAAGTGCCCAAATCAATGTTTAGGTTTTCTAACATGCATCCTACAATTAATGAGGTATATAAACATTACGTTACTCAAAATAGATAGTAGTTAAAGCTAAACATTACATTAATTATCATTTGGCACAAAAATATTCAAGTGAATTATTTAGGAAATTAGAACATGTCATTTAGGATAAGAGGTAGATTTTATATTCTAAATCACCTCTACAATTACACAAAGCATGATTCTCCTATATTCTATTTTTATTTTGGTGTATTTTTGCAATATTAGGGTTATGGAGTCATCAAAATACAAAAAATATTAAATTTGGGCACAACTAGGAAGTTCTGCCCACTGTGGCACTCACCAGGCTAAGAGTCAGGCACTACAGCTTGCTGTGGTAGGCTGCTGCGCTGCATCGAGTTGCAGTGCTTTTAGGTGCTACGGCTCTCTACAGCAAATTTTGGCATTGCAATGCATTGCAATGCTCTTGGATGCTGTGGTGCCCTACAGCACCAGATTTCCCGAGATGCGGGCACTACGCACGCTGTAGCTCTTCTTGGCTGAAAGCCAGGTGCTACGGTGCCATATTTTTTGAAACACAAGCATTACGGTGCACTGTAATGTTCCCTGGCCGAGAGCCAGACGATACGGCATGCTGCATGGCCATATTTTTTGAGGCGCAAGCACTGTAGCCTGCTAGAGTGCTCCCTAGCCGTGAGTCAGGCTCTACGGCGTGTTACGACACCATATTTTTCAAAACACGGGCACTGCGGCACGTTATAATGCTTCTTGGCTAAGAGCTAGGCGCTATAGCATGCTGTAGCACCCGATGGTGATTTTGCCTGGTCAAAAATGTAACATGTCCCCTTTTGCACTCAAATACTCTCTATTTAGGACACCTCAAGTGTGGTGCCATATACTGATATAAAATTCTTTCTAAGAATTTTCCATTGATACCAAAATTAAAATTAATAGATGATTCTAATAAGCAAACAATGATGTCCTAAGTATGGGTATACAAAAAAATCATACTTGCAGAAACTACTTTTTAATGGATGAAATGAGCTTCAATCTTACTCGTTCAAGTCTGATTGAGGTTCGACAATCAAACAAAATCCCATTTTGTAGTTAAACAAAATGTCATTTTGTAAATGCATTGATTAAATTAATGGGAAGAGTAGCATATGGAGGATGTAAGAAAAAAGTACAAGGAAAGTTACAGCAAATGGGTACTTGAGCTTGCAAATGGATGAAGATAAAGTTCTTTAAGATCTAGGGAGGAGGAGGAGCTTTAGTTTCTTCTACTGCTAGTAAAAAGGGAAGAGGGCTGGGGATCTTCAAGGGCTTAAGGGATTCTTCTCTAATAGCTTTAGCAAAAAAAACTGGAGAGGGGAGTTGAGGGAGGTGGCTTTAAGGAAGAGGAGAAGGAATGGGCTAAGAAAGGGGGCAAGTCCTCTCCCATCCACATCATGGAGAAGGAGCGGGAGGACTCCATGCGTGTACCAAAAGGGGGAGAGGGCGCCGATCACAGGAAGATTGGGAATGGGTCCTAGACACATGAGGAAAAATGGGGGAAATGGATTTTTAAAGAATTAATTAAATAAATTTCTAATTTTAATTAATACATTTCCCAGTTCAAAATTGGATGAATAAACTAGCTCCAAAAAATCTTGAAAATTCACCCAAGCAAATTTGAGGGTGAGGAACTTAACAATGAAGTCAGATTTTACTTTGGAGATCAATTTAATTATCCTAATTTTGGGGATATTTAGATACATCAAAATATTCAAGAAAATCCGACGACTTCCAAACACTTCCAAAACATCACCTTAGCTAATTTAGGGTTGACGAGCACAATGGCAAAGTCAGATTTTAATTTCAAGATCAAAATAAATATTTCAATTTTCTAATTTATTAAATATATTAAAATAATTCAAATATTTGATTGAGCTCTGAATCGCTCCAAATCTTCAAAGTTTGGTTCTAATGACTAAATGAACCTAATGGAATAATAATTAGGATGCAATTATGCTAAGATTGGGTTAAGTAACAACCTAAGGTTGTTACACCTTCTTTGGGTGAGATATCAATAGGTCCATGAGGATAGACCTTTACTATAGAAAAATGTCATGACCATCTAGATTTTAGCTTTCTTGAAAATAATTACAATATAGAATTAAACAGCAACACTTTTACTCATGGTTCAAAGTTTTTATTCCTTATCATCTTTTGTGCCATTTCTTAGTTCTCTCTTTATAGATTTTGGAGCTTTTAGAAGCATTCATTATATTTCATCCATCTCATTTAACTATATTACACAGCATTATCCTGCTTGTTTAAAGTCAAAATTATTTTTTTCTCATAGCCCAAAATGCTCTATTGCTCAAGTTTTATGGTAGGTGACATGATTCTGTATAGACAAGTTTATATAGGGACATTCCTAAAAAATTATTAAAAGCTATTCTATATGCCACAAAGTGTTATCTAATTTGGATGCCCAATCTTACCTATTATGATTAATGCTTTTTCTAGGATTTTCTTTAGTTCCCTATTTGAAACCTCTACTTGGCCACTTATTTGTGGATAATAAATAGTTCCTATTTTATGTTTTACCCCATATTTTCTTAATAATATTTTAAGTTTTCTATTACAAAAAGGTTTACCTTCATCACTAAATAGAACTTTAGATGTACCAAATTGAGTCATAACATTTTCCTTGAGAAATGTTATCACAATTTTTGAATCATTATTAGTACATGTAATAGCTTCAAGCTATTTTGACACATATTTTAAAGCTACAAGGATATAGTTGTTAATGCTCGATGTAGGAAAAGGACCCATAAAATCAATTCCCAACACAAATAAGAATTCTACTTCAAGAATATCTTGAAGAGGTAGGTCATCTCGTTTACCAATATTTCTTGTACACTAGCATTGATCACAACTTTTCATATAATCAGATGCATCTACCCTGATTGTAATACTTTAGTAGCAGTTCTCTCAAATCCTTGATGTCCCTCATAGGGTGAGGCATGACAATGAAATAGAATTTTGTGAGTTTTGGTTTCTAGTACACGTTTCCTCATTATTTGAACAACACAATATTTACATAATATTGGGTCATACCAAAAATAATATTTTACATCAGATATAAATTTTTTCTTTTGCTAAAAACTCATTCTTAATAGTAGGACATCTCCCACTGGATAATAATGTCAACAAACTAGGGAGCCTTGGATGAGGCAATAGCAAACAACTGTTCATCGAGAAGATTTTCTCAAATTTCTTTTGCATGATTTAATTCAAGGTGAGTTAACCTAGATAAGTGATTAGCAATAACATTGTCACACCCCTTCTTATCCTTAATCTCTAGATCAAATTCTTGAAAGTAGCAACACCCATCTAATCAATCTTCATTTTACCTCTTTCTTTTTCAACAAATATTTAAGGGCCACATGATTATTGTATACAATAATTTTTGAGCCAATCAAATAAGATCTAAATTTATCAAAGGAAACAACCACAACCAGGAGTTATTTTTCAATTGCTGCATAGTTTCTTTTGAGCATCATTTAAAACTCTACTAGCATAATAAATTGAGTGAAAAGTTCTCTCCTTTCTTTAATCTAACACAGCACCTACAACCAAATCACTTATGTCACACATGATTTCAAAAGGTAGTTTCCAATCAAGTGTAGAAATTATGGGGGCAGAGATTAGAGCATCTATGATTGTATTGAATCTATTTAAGCAAGCTGAATCAATGTTGAATTCTACATCCTTTCTTAAAAGTATCTATAGTGGAAGGCTTATTCTATAAAAATCCTTAATGTACCTTATATGGAATCTAATGTGTCATAAGAAAATTGTTATGTCTTTCACTATTGAGGGTGAAAGTAGTTTTTCTATTACTTCGATCTTAGCCTTGTCAACTTTAATTCCTCTGCTTAAAATTTGGTGTCCCAACACTATTCTCTCCTTGAACATAAAATGGCAATTTTCCTAATACAAAACCAGGTTAGTTTCCTCACATTACTTTGGCACTTTCACTAAGTTTATCCAGCAATCCTCAAATGAGGACCCAACAATAGAGAAGTCATCCATAATAATTTCTAAGAAATCCTCTTCCATATTAGAAAAGATTGCCATCATACACCTTTGGAAGGTTGTAAGAGCATTACATAATCCAAAGTTGTAAATGTTCTTTTCTATTGATCTTATGGGTTGATCAAGATTTGATTGTACCCAGATTATCCATCAAAGAAACAATTAAATTAGTTACTAGCTAAACATTCTAGCATTTGGTTAATGAGAGGAAGAGGGTGTAACAACCTTAATGCTATTACTCAAGTTTGGGTATCCCAAATAGCTTAAAAATTTTTCCATTTGACTCCTAGTGAACTTAAGAGTTAACCCCTAAAATTTGGTGCGATTTGGAAAACATTTAATTTTGACGCTCATTTTGAGCAATTTAATTAACTTGAAAATTTAAGAAATTAAATTGTCCTTCAATTAAAAACTTGACTTTATTTTTGAGCTCCTCACCCCCAAATTAGATAGATGAATTTTTTGATTTTTTAGAGCTAATTTGATATCTCATAATTAATTATTAAGATTAGTATAGTTAATTAAAAAATTAATTTAAATTAAATTAACTTACATTTTTATCTGTTAACTGAACAAGATTGATCTACTGATTGGAGCCAAACACGAGACACCCGATATCATGAGATTTAGGCTGTAGATCCGTTTCCTCAGCCAGATCGAACGACTAAGGAATGACCCGATATGTTTAGTAAGATCTAACCATTGGATCGAGCCATCAATCCAAGAGGAACAGGATAAGGTAATAGTACCTTGTTGTGTTCTAGTCATTAGATCGAGTCATCGATCCAATGACCAGATTATGATAGGCTACTGTTACCATGTCACATTCCTTTAGCTGACCAAGACCACACTAGGTGAAGAGCTCATAGCATCACATATAGCACCATGCCCCTTTAACCCCTAAGTAAGCCACTCATACTATTCCTTAGCCTCCGCTATTTCATTTGATACCTTCACCTCGAGCTAGGAGCCATTGCAGCATTATTCCGAGCCTGTTGAACATTTATCATCTCATGAAAGGTAGCTTCTTATTCCAGCTATAGAACTCTTCAATCTCATTTCTTCACTTTCGATTGTAACTCGATAAGGTCAATTTGACCCTATTGAGAGTTGTGAACTCACCATGGCTCAGAGAACAACATTGCTCAATAGTACCCAAGCCACAACGAGGGCCTGAACTCCCTCCTTATTGTTTGATGTCTAGGATTGGCACGACTCTGCCCATTTGATAGGCCTTGTTCTAAGGAGTGCATTGGTGGAAGTTTCTTCCATTATGTTTTACTAAGGGGATTGAATTTTGACCCCATAATAAACCCTAATTTTAAATCATTATAGTTAAGGGGGTCAGTTAAGTGATTACGGGCATGGGGGTTTTCATATCCCCATATTCACGGGGAGCATTTTGACACCTAGCTCAACTCGTGGGATGGCCCAATTGAGGAGATATTTGGGAAATTTTGTGAAACCCTAATCCCTCCCTGACAAACAGAGGTGATGAACAATGGCAGGCCGTTCGACTCGACCAACGTGGCACTGTCTATCGGGCCAGTGCACGTAGGCGGCTCGTGCGTGTGTTGAGGCCGCGGGACCGATTAGCCTTTCTACATGTAGACATAGGTCTATATGTAATTAGGAAATTAATTAATAAGAAAATTAATTTTTATTTAATTTCATAAATTTGTAATTACACATCAAAATATAATGAAATTATATACCAAAATTATTAGAAAATTATATTGAACATTAATCCAAGGTTAAAATTCCATTTTGATAACTAATTTTGGTAATCATCTCCTAATTATCATTAAGTGTATATAAGACTAAATTTGATCATTTGAACTCCAACTTGACCATACTTATTGTTACTGTACTCCATATGCTATAGGAAATCTATAGCCACTAATTGCATGTCAATTGGACACTAAATGATAAAGTTGAGTTCTTGGACACTTAGCCTAATTAATGTTAAATTCACATGCTTAGGAATTTTACCATTTTAGTATCCTAAACCCTAGTACAACAAATCTAAACTTAGGTTGAGCCCTGATAACACCCTAGGGCATGTCATTAATAAGGAAATACCTAGCTTGGTCACATGGTAGTTTATTTTAGTGAACATAGGAAAGAGTCTCAACAAAGAAATAAGAGGTTAGAATGAGTTTTTAGGACTTAGTTTAGTACTTGATTCTAGGATAAAAATAGTTTGGCTAGTTCCCTAAGACTATAAGATCCATTAGTTGAACCCTTAAAAGGTTAAATTGAGCATAGCTTATCTCCTTACATTCTTTAGGTGCAGTATTAACCCTTACCATCCTCATATTAACTTAGTAATTATAGATTATCATAGTAGCCTAACCTAAAAACTAACCCTAGGACTACTAGTGCATTGATTTGAACCTAAAATCTAGTGTTTAAGAAATCCTAACTTATCACCTTATATAAAATAATTACTAGCATGTAGTTAGCCAATTTAGCATAATTGATGAGTTAGTATTTTCCTAATCCTTAAATGCCATAGTGAACCTGAGGCTAGTAAACCTTCAACTTAACTCTTGTAGTGGAGAAACCTAGCACTAGTCTAAGATTAGTAGCTTAAGAAAATAAGTAGTTTAGTAGTAGGATATGATTTTAATCCAACTTTCTTCTATACTTATAAATTATCTTGTAATCTAAATAGCTCATAAATTAAATTGCTATTTTCTAGAACCATAATTAAATATATATTATACTTCAATTGACATAGAGATCGATAATGTCTATGTCAAATGGGGGTTTGATTACCCCTAATCATTAAGGCAGATTACTAAATTAGACAATAATTGATATCACATGGTTTATAATTAACTTAAACTCCTTAAATTCTATAATGCATTGAGACTACAACCTTAGACATTCATTAAAACATTGTGCATAAATTAAACTACAAAATATTAAACATAAGGGTTTTATATGGGGGACTAATATGCCAGGGAAGGCTATGGAGTAATCTGGATACCACATATATCCTAGAGGGGGAGTGTGTATGTTTTGGGAGACCCCACTTTACTTGGTTAAGCATACATGCTTAACTCCTCATTTGTTCTCTAATTTTATTCATTGAATAAAACCTTAAATAAGATAAACAACTTAGCATTACATTTCTCACAATCTTATTGGTTGTGAATGACTTATCAAAGTCTTACGACTATGTTTACTCAATCTTTGAGATTGAATTTCACTTTACTTTATTGTATAGTACTTATTATTATTCTTACATTATAGTCTTTACTTTACTTTAGTTGTAGTGCATGTTGCTTATTTATTTTCATTTATGCTTACATTGCTCACTTTTATAGTTACTTGGCATAATTTCTAGTGAACATATTCATGTATTCCTTCATGTTTTATATTTACACTAGTAGTTTAGCCATTAGATGTTGTTTTCCTCTTTACACATTTTGTGCAGTCTAAAGCAAACTACTTGTGAGTAACTTATCTCTTTTACTTACTTTACAATTCTTACATACTATTATACATATTTCTTTTGTTGCTTAGTGCATCGATTACTCAATAATTGTGAATGACTAATCTGATATATGCATAACTTAAAATAAAGATAATTTAGGGTAACCCTAAAATGTACTTAGACTTTTAAGTATAATCACTTATTTTCTTTTATTTATTATGCCCTACCATATTAAATACCAAATACATGATTAGGAGCTCCTTATCAAGCTTGAAATTGGAGCTAGCTATGGCCTATAACAATATCTTGAAGACTTGCATTTTCATATTTGTGAAGAGTGAATTTTATAATATTCTATATATTGTCTATAATAACTTAAAGTGTGGATATTCTTTCTTTCTTTTTTGTTAAAGATGTATTTTTCATTCTTCTTTATATGCTTGGTTAGGGTGATGGAGATGGATATTCTTATATATGTTTTGGTCTTTTCAATTACTGCATTTCTTTGTCTAAAAAGGATTCTTGGCACTTAGTAGTGAGTTAGATTTCTAGTAATTCAGTGTTAAGTACTACAGTAAAACCTAGTGTTAAGTTAGAGCTTACTAACTTAACATCAGGGTGTTATATAGGGTTATTGTCCTTGCGGGTCATTTTATTGGGTCTCTTACAGTCAATGCATACCTTCCACCCGATCACCATTCTTATGGTGACCAATACATTATTTTCATTCATTATAACATGTATCCCACTTATTTTTTTCATTCTATGTATAAGGATATCGCAAGAGCTATCAAATATGGGGAAAATGATTCCTACATCAAGTAATTTTACAATTTCCTTAAGCATCACTACCTTAATAATTGGGTTAAGTCTTCATTGTGGTTCTATCAAGGGTTTGAAATCATCTTCCAACAAGATCCTACTCATACACAGAGAAGGACAGATTCCTTTGATGTCTGCTATGCTCCATCCTATTACTTGTTTATGCTTTCTCAAAATGGTGCATAGATATTTTTCCTGATTTTCCTCTAAGAAAGCTGAGATTACCATGGACCATGAGGATCCTCCACCTAGATAGACATATTTCAAGTGTGTTGGGAGGGTTTTAAGTTCTAATTTGGGTAATTTTTCTTTTGATGGGGCACTTCTACTTCTTCTTTATATCAACTATTCCATGGCATTTTCAGATTCATCTCTCTCCTCATTATCACATGTTTTTAATTCCTCATCTAGGTTTTCATTTGGCATAAATGGCTCTTCTAAAAAATTTGCTCTCCAACAACTTTCATCAAATTTATAAGGATGCTTCATTATATCACTAATATTAAACCTTATTTCTTCACCTTCACATCATAAGCTTAACTCTCCCTTATTAACATCTATAAGACTTTTTTCTATGGCTAAGAAGGGTATTCCTAGAATAGTTGGTATCTCTTGATTCTCTTCTTTCATCTCTAAAACAAAAAAATTAGTTGGAAAGATAATCTTGTCAACTTTTACAAACACATTCTCCAAAATTCCTATAGGGGTTCTTACCGATCTATTAGCTTGTTGTAGCAACACTATAGTTGGTTTCAAACTCTCAATTTCAAGGTCCTTGTAGACATAATATGACATTAAATTTATTGATGCTCCTAAGTCATGGAGTGCCCTTAAAAAGGTTTTATTTCCTATTATGCAAGGTATTGTGAAACTTCCATAATCTATTTGCTTAATAGGTATCATATGTTGCAAAATTGTTTTACACTCTTCAGTTATTGCCACAGTCTCTCTTTCTTCCATTTTCCTTCTTTTGGATAAGATGTCTTTCATGAACTTAGCATAACTAGGCATTTGTTCCAAAGCTTCAACAAAGGGTATGCTTATTTGCAAAGTTTTTAGGTTTCCAATAAATTTTTGAATTGCTTATTAATTTTTTCGCTAGACATTAATTGAGGAAAGGGTATAGGTTCGCTAAATCTAGGTTGTTTCTTTTGTAATTTTTGTTGAGTTAGAACCATGCTTTTTTCCTGAAGTTGTTCTTCTTCTTGGTTCCCTCTTAATTCTTCTTGTGTAGAGTTGAGTTCGATTTCACCATTATTATTGCTTATATGTTTAATGATTTTTCCAATTAGCACTGTAATTGAATTTCTATGTTGGTTCCCATGTTCCCTTATAATTCTATAACAACCTAGGTTGTTACCCTTATTAATTAGGACTAAACTAGGTCCTATTTTTGATTTTAGCACTCTTATTAAGTTATTAGGATCTCACCCTGAAGTTTTAGTTCAAATTGGGTTTCAAATAGAGCAAACCACAATTTTGAGAATTTCAGTAACCCTAGAATTTGACCTATCTAAATGTACCTCAAATAATAAATTAGACTTTACCACTGCATTCATCACCCCAAATTAGCTATGGGTGATATTTTGGAAGCATTTGGAAGTCGCCAACTTTCAGCGAATATTTTAATATTTTAATATCCCAAAAAAATAGGAAAATTAAATACTCATCGAAATCAAAATTCGACTTCACCGTTGCATTCATCACCCTTCAATTAGCTAGGAGTAACTTACTAATTGCTTTTGGAAGTCAATTAATTATTTAAATTAATTAAGAAAATTAAAAATTTTTAAGTTAATTAAATATATTTAAATTAACTTAAGCGGCGTCGTCACCCTTTACTGCTCGCACGCACCCTCTGTCCTAACGACTCCTTATGAGCCATCCGATCGTGAGATCTGATGGTCCCTGCTCCATCTTTCTCGACTCATTCCGCATGTCACACACACTGGCAAAGACCAACCACGTGTGTCCTCCCTCGCCGCTCCTAAGGTTTGTGGATCCAATTAAGGAGCACTATCATCCGTTCAGCTCTAGGAAAGGTTCAAACCTTAGTCATCAGAGGTTCTTCCAAGAATCCAAAGCTAAATTCTTGCAAACCCACTCAGCAAACTCTCGATCAAGGTACCCCTCAATCCTTGTTTTCCTCCGTTCGATTCATGCTTATTTTGATCCTTATGTTTATTCTGCATGATTGCTAAGCTAGTGTCAATTAATTGCATTGTTTAAGCCTTCATAGATTGAAAATTTTGCAATCTGTCCATAGTGATCCACAGTGCCATTCCCCTTCTTTTGAACCCTAGCACTTAAGGTTGGGCCTAGTCGGAGCTATGAGCCTCTTCCGACAAAGGCCCGACCTTCTCTAGATAGATCTCTCTGAGATCTTGCCAAAGCTGTGCTGGTTGTTCCTCAGCGAGGCCGGACCGGCTGCCAAAGCCACCTCCCTAGTTCAGCGAACAAAATTTGGGTTAGGCAGGGTCGACCCAGGCCCGTATCGTGAGCCCGCGCGTTTCGCCTTATTCCACGCCAACAGGGGTAGGACCCAGCAATGTTGAAGTTGAGGTCGTGGACCCCGCTGATCTCGCGTGTGCTGTCTTTCGCCATTCAAGTCCTCTGAAGCTACGGGTTCCGCATGTAATTTTATTTGAGTTATTATAAATAGAGCAAATGATTTAATTAGATTAAGCTTAATTAAATTAAATAAGTCAGAAACTTTAAACATGAATATCTTTTAATCCACCCATCCAAATATATCAAATATATATGTCATTTTAATCAGCAAAAATTTAGGAACATTATGGTAGTGTTAAATTTCCAATTGGAGGTATATTTAGCATAGTGACATTTAGGACCCCAAATTAATGACCTATTTAACCTTATCTTCAAATGCTCATATCTTTGTAACATTAGCTCTAATCATAGTCAATATGGGTCTCATTTTAATCAGGAGAATCCCAAGAATCTCTTGATGGTATTAATGTTGATGTTAGGTTAATATTTTGACTAATGACTTTTGGGACCCTTCCTTAATTACCCTTTTAGCCCTAGAGATTCATTTAGCCATAACTTAGTCAATTTAACTCCAAGATAGGTCATCCATAATACCATTTTGATCAAGAAAACCTAATAAACAGTAAACTATGAAAATATTTGGGATTTGGTGATTATATTTTTTAATTAGCCCTAATCACCCTAAATTTTAATTAGTGAATATTAGTATAATTAACTATCAAAATTGAGAGATTCAAGTTGTTGTCAGTTTGTTAAGTAGAATAGAACTTAGTGGTGTGATTAATTTTATGATTATGTGATTAATTTCACTAATCACTCACAAATCACCCTTAACCATGATTAGCTCAAAACTTAATCAAATGAAGTCTAAATTGGGTCTACTCTCAATCATTACACTCAGTATTTTATAAGCAAGCTATAGCTACTGAGTTTGCTCAAATTGGACATCATTTGAGAAAGTTAGGTTTTTGAACCTTTTCCTAAGCTTTCTAATTTACATATTTGAACCCTTGAATTATTTTGGCCATAACTTGGCCATTTGATATCAAAATCCAGTGATCTTAGACTCTATTGAATCCTTAGATAGTAAACAATAATATTCAAACTAAAAATTCTGATTTCTTTAGGTAAAATTACTAAGTTGCCCCTAAATTCTTAATTAGAGCTTATTATGCTTAAAATTTATCTGACTTGGGAGTACTTACTATCAATCCTCATTTTAGACAATAAATAACCTCTTGCCATCAATAAAATTTAATTTAGAATCCTAAATCATAAAGTAATTTTTTAGACCCTTAAATAGGGGCAACATAATCATTTTGCCCAAATTTAGATTTAAGTATCCTTGACCCTTAGAATTCCAATCTAATCACTAAAATCAGTAACATAACTGATTTAAAATCAATTTAAAAAAATTTTAGATTCATTAATTTAGTATTTTAAGGAAAACCCTAAATTTCACATAAAACACCCTTAGTTTTGAATTAAGGTGAATTTTATCAGCCTTATGCCTTCCATAAGATAATCACATCAAGAAAATATATATAGTTAAGATTAATTAACATCAATGCTTAAATCTTCACTTGCTGCCAAATCATTTCCTTAGGTTTTCCTTTAACTTTAGGACCTTCTTCCTTAAGTTTAGAAGATTCATCTTATTAAGCTAACTTTGCTTAATAAGATAGCCTTAATTTGTAATTTAGGAGAGTTGGGATTTAAGCCATAGCCTTTAGTATCACCTATTAGATTAAGAGTTTAAACTCTAAATTTTGGAGTTTAACTCTTAATCCCTCAATCTTGATTTGTATAAATCAAGATTGTATTGGGGTATTAAATTCATCAATTAGGATGTTGATTTATTATTCAACTTATATAAGCATCATTGATTGAACTATGTTAGAACTGGATTGATTCTAATTGCTTTAAGTTTATAGGATCAATGTTCTAAGTTTATACTTGATAGTTGGATATTGGAGATCATAAGCTTGTATAATCTCAGAGTAGCTAGAATGAATTAAAATTAGAAAAAAAAGTGATATCACATAGTTTTGTATAGTGCTATTTATACATTGTCTTATATGCTTTGCTTCCTTATTTTGGACCTTTATATTTGTGACATAATAGGTGAAACATAGAATATTTGATGAATGATTTATGTTAGATTTGAAAATTACATAAAGCATATTCATGAATAATTGAATAAAAGAAAATAAATATGAATCCATAAATTTATATAACATTTGAAAGGGAATTTGTCCTACTTAGTCTGCCTTTATAGTATTATTTCACATATTGAGATTTCAGATGCAATTTAGTGCCCAGGCATTAATGTCCTGGAGGATATACATATATTTGAGATGATAATATTTTCCCAGGTGTTTGATCCTAGATGATGATATGGCATATTTTTAATGGACCTGTTGATCTAGGCATTAGTGTCTTGGATGCTTCAGAAGATTTATATTGTAGCTAGATGAGTCACCATTTTTTTTTGTTATGGAAGCTCTAAGTAGGCATATGTCCATATGAAATTATATATTTTTCTTATATTTCCAGTTTGGTATTCTTCAGTATTTATGCAGCATTTCTAAAGTTATAGTATTTTTTGTATTTATTATATGCTCAGTAGTTATTGATTTCATATGAAAGCATGTTAGGATGCTAGTCTTTTATTTCAGTTTTGTATATATATATATATATATATATATATATATATATATATTCATTTCATATTAGTTATTAACCTGGCATGAGTAGATTTGATCATATTTACTTAGGATGTTCCTTTCACTTAGCAGCTTTTCATATATATTATTTAACCATTTTCTGTAGCTTTGGATTCAGGTATGTTGCTTACCTCACACTTCGTTTAAATTTATAATTGAACAATTATAGCTTTTATCATATTTTCTTTGATTGCTTTATTGCTCCTAAAATTCTTAAGCTATTTGTGATATCATAAAATTTAAATAATAGTAGCCTAAAATGTACTTAAACAGTTTGTCTAATCATATTTCCTTTACTTTTGGCTGGGGCCCTGTCATTTTGAGGTGGTTGGGCCTTCAAAGGAGCTAGTTCAGGAGGAGGAGTGTATTGTTGAGGACCATTAGTTTTATCTTATTCTTGATTGTGAGGCTGAGTGTTTATCTTTCTTTTCAGTTAAACTTTTGATACTTTGTAATAATACAGGTACCTATGTATTTTTCATTACTGCTACATTATTCTGAGTTGAATGTCTTCTTATTTTATATTATGGATGTATGGATGTTAGCATTTGATACTCTGGTATACTCATTTAGTGAAGGTTTTAATTTCTTTACTTAAGGCGTATCTTTCCCTTGTTAGTGGATTAGGTATGCTTATCTCTAATCTAATGCTAAGTGAGGGATTTCCTCGTGATGACCACCACTTAATCCTAGTCTATTAAGGGGTGGCTGCCACAAATTCCAACCAAGATAAGTTTTGTTAGCTGAAGAAGGATGACCTCAATTTACTTTTCTATTTGTAGGGCAATGTGTTCTTGTTCTTTCAATGTTGTGTGTGTCTATTTAGTATTGTTCTAGTCCTATTCATGAAATTAGTTGTGTAATTCCTAAATTTATCCAAAGAACTTCATAAGTACTCCTTTTCAACAGTTAAAGTTTTATTGCTTGGGCCGCATGATGCAGATTTTTATAAGTGTTATGTTATTACAAATAAAATTTACATTTTTCACATCAAATTTTAAATAGATGTTAAGATTATCACATTGTGTATTAAGATGGTCCCTCCCACATAATTCACAACTAATTTCCTAAACCACATTTACACTCATTTATTGTAATCTTTGATTCAACATTGCAATTTCTCTTTTTAAGGATACTATTTGATTGGTTTCTTATGCATTCCTTTGTTCTCACCTATTCTGGTTTAGCTGCTCTGTTAGCCGTTGATATGTGTTGTTAGCCATTTCTTTTAAGAGATCATAGGCATTGTCTCCTCTTAGGTTTTGCTATTCAGGAACCCCCGATTGCTGCATCAATCAAAGTTCTTGTGGGAGCATTCAGTTCATTATAAATAGTCTGAACTTGCACCCATAATGGGAAATCATGATGGGGGCAATGCTTTAGGCACTCCTTAGATTTCTATCAAGTATTATAAAGCATCTCTTCTTCTAGTTGTATATAATCAGTGGTTTCTATCCTTAACTTAGCAATTTTTGAAAAATGGAACTATTTTGCTAGAAACTTCCTAAATAAGTTGTCCCATGTCATAATAGAATCATTTAGTAATAAACTCAACCAGCCTTTTGCTTTGTCTCTCAAAAAAAATATTTTATTACTTGGATATTAAACAAAAATGCTTAAAGTACTATCTACTAAGAAAATGAACAAACGAAAAAATTATCTAAAGTTAACAAAAATGAGTAAACTAAAAAATTAAAAAGAAAATATATGAACAAAATGCTTAAAGCACTATCTACTAAGAAATTATCTTTAATACAGAAAATCAATCCCCAGCAATGACGCTAAAAACTTGACAGACTTAAATTATATTATCTGCGCTTACATCCAATTAAATGTTGTCATAAGTAAATATGAGATGGTGATATCCAGAGATTCATCTTCTTCTGAGAATGATGTGTGTTTCTTACTAAAGTATATTTTCTTAATAATGTTTAAACATCAGAAAATTGGGGCTTTTATTCTAAATTTAATCGAGCATTTTCTAAATTGGTTTTAATCACTTGGATAAAATTGGGGAAAGTTTGGATTCAAACATGCAGCTTATTATAAATTTGTGCGAGAGAATTCTTCTTCAAATGTCCTATTGTGTATTACATCATTTCATTATTCAATTTAATAATCAAGAGGTTGAATTTTATTACTTGGATATTAAACATTCTTCCGCCTTATCTACTGTTATATTGCACATCAGATGGTTTGAATCAAGCACATTAGATATCCTTGTGATCTTTTTTTGACTGAAAGCTATCCTTACATCTAAACAATATAATTCATATTTTATATTTCAATCATAAGGTGTTGATTTCATCAATGTTTTACACACTTCTACTCATGACTTAGATAAGGCAATCTGCTACAAATCTCAATGAGCTTATGTCACCTTGCTCACAGCTTATCATGCTCAATTATCATGCTTAAATCATGAGTGAGCAGTAAAGCTCAATTAGATTCATCAAATTCCTAACTTAACATAAGGATAAGCAATGGCTTACATGAACTTATTTCACTTCATCCACTACCTAACATTCCATCCCTGTGTTATGGATTTAGATATGGAATCCAAAGTTTGATTTAAATTTTTTTTACTAACTCAGATGATAAATCTTTATGGCTTATAGTTTATGCATGAGCAATCTCACATAGCAAACATATGTAACATCATTCGCGACATATACCCTCAAATTGCAAAACCCTTAAGTCAAGAATATCATCGAGCACAATAAGGATTTCATAAGATATATTTTACTAATATTTATAACATATTTTGATCATTTAACATTCATTCATTCATGTGAGATAAAACACAATAATGCTCAAATTTATGCCAGTTCTTTCTGAAGGGAATTCTTATGCACTAGTAACTTTTCTCCTCCAAACTCTCCCCAAAGAAGGGGTTTATGTTGCCATCACAATGATTATAGTAAAAAATATATAGAACTAATAAGCATACATTGTGTTTTACAAGATTTGAATAAAGCAATAGCTATGTTAGAGAGATGATACTCAAGAACTGCTTGTGGCATTCACTTTCTCTTATTTTTTACTAATCCTTGCTTCTTCTCCTTGTCACTGTACTTTTTTAGCTCTTTATGCGCCATCATCCTTAGGAAATTATTCTCAATTAGGTTTCCTCCCTTAGGCCGAGATTTGAAATTGATTAAATAACCCTCAATTCTCCATTCTTTCTCCCTTAAATAACTGTGGTGCATACTATAGCGCACCACAGTGGTTGTGCACCCCAGAGATAGGCGCTATAGCACACTCTAGCGGACACTAGTTTAAGTTTTCCCTTAAGCTATTTCGAGAGCATTTTGGACCATTTGGGGTATGAAATGGAGTTTAGTACTTAAGGAAGCATATTGGAGATGTTCCATATGTTGGCATTTTAGTTTGAGAGAACTTTGGTTGTTGTTGGAGGAGATTTCAAGGAAGAACCCAAAGGGAGAGGTTCTATTCAAGGGAGCTCTTGCATGTTGGAGAAGATACTCCATGTGGTGGCTGCAACTTCTCCCCTTCATTCTTGAGTAAGAGCTAGTGTCATTATTGATGTTAAGCTCTTTGTAACTCTATACTCTTTAAGATTCATAATAGAAATTTCTGTGTGGTATGGCTCCATAAATTTTCCCATTCTTGGATTTTCCATGTAAAATATGTGTTGTTTGGATGTGCTTGTGGTTGTGATGCATGCATGTGCTGTGATTCTTTTTTCTTGCTATTTTTCAACTTGTATTTTGCTTGGAAACCGTCAATGCATCCCCGGTCCTCAATTGAGTGCTCCAAATTGCTTCCATTGTTGTGTGCTCGAATTACTTCAACAAGTGGTATCAAAGAGATGTTTTCCATTCATTCTTATTGTTACAGGATTTGTTGTTTGAGTGGGAGCAATGACCAACAAGATTAAGAAGTTTCAACGACATGAACTTTGCATTCTAAGAAATGGAAATGGATGATTTTCTTTATTAAAAGAAGTTGTATCAACCATTGAGTGGAGCCAACAAAAAACTAGTGACTATGTCAGATGAAGAATGGGAGGTTCTTGATAGATAACATTGGGGTTGATTTGTTTATCATTGTCTTCTTCTATTACATTTAACATTGTTAATAATAAAACTATTGTATACCTTATGGATGCACTGACAAAATGTATAAGAAGCTCTCAGCTTTTATAAAAGTGTTCTTGATGAAGAGATTGTTCATTATAAAGATGATGGATGAATGTTCAGTGATTGAATATCTCAATGGGTTCAACACTGTGATAAGTCAGTTGAGTTCAGTGGCATCAAGTTTGATGATGAGGTTTGAGCTTTGTTATTCCTCTCATCCACTCAGATAGTCGGGATGGGCTAGTTACAGCCATCAGTAATTCATCAGGAAATGCATCTTTGAAATTTGACAATATTATCAGACTATTGCTAAATGAAGAGGTGTGGAAAATATCCCATGGGGAGGCATCTACTTTGGCATTGAATGTTGAAATAAGAGGAAGACATGCAGATAGAAGACATAACAGAAACAAGACTATGTTATGACAAGGTAAATCAAAACCCAGAAAAGTTTACGGATTGCTAGAACTGAGGGAAGACAGATCACTTTAAGAAAGACTACCCTACCCTAAAGAAGCCAAGAGGTGGATGCAAGGTCATGTGCCCCACAGTGAATTTTTTAGCTAAAGAGGATTAGGATGCAGTGTTCCTCTCGCTTGTCAACATAAGGACCTGGGTGGTGGTACTAGGTAGGTAGGATGCTCCAACTAGAGGTGCCTTCAATACTTACACCAAAGGTAACTTAGATAAGGTATATCTTAGTGATGATAAGCAATACGAAATCATTGGCATAGGTGATGTGGATGTCAAGCTGCCAAGAGATGTAGTTTGGAAGCACAAAGATGTTAGACATGTGACATGTCTAAAGAGAAATCTAATAAATGTTACCCAGTTAATTAGGGTGGGCTACAACACATATTTAACAGGTGTGGTGGCCACCCCTTAATCAGCTGGGATTAAGTGGTGGGCATCATTAGGCAATTCCTCACTTAGCATTAGATTAGAAATAAGAATCCCTAATCCACTGACAAGGGAAGGATATATCCATAGTAAAGCAACTAAAACTTTCACTAAATGAGTATACCAGAATATCAGAGTGCAGAAGCAGAAATATCAAATACTAACATCCATGCCTCCCTAATAAGATAGAGAAATATCTAACTCAGAATAAAAATACAGTAAAATAAAATACAATTAGAACATGTATTATTACAAAATGTTAAAAGCTTAACTGAAAATAAAGCTAAACACTCAACCTCACAGGCAGGAATAAAAAAATATAACTAATGATCTTCAGCAGCATGCTCTTCCTCTTGAATAAGCTCTTCAGAAGGCCCAACAACCTCGAACAGCTCAGAATCTGCTATTGTCGATTTCACAATGATAGGGCCCCAGCCAAAAGAAAAGAAAATATGATTAGACAATTTGTCTAAGTATATTTTAATCTATAAATTTTTTGTATTAAATGATATCACAAATATCCCAAGTATCTTAGGAGCAATAAAGCAATAAAAGAAAGTAGTAAAAGCTGTAATCACATAATTATAACTTAAGCAAAATGTGAGGTAAACATATACATCAATCCAAAGCTGCAAAAAGGTTAAGCAATGTATATATAAAGTCTACTAAATGAAAACAGCATCATAATATGCCGAATAGCTGAGAATAACACTGAAGACTGCTGACTCAACCCCAAATGATGGTCGAGAGCTAATACTTAAGATAAGAGTAGAATCCTTATCCTAAGTACTAGACAATTACATTTACTGGATTTAAAATACAACATAAAGAATCCAATATATGTATAAAATATTAGCATTTTTAATATGCTAATCACATCACAATACTAAGTATAAGTAATATATAAATAGAGTGCATAAGCTAAGCATACATCCAGAAGCATTCATCAAAGAAATTGAAAAGTATATATCCAAAAATTCTTACAAATAGTTTACTAAAAATAATGCTGAAATAAAGTCTAAGTGCTGAACTAAAATAACTAATAAAAAATAGTTAAGCTGAAGGAGAAATCCACTTAGACTCCATGAACTCCTCCAGAACCTCATGAACATCCTCTGACTTAGCTCAAGCTGCTCAGGATCTAGCAAATTGTTGGATCCCTAAAGTATCACGTGTTAGATAATAAGTCTAACACATCAAAACTAATATAAACACTTCTAATTATTTACTTAACAATTAAATAATGTAAAACAAAGCTGTAGAAAAATTGTATAAAACTAAAGTAAAGTAAAGCTAATGATATATTGAATACTGAAAAAAAGAATCAAAATAGTATATCATCCGAAACTGAGTAAATAACCTGTTAAACTATGTGGTATACCACTGGTCATGCATCTGTATATGTCACAATACTGTATGCCACTGATTTGTAACTAAAATATCACTGAACTGCTATGAGTTATATAACCCAATGACTATATACATCCAGTTAGGAAATATAGTTTACTTTGATGCCGTTGCATCCTGAATTTCCCCTATTGATGTATGCAATATTTTGTAACCCATAAATCCTCACTGATACTCATACATCATACTTATGTTCATGCTCATGTCTCTACACTACATGTCTTAAAATCCAAAAACCTAGAAAATTCTTTAAAACTAGATAATGAATCAAATATCTCCATTATGCATAATCCATCTAAATGAATTCTGACTCCTAGTCCTAATTCTAATAATTGGTTTTAATTAGGATTTTACTTAAATCATTAGTTGGAAAGGTTGTATACACATATTTAGTATGTTTCCAAGAAAGGTTAATTTAACACTCAGTTTATTAAAGCTGCACCTATTAAAGCGATCTTCGATAGGAGGCATCACCTGATGGTGATTTATATCTCAAACTAACCTGTTAAATACCCTAATTACAAGCATACTTAGTGTCCTAAAGAGGTGACTTGGTTTACTTAGTTTGTTTAAAAGCACACCTATGGAAGCAATCTTTGATAAGTGGCATCACCCGATGGGGATTTTGGTTCAATCAAACTAAGGGTTTAATTCCGTAATTATAACACTCTTAGGATTGTTTGATTTATTCTAAGTCGGATTATATTTGACTAAACTCGCATAATAGAACACAGATATTGTCCTACATTAAAGTGAATCAACCAACCCAGAATACTGCTAAAAAGATCCATAGATAAGTGGCATCGAAAATGTCACTTTGCTAAATATATCTCCAAATGAAAATTTAATAGTACCATGGTGATTCTGATATTTTTCTGATCAAAATGACATAACATTGTTGTATTTGGAAGGGTGGATTAAAATTATGAGGGATAAAAGTTTTATATATTATTAAAATTAAATCAAACTAACTTAATCATTTCAAATTAATTAAATTCCATAATCTCTACATCAGATAGTGGCGGGATCCACGCTCGATTCGTTGAGGGATAGGGCAGATAGAGACGATGGGCCCATAGACTCAAATTCAGAGCTGGTGAGACCCACACAATGTTGCATTGAATGATGCACAGCAGGTCCGTGAAGCGACACACAGGTCGGACTAGACCCGACCCGATCCGAGGCGGTCGGCCTCGCCTTTCCCGTAGAGGCCCGAAATAGTGGTCTAGGGTTTCGATTATGACGGTCTTTCCAGCCTCGACGGAGGCTGACCGACACTAATTTGGCAAGGTCTCAAAGAGACCTACTCGAAGAAGGTTGAGACTTTACCTGAGGAGACCCACAACACCGGCAAATAGAAACCCTAGTCACTTTAGTTTCGGAGATGGGATGAAGCAACAGTTGGACACTGTGGACAAATTCCAAAATTCGATCAATCAGGTTCTATTCAATCTGATCGAACCATTCCAAGTCTAATCCATTGCGTGAAATAATAAAAAAAATTGAAACATTGTAAATATAAAGCAAGAAGTAGGAGATCAGGGTTCCTGACGAGAACGGCCCCGAAGGGTTCGATCGATCACAGCAAAGATCTCATGAAAATGAGAATGGGGTCGATTGAAGATGTTAAATGGAGCATGATATTAGCTCTTTAAGTGGTGGAGGACGTCTGTCGCTGCGGCTGGGTGCTGCGCATAACCGCACATGACACGTTGGATGTCTACAAGGAAGATGACTATTAGGCCATTCGATTGAGCGATCCAACGGTACAGGATACGCCACTAATAGTGACAACATGAGAAGGATAGAGAAACGACATGAGGAGGGAATGGACAGTGCCGCTTAATGGAAAATAAATAATTATTATTATTTATTAATTTAATTCAAATCTTATTTATTTAAATTAAGCACTTAATTGCCTTTTAAATTTTTCTAATAATCACCCATAGCTAATGGAAGGGTGAGGAATGTAATGACGAAGTCAAATTTTAATTTTAATGAGTATTTAATTTTCATATTTTTTGAGATATTTTAAATATATTAAAATATTTGACAAAAATCCAACGACTTCCAAATGCTTGGGGTAATGAGCGTAATGACGAAGTTTGATTTTTGAATTGAGGGTTACTGAAATTCTTGAATTCAGGGTTTGATCCATTTGACACCTGATTTGGCAAAACTTCAAAGTGAGTTCTTAATAACTTATTAAGAGTGATATAATCAAAATTAGAACTTAGTTTAGTCTTAGTTGATTAGAGTAACAACTTGGGGTTGTTACAAACTCCCCTATTTAAGAATGATGTTGTCCTCAATATCACTTAAGTAAGAAGATTGATGTATAAATAAAAGATAAGAAATTGAAAGAGAAGGAATGCCAAAAAGTACCTAGACTTTTGAAAAGCTTAGGATATTTATAGCACATATTCGCTTCCTTTTCCCAAGTGGATTCTTCCTACAATTGATTCTTCTATTGAATCTTAACCATTGGAATAGCATGATTTCTTAGCTGCCTTTGATCATGAGCTAAGATTTTGATTAGCTCTTCGACATAAGGGAGTTCCACCTGGAGGGAGATCGCTGGGAGTTGAACTAGATGTGAGGGATTATGAAGACACCTCCACAAGGCTGAAATGTGGATTATGTTATTAACTACATAGAAATCTTTAAGAAGCTTGTAACAACCTTAAGTTCTTACTTAGCCTAATTTTAGCTTGATCGCACCCTAATTATCATTCCATTAAGCTTCTCTTGTCATTAAAACTGTGAAATTTTAGAGTGATTCTGAGCTCAATTCAATATTTGAAATATTTTAATAATATTT
This sequence comes from Gastrodia elata, assembly GCA_016760335.1. Lineage (NCBI taxonomy): Eukaryota > Viridiplantae > Streptophyta > Magnoliopsida > Asparagales > Orchidaceae > Gastrodia > Gastrodia elata. The sequence goes on along the minus strand of CM028680.1, from coordinate 35,688,914 downwards.
AAATTAATTAGAAAATTGAGATATATTTAATTTGATCTCAAAATTGATATCCAACTTTGCCATTGCGCTCGTTACCCCCAAACTAACTAAGGGTGATATTTTGAAAATATTTGGAAGTCGTCGGATTTTCACGAATATTTTAATGTATTTAAATACTTAGATAATTAGGATACATAAATTGACCTCCAAATTAAAATCTTGCTTCGCGTTGAGTTCCTCACCCTTAAATTAGATAGGGTGATTTTTTTGGGATTTTTTCTAGTTCGTCTATTAATCTAATTTCCAAAGCATTAATTAATTGTATAAATTAAATTAAAATTATCAAAAATTCATTTTTTTCTTCTTCTTTTCCTGAGTTGGGATCCACACTGCTTTTTTCTTTTGTCTCAGCACCTTCCTCCCCATACCCTACAAAGGGGCTTCTTTCCCTCTCCTTCCCCTCCATGCTGATGGGAATGCTCATTGATGAGCCATTCCCTCCTCTCCTCAATAAAGATTGTCCCCAGCCCTCTTCCCTCTCCATTTGCTTAGCTGAAGTTCCTTCTTCTCTTGCCCTCTTCCCTTCATTTGTTGTACTTGATATTGGAAGAACCCTCAGCCCTTTTCTTACTCTTGCTAGCAGTTGAATAAGAAGAAGAAGCTTGACCCTCAAGCTCTCAAGCTCCTAAGGATCCTTAGAGAAATCTACCATTTGCAAGTATATGGTACCTCCCTTTCCCCCATTGATTTGATTCAATGGCTACTTTCATTTTCTTCTTATGCTTATTTTGTATCCTAAGAAAAAAAACCTGTGGTTAGGATATGGAATCCATTAGATCTCATTAATATAGTAAGTTTTAAGGAAGAAAATCCATTCTGCAAATATGATTTTTGTATACCTGAACATTTAGCTTCATTGTTTGCATTGTTAAAATAATTTTTTCATATCAATTTTAGCATCAATGGAAAGGCCTTCAAAAGACCTTTCCATCAGTATATGGCACCGCACTTGATGTATCCTAAATCAAGAGTATTTGGGTGCCAAAGGGGACACATTTCAGTTTTTGCAAGGCAAAATCACATTCAAGCGCTACAGCGCGTCGTAGCACCTGGCTCTCGGCCAGGAGGTGATCCAGCGTGCCACAGTGCCTGCATATCGGGTTGGCTATGCCACAGTGCAGCCACAGTGCGCTGTCACCCCCAGCTCTCGGTAAATCTGGCACTAGAGTGCGCCCCAGCGCGCCGCAGTGCACCATAGTGCGCTGTCGCCCCCAACACTCGAGAATCTGGCACCAACACGCTGCTAGGCGCCATGGCACCAAAATCCTTCTTAGCGTGGCGTAATGCCTAGGTCTCAGATCGACTAGCACCGTAGCGTCTAGTTCTCGGCCAGTAGGTACTACAGTGCGCTATAGCACGCCACCTCGCCTGCGCCTCAGGAAACTGGCGCCATAGCACGCCTGGCTCTTGGTTAAGAGGTTCTTTAGCATGCTGTAGCATCTAGAACTATCCAGAATTGCCAAAACTTCATATTTTTGTAAAATCAAGCATTGTGTGAATTTGGAAATAATTTTGAATATGGAAATTTACTATTTATCCTTAGGGGCATGTTCTAAATTCTAAAATTACACTTTTAGACTCTAGAACAGTTTTAGCCATAACTTAACTAATTATCATCATAATTTAGCATTCTTAGGCTCTATGGAACCCTTAGATGGTAAACAACGGTGCACCATCGATAAGCTATCGGGCCGTGCGAGAGGGCGCTGAACTTCTTCAGATTGGACCTGACCAGCACAGAGCCTGAGCCCCAAGTCGCGTGTATCTCTGCATGCATCAGCGCATTCAGAGTCATGTGTCTTGCAGGCCCCTCCTCTGTCGGTGTTGTCTCATCTTGCCTCACATATGGGTCCCGCTGCTCTGACTGCACAAACTAGGGAGCGTCGCGTATACAAATGGGCCCCGCCATCCTGATCCAGCCAGTTAGAGCATGCTGCATATCTCGACGCGGGTCCCACCGCCATATTTATATTAATTAATTATTATGTTAAAATTATTTAATCAATTTCATAATTTAAATGCAGACAGTAAACCTAATTAATTCAAATTGAATTAATTAAAATGCCAAAACTTTAAACCCTCCTAACTATTTAACCAATAATCCAAATATACTAAATATATATCTCATTTTGCTCAGAAAAAGGAAAGGAATATTATGGTAGTGTCAAATTTGCTATAGTATACCTATTTAATATAGTGGCATTTTAGGACCCTACACTTAAATCAAAACCCTAGGAAAACTTTCCTTAGTTATAACTTTGTACCTAGTGACCCAAACATTGTCAATATGGGACACATTTTAATCAGGAGAGTATCTAGTTTAATTTGGTAGTATTAGCTTTGCTGTTGGATCATTAGTTTGCCTAATCACTTTTAGGACCTTCCCTAAGTACCCCTTAATCACCTAGAAATTGATTTAGTCATAACTTAATCAATTGGACTCCAAATTAGGTCATCCAATACATTATTCAGATCAAAAAAGCATAACCTATAGTAAATTGAAATAAAATTAGGGTTTTGACCACTAGAAACTCTAATTTACCCTAATTATCTCTAACCCTAATTTAGTCATAACTTGACTAATTGAGGTCCAATTTGGGTCTATTCCTAGTTAAAGTACTCAGTATAATATAGGGAAGCTATAGCCATTGAGTTTATTGAATTTAGATTTCAAATGGAAAAGTTAGGTTATGGAATCCTTGGACAGTAAATAATAATAAACTAACTAAATTCTTAGACTTCATTAGGTGATATTACCAAAAGGCCCTTATAGGTTAAAATACTTAATTTGAACCCATATGACTTAATTCTTATCCAAATTAGTGAACTTATTATCTATCTTCATGTTAAATAGTAAGAAATCATTTGGCATCAAGAAAATTCAATTTGCAACCCTAATTCAAAAGTACTATTTTAGACCCTTAGGCAGGGGCAAAATAGTCATTTTGCCCAAAAGTTAGGTTAAGCACCCTTAACCTCAAAAATATCATATAAATTATTAAAATCAATAATAAAACTAATTTAGAACCAGCTTAGATTATTAATCTCTAAAATTAGGTAAATTGATGAAAATTCAATTTAAGACTTGTAAAATTCCTAAGTAAACTTTATTACACCTTAACTTAGCTAAAATCAATTCTTAACTCCTTTAAATTAACAAAATAATAAAATGAAGTTAAATTATAATAAATTCCATCAGCTCTTGAAATTTTCTAAGTCATTTTATTAGGAGCTTATTAGGATCTACACTACACTTTAGGATCTTTCCCTAAAGATAAGGAATATATACTAGGTTAGATTTCATTTATTGAATAAAGTGGGTTATTCAATAAAAGGAATCTTAGTTTTATTAGTTTCTAGATTTTCATACTTTAATTCTAATTATTTTATTTTTCAACTTTAGATTAAGATAAAGAGATTCATTATATTAAGCTTGATTGTGCTTAATAGAATTTGCCTCAATTATTAGTTCACATTTAGATTTAAGCTCTTGATCTTAAGCTTTACCTTTGGATTATGAGATTAACTCTAATTCATGGTGTTTAATTCACAATCCCTAGTTTAGTAGATCTTGATCATATCTTAGTCTAGAACATCTAAATTTATCAATTAGGACGTACTAATTTCTTAGTTAACTTATAAGCGACACTGAATGAACTTATTACAACTTGATCGGTTCTAATTTGCTTTTGACTTAAAGGGTCGTGCTTCTAATTCACACTTGATAGTATGAATTGAAGATCTTGAACTTGTGTAATTTTGAATAGTTAGAATAGTTTAAATAGATAAATACAGATATCACTATGTGTAGTAGAGTCCCTTGCTCACTATTAATTTATTTGTGCTTTTGCATTCCTTGTACTTTGTGCCATTACCTTAAACATATCATATAAGATAATATTATTGCATGAAATGAAAACATAGAATAATTAGGACAACATTTGTATAAGGTTTAGTTACCTGTTGATCGTGCGCATTTTACCCTATTGGATCGGGGTAAGGAGAAATAAGCATTACTTAATATTACTCATTAAGGAGTGTTGTGTTAAGTTGGAACCCAAACTGGCTTGCAGATGTGCTTGACTTATAAGCCACTTTTGGATGGGTCCACAGAAGTAAAGTAAAATAACTAAAATAATATTGCATTTGTAATTACTGCCTCTTCAGTTCAGTTTCTTCCTTGCTATTTACCGGCTTAACCTCAGATGACGCTAAGAACATATATTTTTCATGCAGTAGGCTAGTTTAGTCGTCCTTATAATATGATAATTATTACATACCTGTTTACTATTTATTGTTACTTCTTACTTCAAATAAATTTACTTTACTTGTTTACTTATTTTTATGATGCTAGATTTCTTTATTATTTACTTATATTTATCACAGACTATTTACTTACTTTTAGACTTGCATACTTTATTAGATCATCAGTACATTTAGGATTAGTCTTTTTTTTTAGTACTTTCTTTACTATATATATATATATATATATATATATATATATATGTATGTATGTATGTCTAGCCTTATTTTAACATATAATTAAGGTATGTTCTTTTACCTTGTTGTTGCTTAGTCATAAATGTTTTTAATTATAACTCATCACCTCCTTTTGTATGCTTGTTGCTCTTATGCTAATTTATTTTGTATAGCTTAAGTAAACGGTGACATTAATAAATTCATGAAAAGTTATCAACCTAAAATGTACTTAGATAATATGTCTAACAAGATTTTCTTTTCTTGGTTGGGGCCTTGTCATTGTGCAACCAACAATGTCAAAATCTGATCGCTTTGAGGAGCTTGTGCCTGAAGACGAGCCTTACTTGGAGGTGGAGCAGCAGGGTGGAGCTGAAGCCATATAGATCCTTTTCTTCTTTATTTGTGAGGATGAGAGATGTATTTTTATTTATTTAAAACTTATTTAAAATATTATAATAATACAGGTACTTATGACTATGTTTATTACAGTATTATTTATCCTGAGCTATTTGCTACTATTTTCTTACTTATATTGTGGTGAATTGGGTGTATCATTTTTCTTTCCCTTGCTTCTACCCCTATATTTCTTTTTACTTAGTGATTGATCTTGTTGCATATATTCTGGGCACATCCTTCCTTTAATAGTGGATTGTGGATTATACCTAATCCAATGATAAGTGAGAGATTTGCCTAAGTGGCACACCTCCGCTTGACTTAAACTAGTGGATTAGGAGATGGGATGCCAAAGTTGGTATCAAAGAACTCCATAAGATGTCAGATTGTAATTTGCATTCCTCTCTATTTAATGGATTGTTCTTCTAACAAATTGGTCACTATTTAAATACTAAAGTTACATCTAAAGTACTACAATCGCATGCTCAGTATAAAAAGTATAGACTAAAAATACTTATATAACTATATACTTAACTCAAACTCTTAAGTAAACTACTCAAACTAACAAGACAAACATTTAATTGAACATATAGGAATAGAACTACTCAACAATGTCAGTTCTAAACCACCTCAATCACTTTGAGACTGTATGGGAATTCGATGTCCAAATTGCAATGCACATGGTAGAGAAATAAATGGAGTATTCGCAGCAGGATCAAGAGTGTTGGAGAGAATGCTTGATCATGCAGTATTCCTTGGATTAGACTTTCCAGCCCAAGCAAAAGAGTGGCTATGACATGTAACCACCATCTTTGAGGTAATGGAGTATCCGGATGATATCCAACTAATCTTACTGGGGTATCTTCTCCAAGATCACGCAGAGTATTGGTGGGAGTACAAATATTGGGAGTTCACATACAAACCAGAGCGACTGAACTAGGAGATTTCACATGACAAATTTTATAGAGCCTTTTCTAAGGAATATATTAAATAAGAACTTAGTGTTCTATGTATCAAACTCTTATCTTATTTATAATGTACTTCCATTAAGATGAATAATAAGAGCAATAAGTTAGTCCAATCTTCAAATATTCTGGGTTCTGAGAATACATTGTTTTAATTTAGATTTAAAAGGAAAATGAATCATGGATAGAGTTCTTTCCCCACTGCATCTGGTAGCTCATCTAGCGAGCTGAATGCACTACTTGTAGCAGTCAAAATGATGGTAGACTCACATAACAAGCAAGAAGAAAGAATGGAGGAATCCCAAGAAAGGCAAGCTGAGAGAATGGAACGGCTACTGACGGCCACATGAATCAAAATCTCCCTAATCCTGAAGTTTTCACTGCACCTTATTACTCATTTAAGCACCATGTGTAGTCCGTAGATGGACTATTACACAGTTTCCTTCATCTGAGACCCCATACTTTCAAGGGGAGTCTTTCTTTAATTGACATCGCCAATTGAATAAAATTGTTGGAAAAGAACCTAACTAGTATCAAGTGTTTGGATACTGAAGTAATTCATCTTACAACCCACCTCATCCAAGACAAAGCCGAGTATTGGTGGGATACCACCTACAACACTCAGTTTGTCAATATCGAACTTAAGGAAATTACATGTTACAAATTCATTGAAGCATTCCAGGCCCAATACATCCCCTTGTCCGCTAAACACAACTTGGGCGACATGTTCTTGAAGCTGCAACAGGGAAACTGTTTCTGCTTATGAAGCTGAGTTATGGCGCCTTGTGAGGTTTACAACTAACCTAGTTCAAACCGAATCGGATTGTTGCCACTGATTCCAAAGTGGTATGTGACCTTCTATCCGGAGCCAGGTCATTCCTCTCTGCCTAACAAAATTCACTGAACTTTGGGAATCCACCAAAGTGGTTAAGCATAATCAAGCGCTGGAAGGACCCAAAATGAGTTTTGGGTTAACCTCCTTCCTACATGATCACCCTAAGCGAGCTAGGGTGTATCAGCTTGAGGCAGAGGCTCCTCTCACCGACATCTCCAATAATTGCACTCGGCCTCATCCTTATGGTCGATGCTACCATGGGGGCTGCACCTGTTACACTTGTCGAAGGACAAGACACTTCTACTTATAATGTGCCTCTAAGGAAACTGTTGACAGTGATCTGATCGATCACTCCAAGTGCCAACAGGTCTTCAACTTATTCCAGAAGCCTATAGTAGCACTCCGGGCACTACCTCCTCCTACAGCTCAATGGAACAAGACAGCCATTGTCTCCCACCTGAATAATCCAAGGCCACCACCATGGTAACCCTACAACAATAGGCCTGCTAGCCTTGTCAGTGTGTATGCCCTCATTCCGATGGAGGCTACCGAGGATAATCATGTGGTGTCAGGTACACACTTTTGAACCAACCTATTTTTATAGTATTACTTGCTTAGTGTAGTTAGTAATTTATTACATCTGTAAATAGGTTCAATTTGTGTAAATGATGAACCCTGCAACATATTATTTGACACCTGAGCTAGTCACTCCTTCATTTCTAAAAATTGGACAAAATCCCTCAACTTGCCACTATTTCATCAAGCAAATCCTTTAACTGTTGGGTTACCATATGGAGCTCAAATTCCAGCTCGCCAATTCTGCAAGGTACAAATTCCTATTGGAGACATGGAATTCAAAGCCAAACACGTAGTTCTACTGATAGCAAATTTTGTCGTAATGTTGGGAATGAAGTGGTTGAGCCAACACGATGCACCATCAACTGCCAAAAGAAGAAAATCACCTTAGGCAGTGGTAGTCAAGCAAATTCATTCGTCGATAACTTTAGTACACGAGCTTCTTTATTCAACACCATTAAAGCCAAAGTCTAGTAAATAAGGGCTGTAGCGCCTTCCTTGTAACAATAATAGGAGAGAAGAAAGACAAAATCCCCATATCCAAAAATAGTATCTTTTGTGAGTTTGCTGATGTCTTCCCTGAAGATCTACCCAGTCTTCCACTGTGACAACCCCAATATTGAGTAGGAATTAAACTCAACATTGGCGCATCACCTTAGCATCTAATATCTAATTAGAAGGAAGCTAAACAACTACTAGTGCTAAGTTTGGCCAAGGATCATCAAGAGAGTCTCAAGTTAAGATAAGAAAAAAATAAAAGAAAGGAATTGTACATGATAAATATGAATTCTAAATGCATGTGATTAAAGCAACTTTAATTACATGAATGAAAATGATAAATGTATATGTATACAAGGCAAGTAAGCATGTAACAAGATAAGTAATTGAAATCAAAATATGTAGGAAGGAAAAGTGGCATGAAACTATGATAGAATGCAAGTAATAAGAATGCTTGAATGGAAGTAATTTTAATTATGAGTAAATGATATGAAACATGTCAATAGAAATATTTGCAATTACTTGAAGTAAATGATAGTTTCAATTATAAATACCAATAAGAATTTAAGGAGATTGTAACATATAAGTGAGAGTAGTATTTCAAGTAATAGTAAAATGAACATTCACATGAAGCAATATAAGTTTGACAATATGAAATGCATGTGCAACCATGCTACAATAAGGATAAATGCAATATGCACAATTAGTTTTATGGGCATGAAATATTAATATAATCCATTCAAATATCCATTTATCTAAGCCAAGCAATTTAGATAATATAGATCTAGTTACAACATAAATTAAGTAATGATAAGCAATTTGATTAAGTTATTACATGCCATTAATTAAACAATAAGTAAAACTCTCCCTCACTTAAAAGAAATAAAGTAAGAAATATTTAAGTAGAAGCAAATATATGATTTTTAAGCACTTAGTTCATCTCCACTAGCATCCAAATACACCTGATCTATCACATTTTTGTATTTAAATGTGAATTTAAATATGATAGGGCAAAGCTAATAAAAGAAAAACATAGTTAGACTAAATAGTCTATTTACATTTTAAGATTGGGCTAAATATTTTAATATTCATTTTGGATATCATAACTAGTCTATAATATAAGTAAAAGTAGTGGTGCAAAATGAAAGCATTTAAATAAGGAAAAGATATAAGGAAAATAGTAAGAAAGACTAATAAAAAGTAAAATGAGTTGGAATACTCACAAGTAGCCATTCTAGCCTGCATATAAAATAAGGGTAGAAGTATGATAAATAGGCTAGAAAAGTACTAAAGTGCAGATGAAAATGAATTGAATGAAGCATATATATGTTCAATAAACTTATGTTAAGTAAGGAAAAGAAGACTAATGCATTTAAATGAAATTATAATAATATTCACTGCAATCTAAATGAACTGTAAATAACTTAAGTACAGTACTAAGAACATGGAAGTGCAAAGCATAGTAAGTGAAAAGAAATTTTAGACTATAAGTCTAAGAGGTACATAGCTTAGGACTATGAAAAGTAACATAGCTAAAAGTTATAATGAGTCTTCACAATCAATAAGATTATAGAAAAACTCATACTTTCTTAAATTGAAGTTATTTTATAAAAATATTCATTCTGCGGGCAAATACAAAATAAAGCGATGAGTTAAGCACATGCCTAACAGGCAAAGGAAAGCAGGACTCCTTATTACTTCTAATTTGCCTGCCCTTGGCTTAACCAACATTATAAACCCCTATAGTTTTAATGTGAAAGTTTTATTTATCCACAGTGTCTTGTATGAATGTGTCAAATGAAATAGGCTCAAAGCTAAGCAAGCATTCAAGGAAAATTCAATAATTGTAAAATATGTGATATTCAAACTTATCTAAATTTAATGATATCCATAATGATTGGAGCAAATTGAGCTCCCAATTAACTTAGAGATATTGATCTCTAGCCAATTGTAAGTAATATAAGTATATGGGGTTTTAGAAAGTTGTAGATTATTTTCATTCTATGAGATGACAAAATAATTTATTGTATAGCAATACTAAATTAAATCTTGTCCTATCCTTATCCTAAACCATAATATTAAAATAAGTTAACTAAATCAAGGCTTATGAAACTATTAAGGAAATGGCATAGTTATGGAATTACCATATTGGGATAATATGAAAGGTAAGGTTCTAATAACTAAACTTCTCTAGCTAGGTTGTAGTTGGAAGAATCTATTCAATCAAATGCTAATCTAACTAAGTTATGGTAAAAAGAATGGTTTAAAAGTAAAGGAGGGAAAGAACTGAATCTAAAAACTCTATGTTTTCTATAGATTTAAGATTTAAGGAATCTACAAGATTCCTAAACTATACTAATTAATTAAAGACTTCTAATTCAAATCCTTAAAGGACTCAAATGATGATTTAAGGACTAAAGGTGAAGTGATTTAGGATCCAATCTAGTTACTTAAGGCTAGTCTTAATTGATTCACAATCTATAACTTCAAAAGTATTAAGGTTAAATACTCTTAATGGATATGATAACTATCTCTAAAGATCACCTACAATTCAAGTTATGAATCAATCCTAATTAAGGTTAAGAATTTCATAGCAACAGATATATTCGGATTTTATAACAAAAATACAGTGCTAAAACATTCATATCATCATATATATACCTATACTTTGATTAGAAAATGGTACTTTTTTAGGAAAAAATAAGAAACTGGACTACATGGTTGAAATACCAATTTCTGGGACAAAACCTCTACAGCATGCCATGGCACCCCACATCATGCCCTGGTGGCTCCTTTAAAAATTCTTCACCTCGAAGCAGAACTGCAGACCTAAAGAAAGGCTGTTGCAGTGCGCCACAGTGTCATGACACAAAAGATAAATTAAATTCATACATATGAGTAATTGAACAGTAGTATGAAAGTTTGTATGCTACCGCAGCATGCCAGAGTGTCATTTCTTGTGGAAATATTAAAACCTTATAAATGAGAAATTGAACAGTATTACGAAACTTTCTCCGCTGCAGCGCACCGCAGTGGGTAAATTTTTATTTTATAAAACTATAGATGAACTAATTGAACAGTGAATCTAAAAGTTTATCTGTTGTAGCGGGCCACTGTGGGTAAATTTTGATTTTATAAAACTATAGATGAACTAATTGAACAGTAAATCCAAAAGTTTATCTGCTGTAGCACACCGCAGCCCGCCACAGTGGATGCTACAGCGACTGAACAAAAAAGAAGCTAACTTACATGCAGGAACAACGTTTGGAGCACTGCTGCTACAGCGCGCCTCAGCGGAACAGGATTTGGAACGCGGTTGTCGCAGTGCGCCGAAGCAGAACAGTGTTTAGAACGCTCCTGTGTGCCACAGCGCGTCGCTAAGCGCCATAGCACGCCCCAGCGCACCGCAACAGAAAATCCAAAAATTCCAGAACAGCAATTAAAGAAGCATGGGGAAGGCCACAAAAATGTGACCTTTGGCCTTCCCCAGCCTCTTGAAAATAAATGACTTAATCTCTGCTAAATCCCAACAGGTTTAAATAAACATGAACATTAAAAGAGATTGGATTAAAGTCAAGGAAGAGAAAGAGTCACACATTTAAGGCTTTGAGGCTGAGTGCATCCTTATTTAAGGGCTAATCTCAAACCTTGAAAGGGTTCCAACTTTGGTATTCAAAGACCAAAAAGAAAGGCTATAGGAGGAGAAAATGGGAGAACTCTCCAAAGGGAAAAAAGGACTAAGAGCAGGAAGAAAGGGAAGATAGCAAGGAACAAAGGGTAGAGCTTCAAGAGGGCAGCGCAGGAAGTGTCAAGAGAACTTCAAAAAACCTCTGGGTGATTCCTTGTATTTCTCATAAACTCCCTTGATTTATTTCTTGTCGTGAACTGATGGCGATATTCACTTTTCTTTATATGTATGCTCTTTCTTACTTAGTAATGGAAGGCTAAGAATCTCTTGGAGAGGGTTGAGATATAGTTGTAAGAATATGTAAGGGATAAATGGTGTGTGATGATATTGTTTGAATATAATAAAAAATTGTTTTTATCATTTTTATTTAATGTTTGAATGAATGCTTGGATGAACAAAATTTTAAATTATAATATTTAAAAGAATTTGTGTTCCAATGCTCATCTATTGGGTAAGAGCAAGGAAGGTAGTGTAAGTAGAGTGGAGAATTATGTGACAAAATTCTCAAAGCTCACTTGCACCCTTCCTTAATAGCTCCCCCATAAGATTGACACTTGAGAACCAAGTTCTCCATTAACCTTGCTCTACTGCTCAGCAAAGTAGAAAGGATGAGAGGACATTGGGAGCTTCAATGGATGATGTGATATAATCCATTGACCCAATGCATCCTCCCATCTAGCTAAACTGCATGTGAAGTGCATGATGCATGGTAAATAGAAATCTTGCTTAAGAGATCATCTAAAATATATTATATCTCTTGGCAATCTAGACATAGAAAGTTAAAATTCTAATTAATGAAACTTGATCTCATGAGAGTTTATGTGCAAGGAAGAACCCAAAAGAGTTCTCCTTAAGCACTAAACTTGAACCTAATAAAAAGAGGGTACTCAGATTCCAATGGTGTTCACTTTATTTAATAAAGCATATAAATTGAAGGTATACACTCAATAATAAAGTCATCTCACCAACCCTTGTAGCTATTACAATAAAATCTCTGCTCTCTCTCCTTTTAATCAAACTAGTATCTTTACTTAAGGTCTTTTTTATCGCTAATTAGGATCCAACAAAATCAACCAAATTTATCATCTAAACATTAGTGAAAGAAAATACATCTTGGTATCTGAACACCCATTCCCTAAGAAACGGTAAATCCCAAAATATAAACTTTCCACTTATTACTTTATACCACGTACACTTGCGTGCAAATGCAGACATATATTTTCGTCTGTCAAGTTTTTGGCACCGTTGCTGGGGAACAGTTTTATTTTGTATCAAGTATGTTCTTCTAGTAACTAGTTATTTAGAACTAATTAATTTGTGCATATTTTCTTACATAGCCATAATTAATTTCTTTATTTACTTGCTTTTGAGAAAAATTAAAAAAATTTCTAAGAAGATCTAGTGCTGAAAGTATTGCTCATTGCTAAAAAAATTTTATATACTGGCCATTTGTGGGTGAAATTTATATTGTTATAACTTGCTCTAGCTAGTTGATCTTTAACTGCATGAGTATGAGAAATCTTACTGAATTTTCTTACGATCCTGAATTTGATAGGACTATTCTTATGGATAGGAGAGAACAAGTATTGCTTAATCAACAAAACACATAAATGGAAGATTTTAAAGTAAACCTAGTTGAACTAATAGTAAATGCTAGGAGGAGACTTCTTAGAAAATATGCACTTCCCACACTAGAAGGAGTCCTCAATGCCTATATTAGACTTCCTATTTAGGCTCCCTAGAGCTCTTGAACTGCTGATAGTAGGCTCTCCTGGTGTTCAAGATCCATTGCAGTGTATGGAAGCTCAGCCAAGACTAGCCGGATCCTCAGTCGATCATCCCGAGCATCCCCGTCGAACCAGGTACCCCCGTTGCTCGGTTTGAGCCAATTGGGCTCAGACCCTCTTCCTTTTGATTTGTAAATGTGCACATTATCGAAATGAACCCAAGGCTATCAAACTTGAGCCCTAAGTTAGACTCAATCGATCGAATCGATCGATCGGGCTAAGTCACCTAAGGAACGCCTCGGGTGAGTAAGGTTCGGGCGTTCCAGACCATCTCAGGCCCTCAGACCAGGGGGCTTCGATCCGACCCACCTCCCTGATGGTGTAGCGATCGAGCCCCAAGTCTGGTGTGGCCTCTGTGGGGAGAATTTTATCCCCACAGTAGCTCCATTAAAGGAGACCTCGGGTGAGTAAGGTTCGGCCGATCTGGACCGTCTCACTGAGGGCTTCGGGTCCAGTTCAGTGCACCTAACCGCGGTGAGCGTGTATCGATCCTTGGTTGGACGTGCTATGGTCGAGATGCACCAGAATTGGCCGATTAGGTTTCCCCTAATCAGATCCCTCCGTCGAGACGAAGGCTTGGGGACGAAGCGCTGTGCGGGTCGGGCCGACCCATGACCCGCGCGGTGCGACAGTCCCGAGTCTTCGGGCCCCTGCCAACCCGTGCCTTTTGATAACGGGCCGAACCCATTTTCATTTAAATCCGATTAATTGGATTTACTTTCCTTAAGGAAAATAATCCAATTAATCAAATCATAGGAAAATTTAATTAGAAAATACAGAATGTATTAATTGAATAACTTTTAATCCACTAGTCCAAACCCTATGATATCATATATGAAATTGATCAGAAAATCACCAAGGATCTGAATATAAAATAATATTGAATATCTAATGGTTAGATTTTCTATTATTACCTAATTATTGTAGATCTTGATTAGGGTGAATTAGTAATTATACTTAACCAATTTACATGTTTAGGGTGCCATTAGTCTCCTTATGCAAAGTAGAATTAATGTGATAGGTGATTTATTTTTCTGATCTTTGTATTTTAATTTATACCATAATCTTGTTAAACCATGATTAGTGAAAATTAGGGTTTGTAGGCATGAGATCTTAGCAAACTTAGTCTTTGATTAATTGTATTATTAAAGAGAACTCATGTGCCAATTTGTATGGAATTTTGATTGTTAGATTTGTAATTAGGTGCTAATTCTATTTAATGGATTTAAGGTTTGATTATCACTAATTACTTTCTATTTTTATAAATTTTTCTATTAATATGCTTCATAACAGTAAGGTAAATGTATGGAAACCATGTATGTTAATTCATAATGTATAACTTGAATAATCCTAAGAAATTGGGGAACTTAATCATCTTAATTAACTTAAGAAGTCTTAAGACTTTGATCAAGCTATTAAGACTTGATCTAGGTCTAAGATTGCCACCAATAATATGTACCTAATTCACTGATTTAAAATTTAATCTATAAATAAACACTTTATCTTAATTGGATATGAGTAAGGGTTAAACCCTAACCTGCTTAATTAAGATATAAACTTTTAAACCATAATTAAATGGACATTATTATAAGATAATGTGATTAATATTATTCTAATAATGCATCTGATTTGGAATTAATCCTAAACATTTGGATTAGACATATTAAGGTTACTAATAAACCTATGAGATTGCTTAATCTGAATCTGAACCTTAGATCCTTGATTTTCTCATAAATAAGACTATTAGCATAATAAGATTAATAGAATAATATTGATTGAACAAGTGATCTAACTCTATTAACATCCTTGATTTAAATCCTATAATCTTAGAATAAGCTATGATCAGATGACTTAATCATCTGATCTGATCATCATAAATCTAAATGATAAGTAAAAGCTAGAGTGTTAGTATCAGAGTTAAGAGTGTGAGATATTAAGTATCTCAACACAAGATCATTTCTAAAATATTTTAAAGACCTAAATTTGAATATACATTGAGGTAGGAGGACTTTGCATAACTCATTGAGGTAGAAGCTTAGATGATCCCTTAACTTTAGAAGTTGATATTAACCCCTCGTGGTAGGAATCACTTGAGATATTAGAATGACACCTTTCCTTGTGGTAGAATCTATATTGAGTGACACTTGATCATATTTTCTTGGAGCCTTGTATAGGACTTACCTATTTAGTATAAGAAATTATAGTCTTGATAAATCCTTGTTAATTAAATAGAGTTATGTGAACTTAGATTATTGGTTGGTGTAGTATGGTATACCCTGGTACTAGTTTTCTTCAGTAGTATTTAGGATTTATTGATTTACTACAATGTGGACTTATGAGCAGGTGCTATCCTGAGGGATTAGATTAATATAGTCCCATTAAAGTAAATCTCCCAAGCCTAAGAGTGTATTAAACGGGTACACATTCCTTAGTTTGATTGAAATACTATATCGCCAACGGGCGATGCCTCCTAGCAAAGACCGCTTCAATAGGTGTGGCTCAAACAAACTAAGTAATTAGATTCACCTTCTTTAAGACACTAAGTGTGATTGTGAGTAGGGTGTCTTAATAACTTAGCTTGAGATACAAATCACCAATGGGCGATGCCTCCTATCGAAGACCGCTTCGTTAGGGTGGCTCAATCAAACTAAGTGATAAGAGTCACCTTTCTTGCAAACATGCTAAAAATATATATACAATCATCCCATCTAATGATCTTAAAATAAATCCTTAACTTTAACTAATTATCATTCTATAAACTAGGAGTCAGAATCCTTTTAGCATGATTCTGCATAGTGGAAACCTAGAATTCATTATTGGTATTCAAAGTTTTGTGGATTTTGGAACTTTACTCATATAGAATAGAAGCATGAGCATAAACATGTGCATGAGGTTGAGGAATCATTTTAGTAGTGATGCATGAGTATTAGTGATAAATTATGGGTTACGGAATATTACATACATTGATTGGGGAATTTTAGGATGCATCGGCATCACCGTACTGTCTTCCCAACTGGGTGTAGTATACATTGGACCGTACAACTCATAACCTTTCAGTGATAATTCCGTTACCTACCGTGGCATACCGTGTTGTGGCATATTTGGGTGCATCATTCCAGGGACATATAATAAAGCATTGGACATTTTTAATATTAATTTTTGAGCTTTGATAATTTTGTTTACTTTTAGTATTCAGTTTTGATGTAGTCTTACTTTGCTTAGTCTTTACAGTTTCAGTTATATAGTGCCTTTACTATTATTTTTAACAATCGTGTTTACTTTACTGTCTATTGCATTTACTTTAGAACTGCTTAGTTAGTTGCAATCTTGTCTAACACGGGGTACTTTTGGGATCCAGCAATTTGCTAGATCCTGAGCAACTTGTGGAGACAGGGCAGGAGGACTTACAGGAGATCTAGGAAGAGTACGTGGAGCCTTAGTGGACCAGCCTTTCACATTTTTTTCTTACTACTTATTTCAGTACTTTAGATAGACTTTACATTTCATCTTTTAAATCAGTTTGTTATAACTCTGGATATACTTTACTTTTCTTTTCTGAGATGAATGTTTACTACTGCTCTATGATGAATGTATTCTAGATATTTTGCTTTAACTTCCGTACTCTGTTATACTACTATACTTAGTATTGTGATATGATCAGCATGCTGGAAATACTGATATATTGATAACGTATATTGGATTCCTATCTACCTCCTTAAATCTAATGTACATATTCGTCTAATACTTAAGACAAGTATTATACTCTTATCTTAAGTTTTGACTCTCGATCCTACTATTAGGTTCGAGTCAGCAGCCTTCAGTGTAGCTCAGTCCTTTAGCCTATTCGAGAAGATGAGTTGTGCTCGTTTTCCTGAGTGGCGCACCGCTCCGCCACCGATCTATTAGTTATACTTGTCTTTTACGCGCGGCGACAGGGCGGGGCGCTACAATAATAATGACCAAAAATAAATCACAACTATTCATTAAAAATTAATTTTATCAAAACCATTTGCCATTTACTACTTCAAATATATATATGTGTGCTCATATGTAATTCAGATACACAACATAATAAACACTTTCTACTCTTCGTAACTCTCCTGCTTCTCTACTTTCATTTTCCCGCTCTCAGTTGTTTATCATTTTAAAGATAGACTATTTGGCACAAATTTATCATTTTTGGTTAGAAATGATAAAAAACAAATAAATGTACTCTTTCCATCACATAAAAATTTGTAGTTAAAATTAACATACAATACTCCCAAAGTATCCCTTAAAATTAAAGTTAAAGTTGATTATTTTAAGAAATAAAAGATGGATTGTCAATTATATCCCTCACAACACAAATATAAAAACTAAGATAAGAGTACATATTCACATGACAAATTAGTTTTAGGTTAAAGTTTATTTAAGTTACAAACAAAATTATAAATTAGAATTTGACAAATAGGAGCATACATACAAAGAAGGCTTAATAAAATTACATATAATCCAAAAAAGATGGTGCAATACTTCAATTTTTTATATTACAACTACATTGTATGAGTGAGCATAGGTTTATTAGGGGAAGGGAAGAATGCAATTTGCATGAATGTGTACACATATGTGCAAACATATGCTACAAAGATAAAAAAGAGAGAGAATGGTTTAGCATATCTAACACATGTCAATTTATCCATGTGAGTGAAGCATTAGTGAATAAATGGATGCAAATGTTGCATTTCTCCCTTAAAAGCTCAAAATAAATATCACTTGTATAAATCATTTATATAGATGTTAAAAATATGACAAAGAAAGAAAAGGTGTATCATACTAATCAATTACACAAACTAGTGCATGTTATAGCTCATAGCACCACTTGAACAATTATTGCTGCATATCACTATAATGATCTAATGATGAGCACAATCAACTAATGTGGCACTATTTCTTTTAGAAATTATGAAGGCAATAAAAAAAATGTGTGAGAGTGGGAAATGAAGAAGAAGAATAAGATAATGCTATTGATTTAAAAAATAATGGTTTTCTTGCTGGATAGTTGTTTTGAAATTTTTAGCGGTAATATTAAAAAAATCACTAGTATTATAACCGCGTATTTCCAGCAAAATGTGCATTCACATTCATTTTCTAAGAAATAATAAGGAGTTCAATATTTGGGCTTTGTTCCGATATTAAATAGTGCAATAAGCATGACAATTTTATTTTTCAATCTATTAGCTTTCATCAATGATAGTTTAGTTTAAATTTAGGTGTATTCAGTAAGCTTTCATGGCATGCTAAGTAAAACTTAGGTTCTAAACATGTGATTCATGTCTTACCTCCAATGCTGACAAGTATGATGAATTCAAGCTCACTAAAATAAGCCATACTATAAGAAAATAAAATAAAAATGAATAACCTGAACTCCCGGATGACTCTCATGAATGAATCCAAACAATTTGTTCACAACTGTTATAATAAACTTCCAATGAGCTCTTAAAAATCTTGGATACTATCCAACAACTACCCAGTAATTCTCTAAATAACAATCAGTAGAATTAACAAATATTTCAGATGCTAAGAGAAGAGAAAATACATACATGATGTTTCTAGCAATAACTACTTTGTTGTCCTTTCCCTTTGTAATTTTGCATAAACTCAACAAGTCTCAAATGACCATTACAAGAAATCTATTTTCCTGTCAAATATGATTGGCTTAAATGTAATAAATAATAGTGCACCATCAATGATCAGATAAAGGATAGGAAATGCGTTTATACATTATATCTATCTGCAAAGCCAATCATTATGATAAAAAGTTAAAATAAAAAACCAAAGAACTTAACAAAATCATGATAGACAGAATGCAATCATATAATAAAGCATGCCTACCAAACAAAAAAATGGCAAGTAGATATTGAAGCACAAAAATTATTGCAGATGTACCATTAGTAAAAACTCATCAACAACTAAAAGATTGGCCAAAAGAAATATGAAAAAAAAAAAAAAGATGAAAACACTCAACCCAACCAACATCCATACAAGATAAGGCTATACGCGTACTATCAAAAGGAAAACGCTAAATGTCTGCATCATACATTTAATTGTTGTATGTTCCCATTAGAATCCTTTGGTGAAGCAGAGCACTTTATGTTACAGACCTTACTATCACCATATTAGAATAGAACAAGGATGACAAGTAGTTTCAGAGATTAACATAAATGCTTTTCTGAAACGGCAATGAGTTTCTCACATGCACAAGAAAATTAGAAATAATGATTGATTGGTATCGAAGCATTTGGAAAATATTGTTTACCCTCAATTCCAAAAAATTAAGTTCGAATACACTCCAGTAACAATACACAACTTCTGGCTTAAAGATTCTTCCTACCCTTCTTCACTATTCTCCTTGGAAGAAAAAAGTAAATATTGTTAAATTCCTTTATCAATCTACGAGTATGTCCTATAAGAGATCCTCAAATAAATATCAGTACTCATGTAATATTTCTTGAATCAACTTTCCTAAATCATTCCTTTTTAGTGTGATTCTTTAATGACTATAAACACTTGAAATTATATTCTCCTAAATCATTCCAATAAATTAAGTTCGAATACACTCCATTAGCGATACACAACTTCTGATTTAAAAATATTTTTCCCTTCTTTGCTATTCTCGATAGAAATAAAATGGGTAAATATTGTAAAATTCCATGTCCATTAAGCGCTCCTCAAATAAATATCAGTACTAATGTAATATTTCTTAAATCAGCACTCCTAATGACAATATCAGAACTTGAAGTAATATTCTCCTAATTTTAAATTTTAAAGCTATCTTCTCACATTCCCTTCCACTATATTATCCTTCAAATTCAAATAAAAAATATTGTTGATGCTATTTTATTTCAAAATTTACACATGCACAAGAACTTCAAGCCTAAACAATCAAATTTTTTCTTTCTTGCCCATTGTTTCCTATAGATGCAAAAATAGGTATCTTCTTTGTTATCATAGTATCCACAAATTACTTTAACATGCTTGTCGAAGTACGAGATCACATAAATTAACAAGGCTATACTATAAACCAGTAGTTTCACAAGGGATGAAAATATTATTAAAATAAAAGCACATATTTTAAGCTCTAAAAATGCAAGATATTACTCTTTAAAATGAAAAAAATATAGAGCAAACAAAAGATGTGGTTATAATGTATAAGAAGAGACGCATACTTAAAATAATGAAATGATAAAATAGACTTAAATGTACAAAAACTTCATCACAGTATCAAAAAAAGAGAATCCATTGAGAATCAGGATGTTTAGAATCCAACATTTTAAAAAAAAAAATAATTAAAAATTTGAGCAATCAATGTCCCTCCTAATATTTGTAAAATTCATCGGGCTTGTGGAATATAATTATTGTAAAAAGTTCAAAATATTATCCTGTGTTAAAACATTCATTCAAGTTGTTTGCTATTTTTTATTATATCACAAAAAATGCCGGCCGGGATCCTTAGGGTTTGAAGGCGACGATCCAAGGCTCTGAACGTCAAAACTTAGAACCTTACATGCTGGGAGGAACGTTATGCGCGGTTGGGCAGAGCGGTCAAGGCCCGGGAGGCCGCGGTTGGAGAGCGAAACGGCGGAGTATGCCGCGCGTTGCGGGGCGACTTCCGCGAGGACGAAGGATGAGGAGGTCTGGACCGTTCGATCGATCGCCCGATCGAACAGTCCGCACTGATCGGGCTGGCAGATCCAGCCAGCAGGATCCGAAAACGGATCCGACTCACAGACGCAAGCCGCATCCGACCCACTAATGAAAGCGGGTCCCACTCACCGGGAAAATATTAAATAATTAATTTAATATTACTTATTTCCAAAATTAATTAAAACTATTTAAATGTTTTTTTTCCCAAAAATTTCTAAATATTCACCCCTAGCTAATTGAGGGGTGAGGAACGCAACGACGAGGTCAGATTTTTGATTTGATGGGTATTTTAGTTTTCTAATTTCCGGGAATTTAAATATTATTAAAATATTCGACGAAATTTTGACGACTTCCAATTCACACGAAAACATCACCCCTAGCTAATTTGGGGGCAATAAGCGTAATGGGAAGTCCGATTTTTTATTAGAGGTCAATTTAGATAGGTCAAATTCTAGGGTTTCTAGATCAGGATTTAATCCATTTGACTCCTAATTTAGACTAGGTCTTGGAAGAAAACTCATAATGACCTAATTAGCACTTAAGTTCAAAAATTAGGACCTAGATTAGTCCTAATTGGCTAGGATAATAACTTGGATTATTACATGTGTGGATTAATAAAATTAAATATAAAAAAAATCAATTTTTTCTCTGTAATATGTTTTTCTTTTTTTTGGGAATGAAGAAAAAAATTTAGGATAAAATTATGTAAAACTTTGCCTCAAATCAGTGGAGTTTCAATTAAGCATGACAAAGTATACAAAAGAAATTCATAAGGGTACAACAAAACTACTAAAGCATATGATTCTCACTTCAGCCATTTCAAAACATAACCAGTAAGCATCAACCTCTCATGCCAAAGCCTTACAAGATCTAGTAACCTTCCACCACATCATCTGACTCCAAGATGTTCCATCACCACACCAAACAGCATCAAATTTCATGTGGCCAGTCTTCACCACAATCTAGACCCATGCCCTTGCTTACATTATGTTCTTTTTTCATGTGTAAAAGGTCAACCTAATTCAAACACAAAAAATCCAAATTGGAGTTTATAGCTGCCTTATATCAAACAAAATTATATAGTCTGAAGTCATGAAATACTGCACATTGAATTTACATCGCACAGATCTGAAAAACACAACTCCAAAGTTTCAAGGCACTTTGGTATAAGGAAGACACGTCTCATTTGAAGCACAATGTATACGGGACAAGGATGCATGAGAATATAGACAAATACATCAAGGGTTGAGTACAATGTTGCATATCAAAGCCTTCAAACAAATTACCGATACCTAGTTAACAATGGAAAATCACATCTATGAATTTCATTGGAATTTTAATAATGACAAAATGATATAGCATGTCTACATAGTGGCGGACCGTTTCTCAAAAATGATAATCCTGGTACTCTATAAAAATATCCATTTCATGTCTCTATGGGTACAATATAGAATATCAAGTTCCGTTGTGTCAGATCAAGATAACCAAATCATGACATTGTTCTAAGCGTTTTGTGGAATACGATGAACCCTTAATTGAAAAAGTGTACTTGTTACAGCCCAAATAGTTGATCAAAATAAAGTGGTCAATGAAATTATAATACATTAACTAAGGGATTTTACAAGACCAACCCAAGGCATGATACTAAAGTTTTCCTAAGTGCATTTTGCATTAAACTATGCCAAATATATGGCTCAACCATGGCTCCATATTAAGGCTTGTTGGGCTATTAACCCCATAGCCCATTTGGCATGTTGTTGCTAACAAAAGACATGAATAATCGACCTACAGAATAATTCAATTAAGCTAAGAAAAATTAGAAGGGGGTCAAAAAAATTCACACTCGAGGGAAGGAAAAGTTGAAGAAAAATAAGCGACAATACAAAACCAAGCACAACAAACATCTGAGTTGTAAATAATTTTTAATTTACAATATAAAACCAAACTACTATTATGGGACTTGAAAATATGAATAATAGAAGATTTAGCAATAAGAAAAGAATACCTTAAGAGATGTTTTTATAAGAGGAGATTTAAATAAAGATATTTGAAAGGTAACAGTTGAATTTAATAATATTCATAGTTATTTTAGTTTTGGAGAGATTAATAAAAAAATAATATTGATTTTAGAGTACCTGAACTTATAATCTTATGATTGATAACACTTATTTAAGAAAATGGAGGAACATATCATCACTATGAAATATATGACTCCTAAAAAAAAGAATCGTCTATTATATAAGGATTATAAAATTATTCCAAGTGATTGTTTGCTCAGCATCATTTATTAGCTTTGAATTTGAAAATACGAGATAATAAAATAATATTAAAAGTAAAATTTATATAAAACTAGATGGTAAATTATTAAAAAGGATAATTTAAATATTTTAAGAAGTAAACTTTAAAACTTAGACAAAGTGATTTTGAGGGTGAAGATAACCTTATATAGAATTAGATTACTACTTGTAGTTGCAATGTAGCAAATAGACTACTTGGTAAATCAAAAGGGAGAGTACCCAATCATAAGATATATGGTGGTAGAAACATGATATTTAAGTTGAGATTAAAAATAAAAAATATGCTATAAAGAACTGTTTAAATAGAAAGCTGAGAAGAATTGAAAAATTTGACTTTTAAGTTAAAAGTAAAAATTCCTTTTATAGATGAAGATATTCAATAAAGATGGATGAATTATATTACTAAGTTTTTTAATGATGGTTGTACCAATAAAATTAATATAAGTGTTTTTAACAGTTATAAAAAAATTCTCAATTACAGTTTCATTCACCATGTTAGCAAAATTGAGATTTTGAATGCTTTAAGAAGTATGAATAGCAGAAAAGCAGTAGAATCGAATGACATCTTTATTGATGTATGGAAATATTTGGGGAGGAAAGAATTCTTAGGTTACTAAGCTATTTAATTTTTAAGATATCAAATGAGTGGAAAGAGTATTATATCTATTTACAAGAATAAAGGCAATACTCAAGATTGTGATAATTATTGTGGAATAAAATTAATGTGTCATATTTTGAAACTTTGGGACTAATAGATTACAAAACAAGGGTATTTGTATTTCTCAAAATTAATTTGATTTATGCCAAGTCAATCTACCATGAAAGCTATACATAATTTAAGAGATTTTATGGAGAATTTTAAAAAAAGAATAGATCTTCTTTTATTTTATTAATCTTGAAAAAGCTTATGATAAAGAAGTTTTAAGGAAATAAGAGAAGTTTTAAGAAAATCTTTAAAGAGAAAAGAGATTAGTGCTGCATATATTGATGTTAATAGAAATAGGTGTAATGAGGTTGTTACATGCGATTGACCACAAGGTGGGTTGTTTCACACTTCCCTACTTTAATTGGATAACATCAAAGCTCAGCTCTCAATGCATTTCTTTTTGCTTTAATTATGAATGTTCTTATTGAGCACATTCAAAAGGAGATGCCTTGGTGCATTTTATTTTAATATGATATTTTTTAATTTGACAGGATAATGGATGGAGTTACAGAAAAACTTGAGTTATGGTTTAACATTTTATTCTTAGTTGTTCTAAACTAATATATATGGAGTGTAAGTTCAAATGTATTAGAGGCCCTAATCACATGGACATCTATTGAGGAACATCTGATCAAGAAGAGCGAGAGGTTCCAGTACATGGGTTTAATGATTCAAGAAAATGGTGAAATAGAGATTGAAGTGATTAATAAAGTTCAAGCTGATTGAATTAAGGGGTGGAGTGCTTACAGAGTATAGTGTGATTTAAATATCCCACTCAAAATAAAAGAAATATTTTATACAACCAATTATGCTATATGAGGTAGAATGTTGGCCAATAAAGAAGAAAGTCATTAATAAAATAAGAATTATAGAGAAGAGGATGTGTGGTGCCCCGCCCCCTGATCACCAAGGTTTGAACCAAGGGGTGGTGTGCCACTTCTGGCAAATCCCTCACTTATCATTGGATTAGATAAGACCCACAGTCCACTAATAAGGGAAGGATGCACACAGAATGAATATGAAGATTAGTCACTAAGTCTATACATACATACAAAGTGTGGAAGCAATATGAAGTAAATATAACATCCATTCACCATACATCAAGTGTGAAATAGTACTATAGCTCAGCAAATAATAATGTGCAGAAAATAAACACAGTCATGAGTACCTGTATTATTACAACATTTTAATTAAAGTTTAAAAGACTGAAAATGAATAAAAGACTCATCCTCATAAAGATATAAAAAGGCTGCTAAATGTCTTCTGCCCCGAGCTGCCGCGCCTCCTCAAGGTAAGGCTCCTCCTCAGGCACTGGATCCTCAAACTGCTCAAGATCAGACATTGTCAATTTCATAATGCTAGGGCCCCAGCCAATAAAAAGAAAAACCTTATTAGACAAAATGTCTAAGTACATTTTAGGTAAGTATTTTATTAAGCATTTATTAATATCACCATTTTTCTCTAAACAAAATGAAACATCTATTTAGCATGGGAGCAAGTATGCATGAAAGGAAGATAGGATAAGTTATAAATGTATTATTTATAACTATGCAAGAATTGAGGTAAAAGGACACCTCAAGTAAACTAAACAAGGCAAGGCATACATATGTAATACAGTAAGTAAAAGTACTAAAAGAAAAGTCTAATCCTAAACATGCTGATGATCATATGATATATGCAAATTAAAAATGATAAATCCAACTGTAGTACATATAAGTAAGTAACAACAAGTCTAGCATCCTAAAATATATAAGTAAAACAAGTGAAATAACTGACTGAAGTAAAGTGAACTGAAATCAGAAAGTAATGTAAGTAAATCCATTGTGTATTAATTGCCATACAGAAGAGGGCTACATCTAGCCTGCTAAAATCAAAAGGATTCTTAGTATCAACAAGGAGGCTAAGGCGACAAAAATTATAATTCTCCCAGCATCAACGAGGCATATGCAGAATTATATACAGAAAATTTTCTCCTTGCGTCAACAAGGAGGCATGGGTAGAAAATATATATAACTAAATTGAGAGGCAGTATTAGCACATGCAGAAATATTTTAGTTATTTTACTTTTATTTTTGTGGACAATTTCATAAACAGCTGAGAAGTCAAGCATGTCTGCAAGACTGAGCAGATTCCAAGCTTAACACACACTCCTCAATAAGTAATGTTAAGCATCTTCATCTCTCCTTACCCCTGTCCATTGGAGTAATGTGCACCATAATCCACCATGAACTGAACCCAAATGCTAATGTTTTCCTAATATTCTAAGTTTTCATTTTCATGCAATAATATTTTTTTTATATGACATGTTCAAGAAAAAATAAGCACAAAATTTAAAAAATACGTAGCACAAAATCAAATAGTAAGCAAGGGACTCTACTAAGCATAGTGATATAATTTGTTATCTAATTTAACTAATCTAACTATTCTAAGTTACACAAATTCAGGATCTCTAATTCCTACTATCGAGTGTAACTTAGAAACACGGCCTTTTAGGTTAAAAGGATTAGAACTGATTAGGTTCTAATCTAATTCAATCAAGTGTGACTATAGATTAAGAAACAAATCACAACATCCTAATTAGATGAATTTAAACATTCTATCTAATATCTGATCAAGATCTACTAAACTATAGATTATGGATTAAACACCATGAGATTAGGCTTAATCACATAATCTAAAAGGGCAAGACTTAAGATCTAGGTTTCAATCTAAATATGAACTAATGATTAGGAGAATCCTATTAAGCAAAGTCAAACTTAATAGGATGATTCTCCTATCATAAATCTAAAATTGAAAGGCAAAATAATCAAAATTAAATTGAAAAATCTAGAAACTGATAAAACTAATGAGTCATTCATTAAATAACCCCATAATTCAATGAATAAAATCTAACCTATGATCTAGTCATAGTCTTAGAAATAGTCCTAATGTAAAGTGTAAAATCCTAAGAAAAAAACTTAGAGAAAATTTTAGGGAATTTCATTAAGTTAATTGAATTATTGATTTTGATTACTTAAATGACTCTATTAAAGTTCTAATATTGTTTTTCTGGTTTAGAAGCTAATCTAGGAGTTAAAGACACATAACCTAAATTTTGGACAAAATGACCATTTTGCCCCTACTTTTAGGTCCAAAAAACTACTTTTTGAATTAGGGTTCCAAATTAAAATTTCTTACTGCCAAATAATTCCTATTGTCTAATAAGAAGATATGCAATAAGTACACTCAATTTGGATAAGAACGGGTCCTATAGGTACAAACTAAGATTTTTAACCTAAGGGGTATTTTAGTAATTTACACTAATAGAATCTAAGATTTTATGCAGTTTACTATTGGTTGTTATTCAAGGATTTTATAGAGTCCAAGAACACTGCATTCTGGGGTCAAATGACTAAGTTATAGCTATTTTAATTTCTAAGAGCAATTTGGTAATTGTGTCAGTCAATAGGTGACAAAAACTGAACTTTTCCGTTTGAAGTTCAAATTCAGCAAACTTAGTTTCAATAGCTTCCTATAGTATACTGAGTGCTTTGACAGTGAGTAAACCCAATTTGGACTTTAAATGGTCAAGTTATGGCCTAACTAGGATTAAAGGTATTTTAGTTATATTTAATTTTTTTAGGATTCAGATCCTTAATATTATTTCAGTTTATTGATGATACTAAAATTCTATGCTAGTTAGCACTTTGAATTTATGAATTTGGAGTTGAATTGACCAAGTTATGGTCAATTCAACTATGGGCATTTTGGTCATTTTTAAGGTAGGGTCCTAAATATCACTTTTCAAACTAAGCTCCAAATAGGGAAACTAATACTTCTATAGTGATGGGACTATTCTTCTATGTATTTTAAGACTCATATTACCTATGTTTAGACAACTAGGTTAAAAGTTGTAAAAGTTTTTTTATGTCCTAAAATGTCACTATATTATACGTACTCCGAAACGAATTTTTGAATTCGTCATTTGATTACTTTTATTTTTCTGAATAAAATGAGTCCTATATTTGATATGTTTGGATTAGTATTTTAATAGTTATTAAATTTTTAAGTTTTATTTAAATTAAATTAATTTAATTTATTTTATTATTCATTTATACAATTAAAATTAAGTTGCTATTCAAAAACATATAAATAATCTCACTATTTTAATTTAATTAATTAAACATTAATTAAATTAACTAATTATTAATTATTGTTAAATTAAATTAATAATATTTATTAATTAAATTTTATTACTGTTTAATATTAATTACTTAATAATCATATCAATTAATTACTCACCAATTATTATCTATTTAATTTAACTAATATTAATTAGTAATTTCTTTTTACTATTTAATTTTCATTAATAAAGAGGATTAATTAAATTTACTACTATTAATCAATATAATTAACCTAATTTAACATAATGCAGAAATAATACATATATATATATATATATATATATATATATATATATATTTGTATAATTATAAATATATGCATCATTATTTAACGGATATTAAAATATATATATATATATATTATTTATTTATATTTTATTTCCTGTAGGTAATTATGGCGCGGGACCCGCCACGAACATGTGGCGTCCCCTGGTTGGCTGCGAGAAAGAAAGTGGGCCCCACGGGACACGCGGCGGCTCGGGAGAGGCCGCGGGTCTGTGGACGGGCCCACACACTGGTGCTGGCAGGGCCTACTCGACGCGCGCGTGACACGCGGCAGGCCCGTTCAGTTTCGCGAGGGGCGGGCTCGACCTGGCCCGGCCTGCACACCCTTCGCCTCCGCTCCCGTACCCAGGAACCTAGGGTTCTGAAATGCCGGCGGCACCGGTGCCGGAGAGCACCGGCCCGCATGGCCGAGGGTAGGTCTCGGCGAGACCTACCCTATGAGACCGTGTCCGAGGCTGGGGGTGTACGGAGTAGGGAGCTATGGCTAGCCCTAGCTCCTCGGGTTTGGCAGCAATGAGTTTAACGGAGAGAAATGTGGATCAAGGGCTAAATCCGATCGATCGGGCTCAATCCAACCCGATCGATCTAGTTAGATCCTAATCCGATGCATGCAATAAGGTTACGAAATGAGAAATGCGGAAATAGAAGTAAGTGTTGGGAAATCGGGGAGGTACCTCAATCGATGGCTCGCATAATAGGGCACGAATCAGGACTCCTGGGTCAGACCTTCACGCAAAACGGAGCCACACACCTGAGGCTGGGGTCTTAATGGATGCTCTGCGGACTTGCCGAGCACTCGGGGATGCATGGTTGGCAGTGCATGGCGGCGGCTCGAACGGGGATGCCCGTGGTGCTGGCGACCTCTGCGAAGGGGACGACGGTCTCCTGGTCGTCCCATCGCGTCCTGATCAGACGGATCAGACGGGCCTATCCGCGGATCTGGCCTGTTAACGTGTCCGGTCCGACCCGTTAAGGAACAGCGGATCCGACCTGTTAACTCATTTTTAATTAATTTAATTTAATTTATTTCAAAAATTAAATTCCTATTTCTAATAATAATTCTAAAATATTTAATTGACTCCCAAAAATTTCCGACCACTAGCTAATTGTGGGGTGCGGAACGCAACGGCGTGGTCGGATTTCTGATTTGACGAGTATTTTAATTTCCCAATTTTTTGGGTATTTAAATATTATTAAAATATTCGTCAAAATTTTGACTTCTGATTGACATGAAAATATCACCCATAGCTAATTTGGGGGCAATGAGCGCAATGGCAAAGTCCATTTTTTGATCTAAGTTCAATTTATACAGGTCAAATTTTGGGGTTTCTGGATTTTCCAAAAATCAGGATTTATTCCATTTGACTCCTAATTTAGACTGTCTTAGAGTATTACTCTTAATGACTTGATTAATATTTAGGATCAAGATTAGGACTGAGATTAATCCTAATTAGTTAAGGTAACAACTTGAGTTATTACAAGATGCTTAGGTGGATGAGTGGGCATACTCGTAAGAATAGATTGAGAAATGAGTTTATCCATAGCAAGCTTGAAGTGGTTCTAATAGTAGGCGAGCTTAAAGAATGTTAACATAGATGGTTCAGGCATATTAAGTGTAGACAGTGCAAAGCCCCTACCAAAAAAATTGAGTTAAAAAATTTCTCCCATATTAAAAGAGGCGGAGGAAGATCTGAAAAAATATGGGAAGAGACTATTATGAAGAATCTTATCTATTTAGAACTTTGGGATATGTTTCAATTTGATCATGCACAATAGAAACAAAGGATTCATATAGTTAGCCCCCAAGTGGGATTGATGTTGGTGTTATTGTTGTTGTTGGCTTTCGAGGCAGGAGTCAAAGTGCTCCTAGAAAAGAATTAAAAACCTTGAAAATATAAGTGGTGCGTGGCAGTGCTTGTAAAAAAACAAAGTCTTTAGCAAATTTAATGCTTCCCACAAATAAAATACTCATAGGTAATATTATGTTTTGACCAAGCAGTTCTAATGGCAGAAATAATGTTTACCCTATAGTAGACTAGTATGAACCGTGATACTTTTTAGTCCTTTCATTTCCAGTGGGAAAAACACAATTTTCGTTCCCCTTGACAGTCCTAAACTAGGATTATGGCCATAATTTTTATTTAAGCTATATATTTCATGTCTATTTTCTTTAACATATTGTATATGTAACTTTTCAATAAATGTTTATAAGTTTCTCAAATTTCAGTGAAGCTACAATCAAGCTAATATGTGCAATATTGGGGTATCTTTTGAGCATTGAACAATATCTCATTTAATGAAATAAACGACAAAAAGCAACCCAAGATTAATAAATACTAGCATTAATCGAAGGAAATAACAATGTGATTATTGGCTGTAAAGCTCAATTGCAATGGTGTTAGTAATAGTTAATATTGACAATCAAAACTGGTTGATTTTCCATATATTTCAATTGACTTAAATGATCAAGCCTTTATCTTGAAGTTGTGCACAAGCTATTTTTGCACAACATATGATGTCACATTCATTCGCGTCGTTAACGCTAAAAATGTGACATACCTAAAATGCGTATGTATGTGCTTGCACGCAAGTGTACATGGTCCAAGGTAATATGGGATGGTAAGTTATTGTGATTTATTTCCCTCTAAGAACGGTGTTTTAATTTGTTACTAGAGTGTACCTAATTTCAATAATGCTTAAGAAATTAGTTTTGTTGGTTTTGGTTTCCTAAATTATTATTCCTAAATTACTTTGACTTTATCAAATATACAATTATCAAAGCTCATGCAAGTTACTCTTTTTCCCAATTATATGTCAAGTCAGCTGAATTATTTTGATATTATAATCAAGAAATTTAACTTTCTTTCAATATTTCATTAAATGTGCTAAATCTTATTCAGTGCTCTTAGATGAACACTATGAGGTTTAATCAAGGCACATAGACAACCGTGTAATCTTTAGTAGATGAAATAATGTAACAACTCAAGTTATTACCTTAGTCAATTAGGACTAATTTCAATCTTAATCTTAATCATAAGTGTTAATTAAGTCATTAGGAGTCAACCTCTATGACCCAATCCAAATCAAGAGTCAAACGGATCGAATCCTGATTTTTAGAAAATCTAGAAACCCTAAAATTTGACTTGTCTAAAATAACCTCAGATCGAAAAACGGACTTCGTCATTGTGTTCATTGCCCCCAAATTAGCTAGGGGTGGTGTTTTTGTGACAATCAGAAGCCATCAAAATTTTGGCGAATATTTTAATAATATTTAAATGCCCCGAAAATTGGAAAATTAAAATACTCGTCAGATCAAAAATCTGACCTCGTGGTTACGTTCCTCGCCCCCCAATTAGCTAAGGGTGAATATTTGGAATTTTTCTAAAATCAAATTAATGGTTTAAATTAATTAAGAAATTAATATTAATTAAATAAATAATATAAATATTTAAACCTAACGGCACCGTCACTGGCGCCGTCAAAATCCCGCACGCCATTTCCTTCTTCCGTCGGGTGGAACGATCGATCAGAGCCGTTCGATCAATTTGATCGAACGGCTCAGGGATCGCCTCCTTCGTCTGCGAAAGTCACGGCCAATCCCTGCCCGGCGGAGCCTCGCGAGCTCCGCCAAGACTCCATTAACCCCCATTGCGTGCTAGGGTCGACTCTGACAGATCGGGGAGCCTCCAAAACGTTCAGGAAGCCGAACCTAACGAACCCCTTCGTCCCAACCGTCGACAAAGGTACCGTCTGATCTCCCTACTCGTGCCTCCATTCTTCATTACGCAATTTCGTATTGTTATTCCGGGCAGTAGATTAGGATCTGAACGGCTCGATCAGGTTCGATCAAACCTGATCGAGCGAATCTGCCACCTCGTCCACAATCACGCACAGTGACTCCCCTCGTGCCTCCCTCGACCCGTAGCCGCCTGTCTAGGGTTAGGCACAGCTGCCGCTGCGGTCCACCCCCGTCGACGGTTCATGTGTCAATAAGTAGGTAAGACCGAGCCCTATCCGGAGGTATGCGGGCCGAGCCCTCTAGCCGCCGAAAGCCTGCCCTAGGTCCCGGTATCGGGACAGATGGGGAAGACGAAGCGCCGCAAGGCTAGGTCGGGCCGGGTCGACCCGGGCCCGACCCGTGGGTCGCAGGCCGCCTGCGTAGCACTCATGGCGCGTGGGTCCCGCCCGCATCAGCGCGGGTTGCACGCGGGCCCCACCAGCAGACCTGTGGCCAGCATGATGCACTCATGGCAAGTAGGAAAATTAAGTAATAAAATAGTGAATATAATTAAGATTAGCTATTAAATTATTTAGTTTAAATTAATCATTATGATTAATTATGTAATTAGATTAAATTAAGTTAATCAATTAATTAGTATTAATTAAAATCTGTAGATAATTTAATTTAAAATAATAACTTAATTAATAAATTAGTATTATATAAATTAATTTACAAATTCATTTAAATGGAAATAAATGAATAATAAATCCAATTAAATTAATTTAATTTAATTAAAACTGTAAAATTTAGTAACTTTTTGTAGGATGATCTAAATATAACCAATATAGGTCTCATTTTACTAAGAAAAATAAAATAAATCAAATGGCATAATGTAAAAATTAGTTTCGGGGTACGCATAACATAGTGATATTTTAGGACCTATTTAACCCCTCATAATTATTAACATAGTTGTCCAAACATAGGAAATATGGGTCTTAAAATACTCAGGAGAACAGCTCCAATACTGTAGAAGTATTAGTTATCCCATTTGGAGCTTGGTTTGAAAAGTATCATTTAGGATCATACCCTGAAAATGACGAAAACGTCCCTAGAAATTAATTGACCAAAACTTGGTCAATTCAACTCCAAATTCAGAAATTCAAAGTGCTAACTAGCTTAGAATTTCAGTGTCATCAATAAACTGAAATAAAATTTATCTGAATCTTAGGAAATTAGAAAATGACCAAAATACTCCTAACCTTAGTTAGGTCATAACTTGACCATTTGAAGTCCAAATTGGGTCTACTCCCCGTCAACACACTCAGTATATTATAGGAAAGCTATAGAAACAGAGTTTACTGAAATTGGATGTTAAACCGAAAAGTTCGGTTTTTGTCACCCGTTGACCTACCCAAATTATCGAATTGCTCTTAGAAATTGAAATAGCTATAACTCAGCCATTTGACCTCAGAATGCAGCGCTCTTGGACTCTATGGAATCCTTGAACAGTAACCAATAATAAACTGCATAAAAATATAGATTCCATTAAGAGTAAATTACAAATTTACCCCTTAGGTCAAAAACCTTAGTTTGGACCTGTATAACCCGTTCCTTGTCTAAATTGAGTCTACTTACTGTCTATCTTCATGTTAGACAATAAAGAATCATTTAGTAGTAAGAAATTCTAATTTGGGTTTGAATTCTCTTTTTGCATCTTGATCCGTGATCAAGGCTTTCTTTAGTTCTGATTTTTGAGTTTTTTTAGAATATCCGATCAGGTCAAATTCTTTCTCTTGAGGGCGTCGTGTGCCCGCCCGCACTCCATCTGATCTGTCTCTTAGATCCTAGAAAAGAATAACAACGGCGGCAAGGGAGAGTAACAGGAATCCCGCGGAGAGGTGGACACCTTAGACTTGGGAGAGTATACCTGAGTTCACCGGGTAGACGACCCACTTTTATTGTAGTCTTTACTTTACTTTACAGAGCTCATAGGATAACTAAAGGCCAAGCAGTCGGTCGAGACCCGAGTCAGCAGTTTTAGTTTTGTCTTTACGGGCACAGCACCTCCAACCCTCAAAGCATTCCTTGATAAGTTGATTAAATGAAATTAAAGCTTAGGTAATTTAAGTGGAGGAGAGAGGCCCGGTCTAGCAGGAAGGGGAACAGGGATCTGCCTCCTAATCCGGTCACTGATAGCATCAACGTAGTAACGGATGAGAAAAAACCTATTCCCTGGGGTTCGATAAGCCTGAAGAGGATCAGGCAAGTATGAGTCCAGCGTCAGCTGCCGGCCGAGTGTCACATTTACTGACGCTGATTTGCCTTGCTTCACCAATCCGTTTCACAACGCGATCATGGTGCAAGCTATAAGAGGCACCACCCTGTCAACTTTTAGTGGACTATTATCTATGATGTGTGAATATCTTAGGCCTACATGTTAATAACAGGCCCATCATAAATCTGCAGCCAGTCACTATAAGATAAGCTGGCCGGGTTCAGCGGCGAGACCGGATCTACTTCGTAGCCTCCAAGTCGCCTGGGGGACAGAGAAAGATTCTGAGGTCAGAGAATAAGAAAGAGTTCGTGGTGATCCGAGTTACTGCTGAAAAGTCACTTTTTAAACCCTTAAGTAAGGGCAAAATGGTCATTTTGGCCAAAATTTAGGTTAAGCATCCTTAACCTCTAAATTGTCTCTTAAATCACTAAAACTAGTATTATAACTATATTAGAATCATTTAAGTAAGTAAAGTCAGCTATTAGGTTAAACTTGTTAAAACCCCTAGAAATTTCTCTAAGTCTCTTGCACTTCACAATAGGATAATTCCTGAGATTATGATTAAATCATAGGTTAGATTTCATTCATTGAAAAATGGGGTTTTTCAATGAATGAATCCTTAGTTTTATTAGTTTCTAGACTTTTTACAACTTATTATAGTTATTTTGTCTTTTAACCCTAGATTCAGGATAAGAAATTCATCATATTAAGTTTAATTTGCTTAATAGAATTTACCTTAATCAATAGATCACTTTTTGTATGAAACCTATATCCTTTGTCTTATCCTTTTGGATTATGTGAGTAAGCCCAATCTCATGGTGTTTAATTCATAATCTATAGTTTAGTAGATCTTGATCAGATCTTAGATAGAACATCTTAATTCATCAAATTAGGACGTTATGATTTATTGATTTAAACTTGTAGTCATACTTGATTGAATTAGATTAGAGCCTGATCAGTTCTAATCCTTTTAACTTGTAAGGCCGTACTTCTAACTTACACTAGATAGTAGGAATTAGAGATCGTGAACTTGTATAACTTAGAATAGTTAGAATGGTTTAATTAGACAACAACAGTATCACCATATATATAAGAGTCCCTTGCTTACTTGATGTATTTTATTGCTATGCATTCCTTATATTTTGTGCTTAATTCCTTGGACATATCATATAAGAAAACTTTGTGCAAGAAATGAAAACTTAGAATAATTAGGATAGCAGTTGCCTTTGGGTTCAGTATATTCTAATAGATTCAGGTGTACATTTACCCTAATGGACAGAGGTAAGGAGTAATAAAGATGCTTAACATTAGTCATTGAGAAGTGTGTGTTAAGCTTGGAACCCGTATAGTCTTGCAGACGTGCTTGACTCCTCAGCTATTTCTGGATGTGTTCACAAAAAAAATGTAAAATAATTAAAAGATTCTGCATTTGTATTTACTGTCTCCTCAGTTCTGTTACTGGTTCTATCAGCCCTAGCTCAGAAAGGCTATGAGAATTTCTGTCTATCTAGGATTAGACTTTACTTTTAGTACTTTTACTTACTGCACTATATATGTATATGCCCATTCCTTGCTTAGTTATTGAGGTGTGTTTTTGCCTCATTTATTACTTAGTTATAAATGTTGAATTTAGAACTTGTCCTGTTCTTTGTACGCTTTCTGCTCCTACTGCTTGTAGTTACTTTTCATTATGCTTAAGGTTTAAGTGGTGACATTAATAACTCATTTAAAATATTTAGCCTAAAATGTACTTAGACAATTGTCTAACAAAATTTTTCTTTTATTGGCTGGGGCCCTAGCATTATGAAACCGATAATGTCAGATTCAAATAGATTTGAGGAGCTGGGTGCTGAAGAAGAAGTGCCTTATTTAGAGGAGGAGCTTCAACCAAGAGAGATGGATACTGCTTAGTTCCTTCTAGCTGCTTGTAAGGATGAGTGATCTATTTTCTAGTTCTTAAAACTATTTATTTAATGTTATAATAATACATATACTGTGACTGTGATTTACTTTTTGCACTTTATTATTTGTTGAGCTATAGTACTATTTCTTATGTGATGTATAGTGGATGGATATATTATTTAGTTCATTTTGCTTCCGCCCTCTGTATGAATATCTTAATTAGTGACTGATACTTTTATTTATACTGTGCACATCCTTCCCCTAGCAGTGGATTGTGGATCTCACCTAATCCAATGTCGAGTGAGGGATTTGCACGAGTGACACTCCGCTCCTTAGCCTAATGATTGGGGGCTTAGGGAGCGGGGCGCCACAGTTAGTATCAGAGAATTCCTTAAGGTGTCAGATTGGAATTTGCATTCCACTCTACTTAATGGATGATTCTTCTGCCAATCAGTCACTAACTGGATATATGAGTTACATCCAAGCACCATAATCTTGAGCTCAAAATAATAAGTATGTAAATGGAAATGCATGCACAAGTAAAATATCAGTAAACTAATGCAACCTAGAAAATTTCTAGGCATAAGGATGACGCTTAGGTGGCATCACGAATGGTTTGAAGATAGGTGGGAATGCGTCATCCAATTCCATCGGCATTACAAAGAGTACGTAGAAGGGGTGTCAGACCCTGAAGTCCGGATGCTGGATCGATCAATCCAACAAAGTGTATTCTGGGGATATGATCACCCTATTGCAGCCGAGGCGTGGCTAAAGCGAGCAGATTTTGTGTTTGGGATTATTAACTGCCCATACAACATTAGGATTCCTACCATATCCCGCCTCCTACGTGACAGAGCCAAGGATTGGTGGACCGTCACCCTACGAGCACTCACCCATCGATGGGAATGATTGCAAAGGGAAGTCACCAATGCATACTTTTGACGTGCCTTCACCGCCAAATATATCGAATAGGCATTTTAGATCTTATTCACATGCTACTTGTTCCACATTCTACATCTTCTACCTTAATTTTTGAATTTGAATTAAGCTACTATTCTTATGTCGCTTAATCTAGATATCTAGAAATACTACTATACGAGCATGTCAGGATACAACTTTTTCACCCACTTTAAAGATAAGTGGGAGTTCGATGTGTACTTAGCAAAAAGATATGGGAGAGAAGTCCAAGGGGTCTCCCCAGCAGGAGCCAGTGTATTGGAAAAGATGCTAGAAGATGCTGTGTACCGGGGACTGGACTACCACATCCTAGCTAAGGAATGGTTACGAAGGGTGACCAAAGTGTTCGACAAGCTGGAATGCCCGGATTGCGTTCGACTCAACATCGTCGACATCCTCCTCCAAGACTACACAGAGGAGTGGTGGGCTCGCAAAGTGTGTGTGTTCGAATGTAGATCTGCCCGCCACCATCGAGAGATGACATACGCTGACTTTTCCCAGGCTTTCACGGAAAAATACATAGGATAGACTATGTTTTCACAGTTATTGTCTTTTATTATCTTACATCCTATCTACTACTTATGATGATGTATTTTCAATTCTACTTCTGATTTATAAAAGGGATGGAATGTTATGATCTGTTGCTTTCTAAAATTCTAAAAGTATATTGTTCTTAATTCAGATTCTAGCAATCAAAATCATGAACCCAGGATAGAGCCCTTCTCCTGCTCCCTCCAGCACCTCATCCAGTGAGATGAGCACCCTGCTAGAAGCAGTAAAAATGATAATGGAATCCCACCAAAAGTAGGCAGAGTTCCATCAAGAGCAAGTAAAGCAGGCCGCAGAGGCACAAGCCAAGCAGGCCAAAAGAGCAGCTAGGGTTCAAGCCCGACAAGTGGAACGAATGGAACGACTGCTCACCGCACAAATGAACCATAATCGCGCAGTTCCTGAGACCACCATAGCAACCCACCATTCGTTCCAGCACCACACCCAGTCCGCTGATGGACTACTCCATGGTTTTCTTCGCCTCAAACCCCCAACCTTTGATGGGAGTCTCTTCGCTATCGATACAGCCAATTGGATAAAGATAGTGGAAAAGAACCTAACTAGTATCAAATGTCCAGATGCCGAGGTGATCCGTCTAACAGTTCATTTACTACAAGGAAAGGCGGAATACTAGTGGGACAACGTCTGCCACATGCTATTCGAAGGTTGGGAACTTGAAGAAATATCTTGGGATGAGTTCATAGTGGTATTTCAGACTCAATAATCCCTACCTTTACCAAGCACACCATGGCAGATCAGTTCCTCAAACTACAATAGGTAAGCCGATCAGTTTAGGCCTATGAATCTGAATTCAGGTGGCTGGCAAGATTTGCCTTCAACCTTGTTCCCACAGAATCTGATAGATGCCATCATTTCTGGAGCGGACTTCGGCCCTCCATCCGGAGGCTAATAGTATCTCACTGCTCAACCAACTTTGTGGAACTACTAGAATTCGCCAAAATGATTGAACTATATGAGGCATCGGAGCCCAAACGCAGTTATGGTACGGCAATCGTTCAGCACGAGAACCCTAGGAGAGCTAGGGTAAATCAGCTTGAGGCAGGAACTTCATCAATAGATTTTTTTGATGGCTGCACTCACCCCCATCCTTATGGGCGATGTTACCACAAGACTGGAAACTACTTCAATTATGGGAGGCCAGGCCACTCCTACTATCAGGGCAACTACGCCGACACTATAGATGGCGACCAGATCGATTGCTCTAAACGCCAACGAGCTTTCTATTTATTCCAGAAGCCTACCATAGCCCGTCCAGCAATGCCACCTCCTCCTTATGCTCAGTGGCATGAGACAGCTATGGTCCCGCGACAATTGCTCCAAGGTTGCCTATTCGGCTGCCTTACAACAAGCAACAAACTAGTCTGGCACGAGTCTATGCTCTTACTCCCACGGAAGCCGCAAAAGATAATAACGTGGTATCAGGTACACACTTCTGAACCAATCTACCATTTTATTATTACTTGTTTAAAAGTAACTTGTAGATTACTACATCCATAATTAGGTACAATCTATATAAATAATAAGCCATGCAACATTCTACTTGACACTGGAGCAAGTCACCCCTTCATCTCTAAGAGCTAGACAAAGTCTCTCAATTTATCATTACACTGCTTAGCGAAACCCCTAAACGTAGGACTGCCGTTCGGAGCTCAATTGCTAGCTAGTCAATTTTGCAAGATACAAGTCCCCATCAGGGAGATAGAATTTGAATCCAAGCTCGTAGTCTTGCCAATCGCCAACTTCGATGTTATTTTGGGCATGAATTGGCTAAGTCAACATGACGCCATCATCAATTGCCAAAAGAAGAAGATCACCCTGGGCAATGGTAAACTAGCTAAGTCATTTATTGGGAACTTTAGTACAAGAGCTTCCTTAGTCAAAGCTATCAAAGCTAAGAAATTAGTAAGCAAGGGTTGCAGCGCCTTCCTAGTAATAATACTAGAAGAAAAGAAGAAAGACATTCATATATCCAAGAAGCCCATCGTTCGTGAATTCACCGATATTTTTCCCGAAGACCTACCCAGTCCTCCACCTATGCATGAAGTAGAATTCGCAATCGACATTCCCTAGCAACCCAACCTATCTCTAAGGCACCCTATAGAATGGTGCCCAAGAATTGCATGAATTGAATAAACAGTTACAGAAACTACTAGAGAAAGGTCTCCTTAGACCAAGCTCATCTCCTTGGGGAGAGCTAGTTCTATTCGTCAAGAAGAAAGATGGGTCAATGCGGATGTGTATTGATTACTGAGAGCTAAATAAGGTAGCCATAAAGAATAAGTACCCTCTGCCCCGCATTGATGACCTATTTGATCAGTTGGCAGGAGCAAAAGTATTTTCAAAGATCGACCTGCGATCAAGGTACCACCAACTGTAAGTGAAGAGTTTGATATAGCAAAGATCGCTTTATGAACTAGATATGGCCATTATGAATTCCTAGTGATGTCATTTGGATTGACAAATGCGCCTTCCATTTTTATGAACCTAATGTAGCGTATCTTGAAACCATACGTTGACAAATTCATCATCGTGTTCATAGATGATATTTTAATATACTCTAAGACGAAGAAGGAACACGAAGGTCACCTCAGGACCGTGTTAGAAGAACTAAGAAGTCACCAGCTGTACGCCAAATATTCAAAGTGCGAATTTTGGCTTGAATCTGTCGCCTTCCTAGGCCACATTGTAAATGCTCAAGGGATCCAAGTAGATCAAAACAAGGTCAGCGCAATCCAAGAATGGGTAGAACCCATGTTAGTGACAAAAATCAAAAGCTTCTTGGGATTGGCCAGATATTACAGGAGGTTTGTGAAAGGCTTTTCTCAAATAGCCTCTCCACTCACCAAACTTACCCAGAAGTCTGTACCCTTTGAATGGTCGCTAGCTTGTGGAGCAGCATTCCAGGCATTAAAAGATGCACTTACCTCTGCCCCCGTCCTAGTTCTTCCTAAGGAAAGAGTAAACTACCAAGTCTATACTGACGCCTTTGGTATAGGCTTAGGTGCTGTACTAATGCAAGAAAGAAAGGTCATCGCGTATGCTTCCCGTTAGCTGAAAACCCACGAAAGAAATTATGCAGTTCATGATCTCGAGTTAGCTGCTGTAGTGTTCGCCCTAAAAATTTGGCATCACTACCTCTATGGGATTCAATGCTCAATCTTCATAGGCCACTAGAGTTTGAAATACATATTTACTCAACGAGAGCTAAACTGCAGACAAAGATGGTGGCTAGAATTAATCAGTGACTATGACCTTGATATCTAGTATCATCTGGAAAAGCCAACGTCGTAGCTGACGCCCTGAGTCGTCAGGCCACCCTAAATGCCAATATATTAGGAAGCCCGCTAGTAAAAGAATTTCACAAAATGAGTATCAAGCCTGTCTATGGAGACAAACTCAGCTCAGCGTTGGCAAACATCAATGTGGAACCAACCTTTCACAGAGATGTGTCCACTTCACAAACTAAGGATGAAGAGTACTTGAACTTCAAGCAAGACTGATCTTCAATTTCATAAAGGTGCTATCTATCAAGGAGATCATCTATGGATTCCTAAATCCATGCACTACGAAGTTTTAGTTGAGGGCCGTAATTCGGGATATCAGGTGCACCCGGGAAGTACAAAAATGTATCAGGACCTGGAACTATCATTCTGGTGGCCAGGGTTGAAAAAATGTGTTGCAGATTTGTTGGCTAAGCCCACGTGTGTTGCCTAGTAAAAGCAGAGCATCAGAAATCAAGGCGGTCTGCTGCACCCAATAGAAATTTATAGTGGAAGTGGTCATACATATCTATGGATTTCGTCATGGGACTACCTCGTGCGAGATCTGGAGCCGACACAATCTTGGTCATCGTAGATCGTCTCACTAAGTCTGCGCACTTCATTCCCATCCTACAAACTGATTCAGTTGAGAAACTTGCGAAGATTTATATCAAAGAAATAATCCGACTTTATGGTAGTCCCAAGACTATTGTGTCGGATAGAGATAATCATTTTACATCAAAACTCTAGCAGGCAGTTCATTAGGATCTGAGTACTACACTAGCCATGAGCACAGCCTTCCATCCACAGACAAACGGTCAAATGGAAAGAGTGAAACAGGTTCTAGAAAACTTGCTCCGTCTCTGCATGCTAGACTTTGCAGGATCCTAGGAAGAACACATTCCTCTAGTAGAATTCACATATAATAACAACTTTCGGGCAAGTATTAAGATGGCTCCGTATGAAGCCCTATATTGTAGGAAGTGTTCTACGCCAATAGCATGGTCGGAAACGGGAGATGTTCAGTTGTATGGCTCTGAATTAGTAGAAGAAACAAACAAGAAGGTAAAGCTCATACAGCAAAGAATCAGGGCAGCTCAAGATAGGTAGAGCAAATATCACGACATCCGTCGGTGTCCCTTGGAATACTAGGAAGGAGACTCGGTATACCTAAAGGTCAGTCCTATGAAGGGTGTATATCATTTTGGGGTTGCGGGCAAACTCAGCCTAAGGTATGTTGGACCATTCAAAATTCTGAAGAGAATTGGGTTGGCAGCATACCAGTTGGAACTGCCAGTAGATTTTGCTGCAGTACACAACGTATTCCACGTATCGTCTTTAAGAAGGTGCCTCAGAGATCCATCTCACTTAGTTCAGTTCCCAAAAATTCAAATCCAACCAGATCTATTATATGCCAAGGCGCCAATTCAAATCTTGGCTTGTGATCGCAAACAACTTAGGAACCGTGCTATCAACATGATCAAAGTCTAATGGAAGAATCATTCTCACAACAAAGCCACTTGGGAGAAGGAATCTGATATGCGAGCTAAATACCCTAAAATCTTCGAAAACCTAGGTATTCTTTCTTAGCATTCCAAGCTTAAAAATTCAAGTCATATTTTTAACATTGTATTCTTCCTTCCATTTGAGTGATGTCGAGGACGTTCTTAACTGGGGGAGTCTGTAATAACCCAAGTTATTACCTTAGTCAATTAGGACTAATTTCAGTCTTACTATTGATCATAAGTGTTAATTAAGTCATTATGAGTCAACGTCTAAGACCCAGTCCAAATCAGGAGTCAAACGGATCGAATCCTGATTCTAGAAAATCCAGAAACCCTAAAATTTGACCTGTCTAAAACGACCTCAGATCGAAAAACGGACTTCGCCATTGAGTTCATTGCCCTTAAATTAGCTAGTGGTGATCTTTTCGTGTCAATCGAAAGCCGTCAAAATTTTGGCAAATATTTTAATAATATTTAAATGCCCGCGAAAATTTGAAAATTAAAATACTCATCGGATCAAAAATCCGACCTCGCCGTTGCGTTCCTCACCCCCCAATTAGCTATGGGTGCATATTTGGAATTTTTCTAAAATCAAATTAATTGTTTAAATTAATTAAAAAGTTAATATTAATTAAATAAATAATATTAATATTTAAACCTAACGGCACCGTCACTGGCGCCGTCAAAATCCCGCGCGCCATTTCCTTCTTCCGTCGGGTCGAACGGTCGATCAGAGTCATTCGATCAGTTTGATCAAACGGCTCAGGGATCGCCTCCTTCGTCTGCGGGCTCCGCGTGTCACGCTGCCGCGAGCCGCGGCCCATCCTTGCCCGGCGGAGCCTCGCGAGCTCCGCCATGACTCCATTAACCCCCATTGCATGCTAAGATCGAGTCCAACAGATCGAGGAGCCTCTGAAACGTTCAGGCAGCCGAACCTAGCGCACCCCATCGTCCCAACCGTCAATAAAGGTACCATATGATCTCCCTACTCATGCCTCCATTCTTCATTATGCAATTTCGTATTGTTATTTCGGACAGTAGATTAGGATCTGAACGGCTCGATCAAGTTCGATCGAACTTGATCGAGCGAATTGGCCACCTCGTCCACAGTCACGCACAGTGACTCCCTCGACCCGTAGCCGCCTGTCTATAGGGTTAGGCGCAGCAGCCGCTGCAGTCCACCCCACCGACGGTTCATGTGTATTGTGTAGGTAAGACCAAGCCCTATCCGGAGGTATGCGGGCCGAGCCCTCTAGCCGCCGGGATCGCCGCCAAAAGCCTGCCCTAGGTCCCGGTATCGGGATAGATGGGGAATATGAAGCGCCGCAAGGCGGGGTCGGGCCGGGTCGACCCGGGCCCAACCCTTGGGTCGCGGGCCGCCTGCGTAGCACGCATGGCGCGTGGGTCACGCCCGAGTCAGCGTGGGTTGCGCGTGGGCCCCACCAGCAGACCTGTGGCCAGTAAGATGCAACCGCGTGTCCTGGCGGGCCCCGCCTCCTCTGCCTCCGCCAATCATGGCGTGCCACGTGGCAGTGGGTCCCGCCGCCATTATAACCCTGCAGGAAAAATAAATAAATAAATTATATTATATTATATATATATATATATATATAATTATACATATATATATATAGTTATATATTAAAATAGAAATTAAAATTTAATTAAATTACTGATTAGTAGTTAATTAATTAGGCTAATTAATATTAATAATTAAACAGATAAATTAATTAGTAATAAATATTATTAACTGAAATATTAAATAAACATATTAGATTAATAAATAATGAATGTCATTAGTTAATTTAATTAACATGTAAATCAATTTAAATAATAACAACTACTTAATTAATTGATCAATAAACTAATTAGTATAATTAATAAAAACAACAAATAAATGCTAGCTTAATTAATTATTTTAGTTAATTAAAACAGTAGGAAA
Organism: Gastrodia elata; assembly: GCA_016760335.1. NCBI lineage: Eukaryota > Viridiplantae > Streptophyta > Magnoliopsida > Asparagales > Orchidaceae > Gastrodia > Gastrodia elata. The sequence continues at coordinate 35,644,388 of CM028680.1, read as the reverse complement.
ATTAAGTAATAAAATAGTGGATATAATTAAGATTAACTATTTAATTATTTAGTTTAAATTAATCAGTATCATTAATTAATTAGATTAAATTAAGTTAATTAATTAATTAGTATTAATTAAAATCTGTAGATAATTTAATTTAAAACAGTAACTTAATTAATAAATTAGTACTATATAATTAATTTGCAAATTCATTTAAATGGAATAAATGAATAATAAATCCAATTAAATTAATTTAATTTAATCAAAACTGTAAAGTTTAATAACTTTTTGTAAGATGATCTAAACATAGTCAATATAAGTCTCATTTTACTCAGAAAAATAAAATGAACCAATTAACATAATGCAAAAATTACTTTCGGGGTACGCATAATATAGTGACATTTTTAAGACATATTTAACCCCTCATAGCTTTTAATCTAATTGTCCAAACATAGGCAATATGGTCTTAAAATACTCAGGAGAACAGCCCCAACACTGTAGAAGTATTAGTTATCTCATTTGGAGCTCAGTTTGAAAAGTATCATTTAGGATCATACCCTAAAAATGACCAAAACGCCCCTAGAAATTAATTGACCAAAACTTGGTCAATTCAACTCTAAATTCAGAAATTCAAAGTACTAACTAGCTTAGAATTTCAGTGTCATCAATAAACTAAAATAAAATTTATCTGAACCCTAGGAAATTAAAAAATGACCAAAATCATAACTTGACCATTTGAAGTCCAAATTGGGTCTACTTCCCGTCAACACACTCAGTATATTATAGGAAAGCTATAGAAACTGAGTTCACTAAAATTGGATGTCAAACAGAAAAGTTCGGTTTTTGTCACCCGTTGACCTACCCAAATTATCGAATTGCTCTTAGAAATTGAAATAGCTATAACTCAGCCATTTGACCTCAGAATGCAGCGCTTTTGGACTCTATGGAATTCTTGAACAGTAACCAACAGTAAACTGCATAAAAATATAAATTCCATTAAGAGTAAATTACAAGTTTGCAGGTCAAAAACCTTAGTTTGGATATGTAGGACCCATTTTCTTATCCAAATTGAACGTACTTACTATCTATCTTCATGTTTGACAGTAAGGAATTATTTGGCAGTAAGAAATTCCAATTTGGAACCCTAATTCAAAAAGTCACTTTTTTAAACCCAAAATTTAGGTTAAGCATCCTTAACCTCTAAATAATCTCTTAAATCACTAAAACTAGTATTAGAAGTAAATTAGAATCATTTAAGTGAGTAAAGTCAACTATTAGGTCAAACCTATTAAAACCCCTAGAAATTTCTCTAAGTCTTCTCCTAGGACCTTGCACTTTACAATAGGATAATTCCTAAGATTAGGATTAAATCATAAGTTAGATTTCATTCATTAAAAATGAGATTTTTCAATGAATGAATCCTTAGTTTTATTAGTTTCTAAACTTTTTACAACTTATTATAATTATTTTATCTTTTAACCCTAAATTCAGGATAGGAGATTCATCATATTAAGTTTGATTTGCTTAATAGGATTTACCTTAATCAATAAATCACTTTTAGAATGAATATAGATCCTTTGTCTTATCCTTTTAGACTATGTGATTAAGCCTAATCTCATTATGTTTAATTCATAATCTACAATTTAATAGATCTTGATCAGATCTTAGATAGAACGTCTGAATTCATCAATTAGGACGTTATAATTTATTGATTTAAACTTGTAGTCATACTTGATTGAATTAGATTAGAACCTGATCAGTTCTAATCTTTTTAACTTGTAAGGTCGTACTTCTAAGTTACACTCAAGAGTAGGAATTGGAGATCCTAAAATTGTGTAACTTAAAATAGTTAGAATGGTTTAATTAGACAACAATAGTGTCACCATGTATAGAAGAGTCCCTTGCTTACTTGATGTATTTTGTTGCTATGTATTCCTTGTATTTTGTGCTTGGTTCCTTGGACATATCATATAAGCAAACTTTGTGCAAAAAATAAAAACTTAGAATAATTAGGATAACAGTTGTCTTTGGGTTCAGTATACTCTAGTAGATTCGGGTGCACATTTACCCTAATGAACAGGGTAAGGAGTAAAAAGGATGCTTAACATTACTCATTGAGTAGTGTGTGTTAATCTTGGAACCCGTATAATCTTGCAGACGTGTTTTTAAGCCCTGAAAAATACATAAATTAATTTGATCTTCAGATCAAAATCTGATTTCATTTTTGAATTCCTCATACCCTAATTAGCTAAGGGTGAAATTTTGGGAATTTTTGGAGCTCATCTGGTCCTAAATTGGATATATAAATTTAATAAGAATTAATATGATTATTAAATTGAATTATATTAATTAATTTAATTATTTAATTAAAATTTAAGATTAGGATTCGCTGTCGGGGCCGCGGCAGATCCGCTGCGGGGTCCAGACAGAGGCGCATAGCTATGGACCAGTAGGATGCTTAGCACGCATCTTGGCGAGGCCCGTCCAACGGCGCGATCTACCCGCACCGTGATCAGATCGTAGCCGCTCGATCGATAGCCCGATCCAACAGCCTCCCGCGCCCCGCCCTAAGTAGCTCAGATCAAGCGTTGGATCATTTCAGTTTGATCCAACGGGTGATCTGCGTTCTCGATCGACCATTGTAAATCAAGAGATTTGGGCCATCCAGTCGTAATTGAAGACCCATCGAACGGCTGCGTCTTATCTGCCGCTATTCATCTTCGTCCCGAGCGTTCAGTCGCAAGTGGCACCCGACAGGATCCCAACGGCTTGCGAACGTGGCAGTACGGGGACGGGATCTTGTCCCCCACGTTCCCCTTCGCGCCCTAATCACCATAGCCTGGTGATCCTCCCGGAATTGCCCTCTCCCATTCAGAGCCCAATCCGCAGGCACGGGTCAAAGCTGCATGCTCAGTTAGGGCTCTGGAAGCTCTCCAGTGGCTATAAATAGCCATAGAGCTCGCCTGGGGCTTCCTTTGCTTACCCCGGATCTTCTTTGGAACACCAACTTCTTCTTGCTAAGTTTAGGGACTTCTGCATCCAATCGGTGAACCAGGCCTCGTCAGTCGAGTCTGAGGGTAGACTTGGCGTTCAAGTCCCCTAAAGCTGCGCCTGGATCAGCGAAGGTCGTCTGTCCTTCTGCAGTCTCCATTCGAACGCTCGACTTCGTTTCAGGTACAGCCTCCGACCTTATCGTCTCTGTCGAGCTGGTTTCAGCTCGGCTCGCTTCTTTTCTAACCCTAGATGCTGTGATAGGTCCTCACCTAGATTCCCAGTAGCGTCTGAGCCTTCGGGAGAGGCCTGGCAGTGGGCCAGACGGTGAAATTGTCGTCTGAATGCACACTGCCATTGGAGCTCTGGTTCACGAAAATGGTGTGCACCATCTGCACAATTAGCCATTCTTTAGGCGACAGAAGTGCTCGTAAATGATTGTCGAACCATATCGAAGGGTTGGGTGCTATCGAATCGATCGATTCGACTGAGGATCGATAGACCCATCCCGAGCTCCAATTCGCTTTACCACGAGTAGCGCCCCACTAATCCAGACCATCCCAGAACTCCTTGACTCACCATATCGCTTCCCCTTAGATCCCTGAACATGTAGGAATCGAGAATACCAGGATCCATGGGTTCTGTGAGGAGAATTCACTCCTCACAGGTGCGCCTTCTGAGAGGTCTCGGTCGAATGGCACTCCATTGATCTGGTGCCTCCCAATTAGGTCTTCTTAGCTTAATCAGTGCGTCTAGGGTCAAGGATCGTGTAGCCATTGAAATCGGGGCTTGGCGTGACCGGAGCACGGAGAATTTGGTGCTGGAAGCTAGCCCTAGGGTTCGGGCTGCGGGCGCATGCGAGAGGAAGAAGACGATGGATTTGAGTCGGGCCGACCCCGATTCGCGTGTTTTGGTTTTGGGCCTGACAGATATAAAAAGGATTTCTGTATTTAAAATCCTTAAGGAAATTAAATATTAAATAGAAACCTATGGTTGTAATTTAAATAAAAATATAGATTCAATAATTGAAATAAATTTAATAATACTGATCCAAATGGTATGATCCAATATACCATTTGAATTAGAAAAATACAAGGAACCTAAATATAAAATAAAATTTCAGATCTAATGGTTGGATTTAAAAATAATTACCCAACTCTTTGTTGTCCTTAATTAAATCATGTTAAATTTAATAAATATCCAAATGTGTAGATTAAGGTCTCTGATTGTTCCTTAGACCCTAGAGAATAATTTCAGACCCTTAAAACTAATTTTGGATATTTATTTTTCTTAATCACCCCTTAATCACCCTAATTAATGATTAGTAAATTTAACCTAAATTAAGTCTCAGATTTAGGGTAAGTACGTTCCTAATGCTATATTAAGTCTATTAGAACCTAAGTGTAAGGTTGGATTGCCCTAAAGATGCCTAAATTCACTAATCACCCTAATAGGCTTAATTAAGTAATTAGTGATAAATAGCCTAATTAAGTGGTCAAAAATCTGAGATGAGTGAAACTTCTACTTCATTAATCAATATGAAACATATTAAACCAGATTAGATCTAATTTGGATAACTAAACCCTAAAATCCCAATTTTTAGCCTTAAGAGGGGCATTTTGGTCATTTTGACCAAAATGTGCTTAAGTGCCCCTTAGACCTTGGAAATTCAGTAAACCACCCTAAGATAGATTAGAAATGTTCTCTAAACCCTTAGGCTAATGATATTAATACTATTAATACTGAAATTATGAAATCTTCAATTTAGCCCTAATTAAAACACTTAGATCTTAAGTGACCTTAAAGAAGTCACTTAAGCTTAACCCTTAAATGTAATCATTTCAAAAGTCACTTGGTAAGTTCAAACTAGTTAAATTATAAGCTTAACCCTTAAATGTAATCATTTCAAAAGTCACTTGGTAAGTTCAAACTAGTTAAATTATAAGCTTAAATTCTAAAAGAAACAATAATGGAATATCCTAAATTAAAATCTAGCTTAAAGTCTAAAGTGATCAAACATCAGATCCTTAGATCTTAAGTAGCCTAAAAGGATCAATTTGAGTCTGATGTTTAATTTAATACTTAAAATTGTCAATTTCAACCTTAATAAGCTCCATATAGTTTAACTATGAACTTAGATTCTAAAAGAATCACAAATTGAAGCTCTTAAGATAAAACTCTAATTTAGAAATCTAAAGTGATCAAACATTAGATCCTTAGATCTTAGATCTTAGACTTAGATCTTCAATTTGAATTAAACCATCTCCAATTAAATTTTTTTAAATTATTGATTGTTTAATCTTTTGAAACCTTTCATATGGGTATAGGATGATTCAATCTATAAGATAATGAAATTATCTTAAAAATTGAATATAGTACTTAGATTCTCAAGTTCTTAATCGATTGTTTTATCTTATAATCAGTAGGATAGCCTTTCACTAAGTTCTTAGTTCCTGAATCCTTTACCTTTAATTTGGGTAATAGGTGTGAACCCTAGATTCGAGTTAGGATATTACCTTGGATTTAGGATTTGAACTCAACATAGGGTTTAAGTTCTAAATCCTTAAATCTTGATTTACTTAATTAATATTTGGGTAAGAGAGTAAAATATAAATAAATTAGGTCATTGATTTACTTATTTAAACCATATAGTCGTCACATGATTTTGGATTTGAACTTGTTAAGTTCAAATATTATCTTTAAGGACGTAAATCTGAGATTCTACTTGATAGCTAGATATTGGAGATCCTAAACTTGTACTTTCTTAGAGTAGTTAAATTTGGTAATTAGATAACATCATATATCACATAAGTCTAGATTGAGTTTCTTGCTTACTTTGACTAGATTGCTTTGCATACCATGGGTATTGAGCTTTATTCCTTGAGCATAATAGGAGAACTTAGGATATGGATGATACATCCTAAGTTAGTATTTGAATTGCATATCACTCAGTTATGGCAGTGTTTACGGTTGGTAGAATATGCCCTAGCGCAGTTTACCTCTTCAGTAATAGTATTGTGTAGGATTGACCCAGGCTTAGAGGATTAGGATGGCCTAGTGAGTGGGTATTGATTCGATATTTCAGTATTGGAGGCCCTGTATGGCCTATTGGCTGGTATGACAGTACTATGTCTTAGGCTTATTGCTACTTTAGTTGGATTGTTCGGTATTGCTTTCTATTTTGCCTTGCCACATGCTTCAGTGACCTTACTTTCAGTACTTGCTTATTTTGCCACATGTCTCAGTGGCTTTGCATTATATTACTTGCTTTGCTTTTGCCACATATCTCAGTGGCTTTCCTTTCTTTTTAACCTGCATGTTGTATGTATACTTTTATGGATTACTTATATATATTGGCATATTTATGATGCTAGACTTGCATGTTTCAGTACTTGTATTTCTTCAATAGATTCATCATATGTTAAAATGATCATAAGCATGTTAGGTTTTTAGAATTATATTGTAGTCGCTGTTCTTTAAGCTTTTAGCCTCACCTTATTTATTTTGCATTGTATGCTGGCTATAAATGGATAGTTTATAGTTACCCATTTCTTTCATAGCTTGTTGCACCCTTTACTGCTTGCATGTTTAGTTAATTTAAATATGAATTCTTTAAAATATTTAGTTCATTAATATAGCCTAAAATGTACTTAGACAATTGTCTAGCTGTAACCTTTTTGTTTTGTTGGCTGGGGCCCTGGCATTTATGATACCGACAAATGTCAGATTCAGACATGTTCGTGGGCAGTGTCGCAGAAGAGGAGCAGGTTCAGGAGGAGGATCGTGCGGCTGCTGTTTAGTTAGGTTTTGCCTTTATTTCAGTGAGATTGAGAGACATTTTTATTCTCTTTAAACTTTAGTTTGTAATAATTAATTCTGGATATATTTTATTTCTGCATTGTGATGAGTTACTGTATTGCATTCTCTTTTCCTACTACGTATGCTTGTGGATGTTACTCTATTATTAATTGCTTCCGCCACTTTGATATTCATATATTGATGATGTTATAACACTTGGTGATATGTCCTTGGCTTAAGGCAGGTTGGGTTTACCTAACTTTACTTAAGTTAGGGATTTGCCACAATTGGAGCACCGTACTTCCTTGTTGTTAGTATGGGGGCCCCACATTTACTTACCTACTCATTTGTACATATTTATAGGATGCTAGACTTTACTGCTTACTACTTGTACTATTTTCAGATTTCTGTCTTTAATTAGCATATGTCATATGATCATAGCATGTCTAGGATTAGACTTTACTTTTAGTACTTTTACTTACTGCACTATATATGTATATGCCCATTCCTTGCTAGTTGTTGAGGTGTGCTTTTGCCTCATTTGTTGCTTAGTTATAAATGCTGTATTTATAACTTGTTCTGTTCTTTGTACGCTTTCTGCCCCTACAGCTTGTAGTTTACTTTTCATTATGCTTAAGGTTTAAGTGGTGACATTAATAACTCGTTTAAAATATTCAGCCTAAAATGTACTTAGACAATTGTCTAACAAGATTTTTTTTTTTAGCTGGGGCCCCTAGCATTATGAAACCGATAATGTCAGATTCAAATAGACTTGAGGAGCTGGGTGCTGAAGACGAAGTGCCTTATTTAAAGGAGGAGCTTCAGCCAGGAGAGCTGGATACTGCTTAGTTCCTTCTAGCTACTTGTGGGATGAGTGATTTATTTTCCAGTCCATAAAACTATGTATTTGATGTTGTAATAATCCATGTACTGTGACTGTGATTTACTTTCTGCACTTTATTATTTGTTGAGCTATAGTACTATTTCTTATGTGATGCATGGTGGATGGATGTATTATTGAGTTCATTTTGCTTCCGTACTCTGTCTGAATGTCTTAATTAGTGACTGATACTTTTATTTATACTGTGCACATCCTTCCCCTGGCAGTGGATTGTGGATCTCACCTAATCGAATGTCGAGCGAGGGATTTGCACGAGTGACACTCCGCTCCTTAGCCTAATGATTGGGGGCCTAGGGAGCGGGGCGCCACAAATAATCTCTCACGTATAAGTGTTAAAATGTAACGTCCCCAATAATTGAATAAGAGATTAATACAACATTGGGATGTTACCTTAGCACCCAATACTCAATTAGAAGAAAACTAATCAAATATAGATGCGAAGTGACCAAGTCTCATTATGAGCAAATGTTAAGTTAAAGTAAATTTGTAATGAAATACAATAGAAGATATATGTTAAGGAGATACATGAAAATATTGCAAGTATATACAATACAGGCAATTAATATAATCCACTCATTCAACCCAATCAATTACAAAATAAGTAATCACAACATAGATATGCAAAGATAGGTAAAAATAATTCAAGCAGTTTAAGAAAAAATTAATTATTATAAGGTTTTTAAAAGTAAGAGTAAAAGAAAGTAAGTCACTCTCTCACTTGTAATAAAATGCAAGTAAGCATTTAAATTAAGCCGAAGCAAAATTCTTTATAAGCTCTTTAAATATTAGGACCTACATTACCTGAATCAAATATCTCTTGATCTATCATATTTTTGTATTCAAATATGATAGGGCAAGCCAATAAAAGAAAATGTATAGTTAGACTAAATAGTCTAAGCACATTTTAAGATTGGCCACATTTTAAGTTAATAGAATATCATAAGCATTAATTTACAATTTAAACTAAACAGTAGAGCTATAAAAGCTATTAAGTATTAAAAAAGAAACTAAACATACCATAAAGAAGACAATATAAAATAAGCTGAGTAAGAATACTCACTTGTTTATAAGTCCTAGCCTGCATCCAAAAATAGTAAGGGAAAAGCATCCTAAAAGGCTAAAAACTACTATGTGCATTTAAAATAAATGAAATTGAAGTAATACATGTTCAATAAAATTTATGCTAATAAGCAAAAAAAATATAGTGAAGCATAAAATGAAATTAAGCAATATATACTGTATCCTAAATGAACTGTAAGTAAGCAAAATACAATACTAGAAATAGAGTGTAAAGCATAGAAAATAAAGAAGTATCTTAAACTCTTGGTCTAAGACAAATATAGCCTAGGACTATAAGAAAAAATAGTCATAACTAAATAGTTATGAAAAGATCTTACAATCAATAAGATTATAAGAGAACTCTTATATTATCAGTTAAAGTAATATTTAGAAGTTATCTCATTCTGCGCAGAGTTCAACAAAATGAGATGAAGAGTTAAGCACATCTGCCCAACTGAATACAATGGGGGGTCAGACATTCACATTTACCCTCTCTAAAATGTGAAGTCCTATTATAAGCGCTATCTTTCTTATTCAAATTGTCATAAGGCATTCCCATTAAAGTACTATGAAAGTTTTAATTATGCACAATAATCTTATATGAATGTTCAAGGAAAAAGGCTCAAAGCTAAGCAAGCATTCAATAAATTTCAATAATTGTAAACTATGTGATATCATTTTTGTTATCTAAATTTTAATGATCTACTTAATAATGGAGCTAATTGAGCTCCTAATTGACTTATAGATATTAATCTTTAAGTCAATTATAATTAATAGTAGAAGAAAGAGAAGTTTAGAAAATAGCGTTTTCAAGTAATTGAAATTCATCCTACACTAGTCATAAACTGATCAAATCAAATAGATTATTGATTAAAGTTTAAGGAAACTAGTAAGGAAGAGTATAATTTATAATTTGCTATGCTAGTGAAAGTATAAGATAAAGGAAATTCTATTAGCTTCATCTAGTTAGCTTACAAACTAGAAAGTATCAAATCAATTCAATCATGAAGTTATCTAAGATTAATTGATGTTGAGTATTTAAAAATAAGGAAAAAAGTATATTATATCCTACAAGTAATAATTCATTTGTAGTTGTAGGAATTTAAAAATCTATTGCTTATTTAAAGCATGAAAGGGATCTATTGTTCTATAGTTTAATTAATAGATAGCTAATTTAAAAGGTTAAATACTATTGGAATATGTGCTAATCATTTACGTGATTGTTTGAACACTAGTCTTATTATAAGTTCTTTTAAAGAACTTTAACTTAATAATTGGAAGTATCAAGCTAAAATAGAATCTAAAAGAAATTGAAAGATTCTTAGTTAATTTTAATATGCGACTAAAGGAGAAGTAAGACATGTAGGAACATAAGGATCTCATTCCAATTCTAAATGTTTTGGCATTAACTCTATTATATTTGCTCAAAAGAAACACATAGTACATTAACATGCAAGTCTTCCATTCATTTGGAAGATTAGTTAAAAAGATCAATAATATAAAGCTAATATTAAGTCAATCCATTACATAATATTTCTTATTCCAATATAATCCTAGCATGAGATAAGAATTAAAACTACATTCCATAATTATGAATATAGCATCCACCAATTAAAACAAAGCATAAGATAATCTTATGGTTCATCTAATTTCTATAAGATGAAAGGAGAGAACAATTCATTTAAAGAACTATCATTAACTTAATTTAAGCGCATGACGTTAGTTCTAATTAAGTTCCAACATAAACAATTTACATGTAACTTCACATTCTAAATTACATGAAGCATGACAATACCATCAAGTCTAGTAAGCTAATCTAAATTCCATATGAAGTGTATTTTGAAATAGATAAATTAAACTCAACATATGATATGCAATTATTCAAGTTAAATTCCAAGTATTCAAATTACATAGCTAATAAAAACTACCTAGAATGATAGAGATAATTCTAACTTACACAATCTCATACAATTTATTCTACATATGAAAATGATTAATTATAGAAGTTATAAATATTTCCAATTCATAATTCACATTGATATAAAAATTATTGACAATATTATGAATAATTCACTCTGAAAAGATGCATGCATTTCATTCAATTTAATCCAATACTAAGAAATACAATTTAAATGAGCATTAAATAATTCCAATTATCATATCAATAAAAAATAAGATTTAAACATACAATTTAAAACTATATGTGAGATAATAAAATGAAACAAAGTTGTTATCTTAGGATTCACACATCCTAAAATAAATATTTATGAAAAATAAAGAAATAACATTTAACTTAGATTTAAGAAACAAAATACCTAAAATATCCAAATATTGTCCAAATGATATGTTATATATGTCAATGTGATCATTATATCCTAATGAGTAAAATGACACTAACTATGTTAAATTTGAGTAACATTGAATTTTTAGTTTAGATGGGTCTTAATTAGACTTAGAGTATCATTAGGAGATCTAGGATTCAAAACTAATATTTGATCTCATATTAATGGTCCTCATATTTTTGTGAGTGATATGGAGTATTAAATTATCCAATTTGAATTTCATATGTTCATGTTATCTCAAATGAGATTTAGTATAAACTAGTAATTATTTATTTAATCTAAAAAAATGGTTAATTTAAATATTTATCAAGATAGAAATTAACCAACAAATTACTAATCTACACTTTTAACGATCAAAATGGTATATGATATGACATATTTTGGATATTTATTTTGTAAGTTAGAAGGAAACAAAATTTTGTATAAATCATATATATATATATATATATATGTATGCATTTATATTATTACTTTCCATTGATTAATTAATAATCTAGTCATTTTTATCGCAGCGCTGTCAGTAAAGAAAAACAACGGAGAGATGTGCGACACGTGGCCAGGCTCAAGAGAAACGGTTAGTGGAATTGAACCGGTCGATTCATTCAGTAAAGCACTCTTGACCGTCTTCTTCTCCACGAGTTCGCACGGGAAGAATTTGGGCACAACGACATAAACACCATGTGCCATTTCAGGTTTTGTCGAATCTTAAAAACAATTGCAAGATCTGAGATTTTTATTTGAAATATAAAGAAACTAAAGTTGAAGATATTTCTTAGATTCACAAAAGCAGAGGCCTTGATTTTTTTTTTTTTTTTTTTTTTTTTGTTTACAGCATACATGAGAAGAAGGCGAAATAGAGAGGTCAGATCGAACTTAATAAAATCTGATCAAGTTCCATTGAGCATTTATCGCTTAGCCTGACTTAATCCTAAACTCGTAATTAAGTTAAACACCCTAAGATTTTGAGAAATGCAGAAACATTTATGTATTTGGAATAAGTAAAACTAAATAGAGATACAAAATTAGAACAAAGTTTTATCCAGTTTCAAAGTAAATAAATATTCTATTAATGCAAGGTTCGAGATCTAAGGTAAAAATTGAATATGTAGAATAGGAAAGAGATGAATTAGAAACAATGTACCTGCACTTTGGAGGAAATTGATAAGACTTAAGATTTCAGCTAGCAATCGTTCTATACCCTACAGCAGGATCTTCGCATGACCTAGTAGCGACCGAGCTTTTCATCGGCTAAACTCAGAGGCACTTCCAGCAATTTTTGCTTGCAGCATCTACGCTCTTCTCAGCTAATTTGAATGTAATAAGATAAGGATTGAGTGAAGCTCAAAAATTAGGAATGTATTGGGATGATAACGCATTCGCAGAGACAGCTGGACGGATCATGGGGAAGGAAAGAACATACGCAGTCCTTCGATTGGCAGCGTCTGAGAAAAAAATTGGGGAAGAGGTACAGTTGTAAAATTTGAGCCGTCGATCAGTTAAAGTGATCAAACGGCTGGATTAATTGGGATGGATGGAAGCCGTTGGATTTAGCCAAAATAGTGTTGAATGACTGGGATCGAATTGGGTTGTCGTTCCCTGTTTTGTCATGTAAAGCGGATCTCCGCAATTCTTATTTATCCATTGGGAATTATTAATAATATATAAATTATTTAATTTAAACATCTATAATTTAATCTGTATATTATTACAATTTTATTTCTTTAATTTAAGCATTTAATTATGCTCCGAATTATCTTATATTTTCACCTTGCCTAATTGAGAGGTGAGGAACTCAAAAATAAAATTAGATTTCCGATCGAGGTATATTTAATTTAACTAATTTCTTGAGTAATAAAATATTATTAAAATATTCGTAAAATTTTTGATAACTTCTATACACATTCAAAATATCACCCCTAGCTGATTTTGGTATGGTGAGTCTAATGGTGAACTCTGTTTTTAATTTTGAGATCTAAAAAAATTAAGTATTTTTAAAATTATCAGGATATCAGGAAGTGTTGAAAATTATCAAAGTCTCCAAATCACACGAAATTTGAGGTGGAGAATTTTAACACTATTATAAGAGTAATGGAAGATGTTTGGAGTCAATTAGGTCACTAATTGACGAGTAATAATATTATGGTTGTTATAAACTCCCCTCATTCAAAAGAGTGTCACCCTCGACACACAACAATTAAAACATAGTAATGTAAATACAAGGAGAAATTCTAAATGAAACAGAATTGAAAATGAAAAATTTATGATTACTTGATTATGGAAAGAACTATGGGAATTTCTTTTGCATATCCTCTTCTTTCTCGTATGTGGCATCTTTATTAGAATGATTTTGCCATTAGATCTTGATCATATGAATACTACGATTTCTTAATTGGTTAAGATCTCTCCCCAAAATTATTATAGGCTTAACAATGAAAGTCAAATTTGGTTGCAATTCCATTGCTAGTATCTGAACTTGTTGATTAGGATCTAGTAAACATCTCCTTAGTGATGATACATGAAACTCATTGTGCACAGCTGAGAAGTCTTTAGGCAACTCAAGTCTGTATGTAGATGTTCCAATTATTTCTATCACTTCAAAGGGTTCTAAGTATCTTTGACTCAACTTTCCAGAAGCTCCAAATCTCTGCACACCTCTCATCGGACTAACTTTAAGATATGCTCTCTCACCCACTTGAAATTTTAATTGACGATGGCGAGCATCATAATATTTCTTCTGCCTATCCTGTGCTGCCATCATATTGCATTTAATCAGTTGCACTTTTCTAGTGGTTTCTTCAATCAATTATGAACCATAAAGTTGTGAGTCTCTTACTTTAGTCTAAGAAACAGGAGTTGTACATCTTTTTCCATGAAAAGCTTCATAAGGAGCCATACCAATACTGGACTGATAGCTATTATTGTAGGCAAACTCAACTAATGCTAAGTGATCTTCCCATGATCCACTAAGTCAATAACATAAAGACACAAGAGATCTTCCAAGATCTGATTAACATATTCAGTTTGACCATCTGTCTGGGGATGGAAAGCAGTACTCAACACTAAATTCATTCCCAAGCCTCGCTGAACAGCAAACCAAAATTTGAAAGTGAATCTACTGTCTCTGTTAGAAACTATATATTTTAACGTACCATATAAACAAATGATCTCTTTAAGATAATGCTTAGCTAACTTCTCAACAAGATCGATCTGATGAATAGCTAAGAAATGCACTGATTTAGTGTGTCTATCGGCAATCACCCAAATTGAATTAGAACCAGATCTACTCTTAGGCAAACCTACAACGAAGTCCATAGAGATATTGGATCACTTCCATTCAAAAATTTCTAAGGATCTAAGAAGTCCACCAAGCTTCTGGTGATCGGCCTTGACTAAAGAACAGGGATGGCATTTGGAAATGAAAATGGCTATGTCTTATTTCATGCCCGACCACCAAAATGATTGCTTGAGATCCTGATACATCTTGCAACTACTAGGGTGTATAGTATAGATAGAGTTATGAGCTTTAGACAATGCTTATAATTGTGAGCTTTTAGAAATCCATAACCTAGACTTCTGGGAAATGACTCCTTCGACATCAAGACGTAATTTAGATCTCTTGCCACTATTAATATAAGAAACTAATTGAGAATATGAAGGATCTTCTTTCTGAGCTTCAATTATTCTTGACCTAAGAGATGATTCAAACTGAATAGTACATAACAAATTGCATAAATCAGCAGATCGGATCAGCTCTAAGTTTAATATTTCAAAATCTTTGATCAAGGAATCATTGCAATAAAATGAAGATAAATCTGCCTTACGACTTAGGGCATCAGCTACAAGATTAACTTTTCCTAGACGATAAATAATTTCCAAGTTGTAATCACAAATCAATTCTAACCACCTACGTTGATGGCAGTTAAGTTCTTTTTGAGTAAAGATGTACTTTAAACTCTAATGATCAATGAACATTTCACACTTAACTCCATACAGGTAGTGTCTCCAAATTTTAAGAGCGAAAATTACTCCTTCAAGTTCTAGATCATGTACAGGATAGTTTCTCTCATTTGGCTTTAGTTACCTTGAAATATAGGCGATGACATGCTAATCTTACATTAGAACACATCCCAGTCCTACCTTAGAGGCATCAGTATAAACCTAAAAATTTTTGTCTTCTTGAGGTAACATTAAAACTTGTGCAGAAGTTAACAGTTATTTCAACTTCTAGAATACTTCTTCCCAAGCTGGGTTCCAAATAAAGGGAGCTTCTTTACAAGTTAATTGAGTTAACGAAGATGTTATTTGGGAAAATCCACGAACAAATCTTCTGTAATATCCAGTAAGTCCTAGAAAACTGCAAATTTCAGTTACAAATTTTGGTTGAACCCATTCTTGTACAGCTTGGATCTTCTTTTGGTCAACTCTTATGCCTTCAGAATCTACTACGTGACCTAGGAATGCCTCTGAGTTGAGCCAAAATTTGCATTCCAAGAACTTGGCATATAACTTATACTCTCTTAGGAGAATTATGATAGCACGGAGGTGATTCTTATGATCAATAACTGACTTGGAATGAATTAGGATGTTGTCGATGAAGACTATGATGAACTGATCGAGGTAAGGCCTTAAAATGCATTGCATTAGTTCCATGAAAATGGAAGGGGCATTAGTCAGTCCAATAGACATGATAATAAATTCATAGTGCCCATAACAGGTCCTAAATGCAGTCTTAGGAATATCTTTATCCTCAACTCATATCTAATAATATCCTGTTCTCAAATAAATTTTGGAAAATACTTTTGCTCCTACTAATTGGTCGAACAAGTCATCGATTCTAGGAAGAGGGTACTTATTATTTACCGTCGCCTTATTGAACTCTCTTTAAATAATACACATTCTCATGGAACCATCCTTCTTCTTCACAAAAAGGATAAGAGCTCCCCAAAGCAACATGCTAGGGCACACAAAAATTTTTTCTAATAGTTCTTACAACTGTTCATGAAGTTCTTGATGTTCTCTTGGTGCTATCCTATATGGAGCCAGAATTATCTCTATTGAAAACTTTACCTCTCTTATTGGAGGAAGTCCAAGTAATTCATTTGGAAATACATCTAGGAACTCTCTTATGATAGGGGTATCCATTGGATTACTCTCTTCTTTCTCTTCACCAATTAAAGTTACTAACACAGCAAAGAAACCTTTATTAATTAGGCACTTAGCTTCATGTGCATTGATTAATGATGCCATTAGGCCAAGCTTGCCTACAAAGACTTATGGTTTTCTCCCTACTTGAAGGGAAACTTTTTTCTATACCAATCTATTATAGCATTGAATTTCTTTAGCCAATCCATTCATAAAATTATGTCAAAATTGGCAATCAGCATAATAATTAGTTTGGAGGGAAAGAGTTGATTGCTGATTGGGATGTTTACCAAACAAAATCTTTTTGCTTTTCTTTTAACACCTGATGGCATCTACACTTTCAATGCATTACCCAGGCTGAAAGGTTGTAAGTTTAGGGAAGATGCAAACTTATATGATATGAAAGAGTGACTAGCTCTCGTATCAAAAAAAGTTTCACACAACTAATTCTCAATTGACAATGTTCTTATAATAAGAAAGAAAGGAAAAATTCAACTACTGCATGTGAAATTAAAAGCAAGTAGTATTTGAAAATAATGGTACTAAAAATGAGAAACATAATATGAAAAACATATATATAAAACCTACCAGTCACAACTTCACTTTTATCTTTAGCGATGGAAGCTGAGAGAGCATACACCCTCGGTATGGATGAGGATTAATCAACAGCTTTGCCCTTATTGGCACGATTACCTGCCCATATCTCTGGGCTTAAGAAGAGACTTTCTTCTTATCATGAATATTTTTGCCTGTAGGAGAGGGCATAAGAGCGGGGAGCAAAGCCTTAGTAGGTGAGTTCCCAAACCTAGACACAACTCTCCCCAATGAGTTCATGTCAGGTAATCCTTATTTCTCCTTACTGCCTGTCCATTGGCAGTAATGTGTATACACAAAATCTGTCCATAAATGAACCTAATGCAAGTATTATTCTAATTTTTTATGTTTTTGTTTCATGCATCAAATTATCTTGTATGATATACCCAAGGTAAAAAGGCTCAAAACACAAAGAAAGCAAAGTATTAAAGTTCAATACTAAGCAAGAGACTCTATTGAACACATGTGATATCTGTTGTTGTCTAATTTATCCATTATAACTATCCTAAGTTTATACAAGCTCATGATCTCTAATATCCTACTATCCAGTATAAACTCAAATTTATGGCCTTATAAGGTTAAAAGCAATTAAAATTGATGAGGCTCTAATGGAATTTAATCAATGATGCTTACATAAGTTAAATAATTTATCATTCATACTAATTTATAATGTTCATCAACCCAAACTAATCTTGATTAAAATAAACCAAGATTGATAAATTAATAATGAAACTTCTAAGATTAGGGCTTAATCACTTAATTTAGAGGTGATACTAAAGGCTAAAGTTTAAATCCCAATTCTCATAGACTAAAGATTTAAGGCAAATTCTATTAAGTAAAATTAGAACTTAATAGGATGGATCTCTAATCTTAATATAAGGTTAAAAGATAAATTATTTATAATTAAAATATGAAATTTAGAAACTAATAAAACCAAGATTTCATCTATTGAGTAACTTATTTACCTAATGAATGAATTTTAACCTAAGTCTACATCTAATTTCTAAGGAAAAGACCTAAAGACTTAATAGAAATCTACTTAGAAAAATATTACATTGCTACACATTAAAGTTAATTAAGTTTTAATTATACTTATTTGTTGATTTAGAAAAACTTAGGGATGACATAATGTGAGATGAATCTCAAATTATGAAACTTATTATTTCTTAGAAATATTTTTGAGTGAAATTAGGGCTTCACTTATAATTAAATTTAATAAGATCAAAATGATTTAGAAATGATTCCTAATCACATAATTCACTGATTTTAATGAATATTATAGCTTTCGAAAGCTTAAGAGTGCTTAAACCTTATTTTGGGCAAAATGACCATTTTGCCCTTACTTAAGGGTTCAAAATACAACTTTTTGATTTGGGGTTCTAAACTAAAATTTATTAATTCCAAGTGGTTACTTATTAATTAATATAAAGATAGACTGTAAGTACACCCAAATTGGCCAAGGAATAAGCCTTGTGAGCTTAAAATAGGATTTTAGCTCAATAAGGGCAAATTAGTAATTTTACCTGGTGAAATATAAAATTTTTATTATACTTGTATTTTTTAATGTGTAAGGATTCCATGGAGTCTAAGATCACTAAAGTGTGATGTCATTTGGCCAAGTTATGGTCAAAATAAGATTAGGGTCTAATTATGTAATTTAGGGATTTTAGGAAATTTCCTAAACCTAACTTATTCAAATGATGTCCAAATACAACAAATTCAATGGCTATAGCTTTCCTATAATACACTGAGTGCAATAACTGGGAGTACACCTAATTTTGACTTCATTTGGTTAAGTTATGTGCTAATCAAGTTTAAGGGTGATTAGGGCTAATTAGGAAATCTAATTATCAAAACCTAAATATTTTTGCAGTTTACTGATTCTTAAACTTTCTTGATCAAAATGATATATTGGATGACCTAATTTGGTGCCAAATTTACTAAGTTATAGCCAAATAAATTTCTTGGGCTTAAGATGTAATTAAGGAAGGGACCCAAAAGTCATTAGTCAAACTACACTGCAAACAACAAAACCAATATTCCTAGAACAATCTTGGCATTCTCCTGAGTAAAATGAGATATATATATATTGGCTATGATTGGAGCTAAAATGATCAAGTTATGGTTAATTGAATTTCTATAGTTTAAGGGTATAATTAATGGGGATCCTAAATATTATTAGTCAAATCACACTCCAAATAGCAAATTTGACATTTCTTAAATATTTTGCATAATTTTTTGAGCAAAATGTTATGTACATTTGCTAAGATTAGATTATGGGGTTGAAAAATATATTAATTAAAGTTATGAATATTAATAATTAATTAACTTAAATTAAAATTACTTATTACATTCATACTTACTCTAATCCTCGCAGCGTGCCAAAAATGAGCACATGGGCTGGCCCAAAGCGGACTGGCAAATGGGCCAACAGCGAGCAGGAAAAGCGGCCTAGTTTGACTTGGGACACTATGCCCAAATGGTGCGAGAACGTGACCCAGCACAACACGAGGGCATTAAGCCCAAATGGTGTTAGAGCACGGGCTTAAGGTACGAGCAAAAACGGACCGACCCAGAGGAGAGCAGATGACCCAAAATGGCACTATTGGGTTAAGATGAGCTCGACCCAGTTCAGGGAGGACCTTCATCTCCGCCAGAGCAGAATTAGGGTTCAAGAATGCAGATAGAATTGAGAGGTAAAGGAAGATCCAGATTCAAAATTTCCCATAGAACTCATGATTTAGCATTAACAATCTCTTAACATGCAAAAGAGAAATACCCTAAATCTCTAGGGTTATAGTACAGATCGATTGGTAATCGCATGAGAAGCTGAGATCCATTAGGTTCGATTAAACAATTAAAATTCACATAATATAATTCAACATACGAACAATATAATTAAATGAGGTACAGAGCAGAATCAATTGCATGCACATTAAGAAAATGGAGTACCTGATGGAGTCGGTGAGAGTTGTGTTTGCAAGGAATGGAAGATTTTGACGAACACCGGGAAGAAGTGGATCATGCTAGATCCTTGCTATGGATAGCTCTCACCGACCACAACCAAGATTGGAAATGGATAAAGGTTAAGGATTAGCTTGGTGGTGGTAGATTGCCACTTGTAGTCGAGTGGTGAGTGTCAGCCATCGCGTGTTGAGACGCAAGACACATGACGTAGACCCTCAAAAAGGATGAAGATCATGGGATGCATGGACCACAAAACACAAGCCGCACGGACCGGCCCAGCGCCAAATGCGGCCCGGTCCAGCCGACAACAAGTGCGGGCCCCGCCTAATTGGCAACAGGCATTGGCCCAATAGGATGAATGGGCCTGACCATTCAGGATCGGTCCGAGCCAAAAATGAAAAAGACGCTCGCATTCTTGAATAAATAAATAATAATTAAATTTATTTAATTAAAAATTGAGTATTAATTTAGTCCAAAAAATTTCCAAAATTTCACCCCCAGATAATTGTATGTGGAGAGGAATACAACAGCAAAGTTGAATTTTGATTCCAACGAGCATCTAGTTTTTCTATTTTCAAGGGTATTTTAAATATATCAAAATATTCGCCAAAAATCTAATGACTTCCAAATGCTTTCAAAACATCACTCCTAGCTAATTTGGGGGTGATGAGCACAATGACAAAGTTAGATTTTTGATTTGAGGTCAATTTAAATAGGTCAAACTCCAGGGTTCCTGAAATTCCTAAAATTAGGGTTTTATCTATTTAACACTTGATTTGGATCAAAACTTCAGGGTGAGCTCCCAATGACTTATTAAGAGTGATAAAACAAAAACTAGGACATGGTTCAGTCCTGATTAACTAAGGTAATAACCTTAGGCTATTACATGATGCAAAAGTTAACTTTCTTTTCTTACATCAATACACATCCCAAGCAAGATCCTAAAGAATCTGTGAAGATTTGGAAATCTACTCCTTCCTTGGGTAAAGTTAGAAAAGGAGCACAAGTAAGAGCTTGCTTAAGATTTGAGAAGGCATTTTCACATTCAGGAGCCCACTCAAACGAAATAAATTTTTGAGTTAACCTAGTCAAAGGAGACACTATTTATGAAAATCCTTTGGAAAACTTGCAATAGTAACCGACAAGTCCCAAAAAGCTATAGATATCAGTTGCTATTTTTGGTTGGGACCAATCTTGAACAACACTAACCTTCCTTTGATCAACCTTAATTCATTGAGCGTCGACCACATGACCTAAAAATGCCACAAAATCAATCCAGAACTCACACTTGGAATACTTAGCATATAGTTGATGCTTGCACAATTCTATTTGCACAACCCTCAAGTGATTCTCATGCTCCACTTCACTCTTAGAATAAATTAGAATGTTGTTGATGAATATGATTGCAAATTTATCTAAAAAGGGTTTTAGCACTCGCTGCATTAAGTTCATAAAGATGAACTGTGCATTTGTTAGGCTGAAAAACATCAATAAGAATTTGTAATGTCCATAACGTGTCATTAGTGAAGTCTTCTAAATATCTTCTTGTTTGACTTGCAGCAAATGGTAACCTGACCGTAGATGAATCTTAGAAAACACTTTGGCTCAAGACAACTGATTGAATAAATCATCGATATGATATAACATGTACTTATTCCTTATCATTACCTTGTTGAGTTCTTGGTAATATATGCACATATGCATAGAACCATCATTCTTTATAACAAAAAGGATTGGCGCCCCCCAAGGAGACATGTTTAGCCTGATGAGACCTTTCTCTAGTAATTCTTGATGCTTCTTGTTCAATTCTTGCAACTCCTTAGGTGTCATGCGATACGAGACCTTTCAAATAGGCTGAGTTCCAAGGATAAGCTTGATCACAAACTCCACTTCTCTAACTGGCAGAAGGCAAGGTAAATCTTCAAGGAATACATCGGTGAATTCTCTAACAATACGATTCTTGCCGATAGAAATATCGTTCTTCTTTTCAACTAACTTAATTACAAGGTAAGCGTCTCATCCTTTTCTAACTAGCTTTTCTTCCTTGAGAGCGTTAATCAAAGAAGCTTGAGGAATAATTAGAGAAAGGTCTCATCAGGCCAAGAGTGATGATTTGCCTTGCTTGACACCCACTGCATAGAGTGATCTTTTACTTCTTGGAGTTTATGGTGGCAACATGCTTGCTTAGCTAGTTCATCCCTAGTATCACATCAAATTTGGGATGCACGATTGTAATGACCCTAATATTAGATCATGAATACAATCCAATACTAGAGCATTACTATAGCAATTAATACTGAATTAGATGGAAACTAAACCAATATTAAGTGCTATATGGCCAAAAATATAGTGAGGCAAATGAGTTAGAAGTAAAATAAATAATTAGGAAGTATGAAGAAACTAGAAGCATCCAATCCACTATCCAAACTAAGAAAGTAAAATAAAAGTAAATCCATCATGTAAATAAAATAAAAATAATGCAGAAATTAAGTTATTACAAACTGCTTTAAATAAATTAAAGTAAATTTCACTCGTCCTCACTAAAGCAGTAAATAAATGCAGAAGTAGAGTCTTCAATCTACAAGTGGTCGGTGCTAGTCCCAGCTCTATTATTTAGAGGATGCTCTTGATCTACCATATTTAGTTTTTAATACAGTACGGTACAGCCAACAAAAATAAAAACAAGTGATTAAACTTAAAAAATCTTAGTACATTTTAAGGTTAAATTAAGTTTTAATTAATTTTTAATCAAATATCATAATTGCAATTTTACAATTAAATAAGAGTAAGCGGAGCACTAAGCATTAAGATAGGGTATAAGAACTGTGTAAGGATAGTAAGTAAAGTAAAAGAGTAAGAACTCGTAAGTAGGTATGCTCTAGCCTGCAATAATAAGTATGGGAAAATATACATCCTAATAAGGCTAAAAGACTACTAAAGTGCATATGAAAACATATATGAATACTTGAATATATTTAATGAATTTCTTGCTAATTATAAATAATAGAAGAAGTGAAGCATAAAAGGTAAGTAAGATAACATACACTACATAAAGTAAATTCTAAAGTGTAAAGTAAATAATAGTAAGAAGTAAGAATTGAACAGTAAAGTAAACTAAAGTAAAGTGAGACTTAGTCACATGGTCTAAGTAAATATAGTCAAAGACTATGATAAGTAAGAATAGCCAAAAGGCTATGAAAACAATAATGAAATAATGTTATTTAAGTTTTCCATTATGCGAGCATAAGTTACAGAATGAGTGAGGAGTGTAGTGATAGTATTAGTTTTATTGTTGGACTTGTAGTTTGACTAATGACTTTTGGATATCCTCCCTAATTATCTTATTTAACCTAAAAATTTATTTTGCTATAACTTAGTCAATTTAGCTCCAAATTAGGTCATCTAATATACCATTTTGATCAGAAGAACCTAATTAATAGTAAACAGTAATAAAATTTAGATTTTGATGATTAGATTTCTTAATTTGCCCTAATTACCATAAAATTTAATTAGTTCATAACTTAATCAAATGAAGTCTAAATTGGGTCTACTCCCAGTCATCTCATTATATTATAGGGAATTTATGGCCTTAGAGTTTGCTGAATTTAGACATCATTTGAGAAAGCTAGGTTTTTGGACCTTTCCTAAAACCTTTTAATTACATATTTAAACCCTGGAATTATTTTGACTATAACTTGACCAATAGACCACAAATTTCATAAATTTTAGACTCTGTGGACTTTTTAGATAATAAACAATAATAAACTAACTAAATTTTAGATTTCACTAGGTAAAATTATCAAATTTCCCTTATGAGCTAAAAATCTTAAATTGAGCTCACAAGGCTTAATCCTTATCCAAATTGAGTGTACTTAATGTCTTTCTTCATATTATGCAGTAATTAATCATTTGGAATCAATACATTTTAATTTGGAACCCTAAATAAAAAAGTAGCATTTTAGACCCTTAAGTAGGGGCAAAATAGTCATTTTGCCCAATTTTAAGTTTAAGTTTACTTTAACCTTAGAATATTAATTAAATTACCAAAATCAATAATATAACAGATTTGGGATCAATTTAGAAAGTTTAGACTCATTAAATTGATATGTAAGAAAAACCTTAACTTTTAGCTCAAAAATTTCTAAGTAAATTAATAAGCCTCATAAGGTGAATCTAGCTCACCTTTTGTCTTCCATAAATTAACTAGGTCAGCAAACTGAAGATAGTTAAGCTTAATTAACATCAATGCTTAAATTATTCATTTTAATCCTAAGT
This sequence comes from Gastrodia elata, assembly GCA_016760335.1. NCBI lineage: Eukaryota > Viridiplantae > Streptophyta > Magnoliopsida > Asparagales > Orchidaceae > Gastrodia > Gastrodia elata. Next base: position 35,620,337 of record CM028680.1, on the reverse strand, counting down.
TTTTCCTTAGAAATTTCCTTAAGATTTTCCTTTAATCTTAAGATTCCTTCCTTATGAATTAGAGATAGAAATTATGTCATAATTCATACATTGGGTAAATAGATTACTCAATGGATGAAACATTGGTTTCAATAATTTCTAGATTTCATTCTTTATTTATGATTATTTTGTATTTAAACCTTAGTCTAAGTTTAGAGATCCATCTTATCAAGCTTGACTTTGGTTAATAAGATAACCTAACTTGTAGTATTAGGAAGATTTTGGATTTAAACTTTAGCTTTTATGATCACCTTTATATTATGTGATTAAATCCGAATCTTTGGAGTTTAATTCTTAATCCCTCAATCTTGGTTTATTCTTAATCAAGATTGAGTTGAATCATTTAAATTCATTAATTAGGACGTGCTGATTAATTATTTAGCTTATAAGCGTCATTGATTGAATTATATTAGGACTTGATCAGTTCTAATTATTTTAAACTTATAAGGCTATGGATCTGAGTTTATACTTGATAGTAGGGTGCTGGAGATCCTGAGCATGTATAGACTTAGAATAATTAGAATAGATAAATTAGACAATAACATATATCACATATATTTAGTATAGTCTCTTGCTTACTATTGAACTAGTGGTTTGCATTCCTTATATTTTAAGCCTTTTTAAGATAATTTGATGTATGAAATGAAAACATAAAAAATTAGGATAACACTTGCATTGGGTTCATGTTCTGGACGGAAGACTATGTATACAAATTACTACTAATGGACAGGCGATAAAGAGAAATAAGGATACCTGACACATACTCATTGGGGAGAGTTGTGTTTGGTTTGAGAATGACCTTAGTCTTGTAGATGTGCTTGACTCCTCAGCTACTTCTGAACGTGTCCACAGGGGTAAAGTAAAATAACTTAAAGATAGCATATGTATTTTTTGCCTCTTCAATACAGTACAATTTTCTACCTTAGCTTTGAGAGGCTAAGTGATATGATATGATAGTGTTAAATTCAATTACAATTTAGTGGCTTATTTAGCCAATTTTTCTGATATGGTAGCTTGCACATAATTATTTTTCTGTTCCTGTTGACTTTTACTGTAGTTCAACTTTAGTGTAGTACTTACTTGCTTGCATATATGCTAGAATGCTAGATATTGATTCAATTTACTCATATGTATCACACTACAGTTTATTTTCTATGAATCTGCATAATTCCATCTAATTATTAACATGTTAGGATGAGACTTTCTTTTCAGTACTTATAGTTTATTTTGCATATATATATATATCCTAACCTTGATGCAACATTAAAGTTGAGATATGTTTTTTTACCTCACTACTTATTAAGTTATAAATGTATTATTTATATCTTTTCCTATTGTTTCTTAGCTTGTTGCACCCATTTATTTTCTTTAGTTATTTTAAGTAAATAGTGATATCATTTAATACATCAAACTAATTAGCCCAAAATGTACTTTGACAATATATCTAATCATGTTTTTTTTTTCTTTTGGCTAGGGTCCTGTCATTGTGAAACTGACAATGGCAGATTCTGAGCTATTTGAGGTGATTGAGCCATGAGTGGAGCTAGAATAGGAGGAAGAGCACCCTGTTGCTGAAAATCTTTAGTTTCTTATTTATCTACTTATGAGGCTAAGTGTTCATTTTCTTTTCAGTTTAAAACTTATTAAATGCTATAATAATACATGTACACTGTGTATATTTTTTTCACTATATTACTTTATTCTAAGTGCTTATTTTCATATTTTTTGCATTATAATATAATGGATGTAAATTTGTTCTGTACTTGCTTTCACACTCTGATTCAAATGTATGTATTTAGTAAATGATTCTGCTGCTCTTTGTTAAAGGGCTTATCCCTCCCTTATTAGTAGATTGGAAATTGTACCTAATCTAGTGATACGTGAGGGGTTTGCCAAGTGATGTTCACCCCCTCCTAGATACGGGGCACCACAGTTAAGCCTTTTAGTAGGCCATTGATAAGAATTATTGGCCATTTATTTTAACAAGTCATAAGCCTTTTCCTGGGTTTTGCTACTTATGGACCCTCCAGCAGCTGCATCAATTAGGGTTCGAGTGGGTGCATTCAGTTCATTAAAGAATATTTGAACTTGCATCCACTGTGGGACCCCATGATGAGGACAGCGCCTCAAGCACTCCTTAAAACATTCCCAGATATCATAAAGTGTTTCCCCCTCATATTGGCAGAAGTTGGCTATTTCAATCCTCAACCTAGCTGTTTTTGCAGGTGGGAAATATTTGGCTAGAAATTTCCTAGCCAAATCATCCCAGGTGCGAATTGAGTTACTAGGCAAAGAGCTAAGCCAGCTTTTTGCTCAGTCCCTTAGAGAGAATGGGAATAACCTAAGTCTAATGACATCATCAGTGATATTATTATACTTTATCCTCAGTGGTTTACCCCCAAACTGACTATTTTGGACCATATTTAGGGTTGAGGGTTTTATCTCAAAGTTATTAGCAGCTATGTTTGGCCTAATAATTGCATGAGGGATTCCCCTCACAGTAGGTAAGGCATAATCTCTTAATGCTCTTCCCCTTTGCTCTCTCACTCCCCTCACCAAAATATCATCTATATTGTTCATATCTAATTGAGCTTGATTTAAAATTAATTGTTCTCTCCTAGCTCTTAAATAAGTTCTTTTAATTTCTATATCAAAAGTTATGTCAGAACAGTCTCTTCTATTCATGTAAGTCTAATTTCTAATCAAGGGGTTTAGTTCATAGCAATAGCAATTAAAATAAGGAAAAGCTAGTTTAATAATAAATAGGCTAAAAGTAATAACAAGTGTAATTACAAAATAAAAAAAATATGTGCAATAAGTAAAGTTTCAAATCACCAAATACTAACAAATTGTCTTTAATATAAAACAAATCACCGCTCCCTAACAACGATGCTAAAAACTTGACAGGCTTTTTAATACGTGTCTGCGCTCACACGTAAGTACATGTATCTGAAGTAATAAGGGATTGGAAGTTACGAGATTTATTGTCCACTGAGAACGGAATGTTTCGTTACTAAAATATATTTGTTTTCACTGATGTTTGAACAATATTTTAATTTGTGATGTTGTTTCCAATTTAACAATTAGAGTTTTGTTGATTAGAAACTACTAGTTGAGAAAGTAGGGAGAGTTGGGTTTAACATGCAATTTATTTAAGGATTTCATATAAGTACTCTTATTTGTCAATTTTAAATATTAAATTACTTAAGTATTTTAATTGTAATCAAGTAACATAATCTTCTCTAGGGCGTGCCCTAAATCATACTAAGGTATGCCTAATGCTCAGAGATGAATGCATAGAGGTTTAATCTTGGCACATAAACCCTCACGTGATCAATATTAATTAAATCTGATACATACATCTAAGTTCTCAAATCTATTGTTTAGTTGTGCAATCACATAAGCTTGATTCCACCAAATAGCATCACATGCGCCAGTTCTGAGTTTAGCTAAAGAGGAGAGTTATTAAGCTAAGTGGGTTATGTCACGTCACCCACAAGTACTCAATGCTTCATCATCTTCTCATAAACATAAAATGAGCTATGGAGCGTACTTGGTGGCTCTTGGCTCACACACTTCAACTTCTCAGCTTAGCTAAAGAAACAATGCTACAATGCTCAAGAGCATGTCATTGGGCTCTCGGTAATTGTGCATATGTTCTTAGCTTAAGCTAATGGTGATCAGTGGAGCTCTAAGACCATTTAATTTTTCCATCACTCTATCTATCTTTTCAAACCCTAAGAACTTGCATTGATCATCCTCATACAACAAATATTGTCACAGATATTTGCGATGAAGATGATTTACATGCATATCCTTAGTTTTAAAAAGCTAAACTAGCTTGATAGTTTTCCTAGTTTAAAAACATTAATATAAATAAAATACATTCATGACACATCATTCACCTAAGCATTCTTCATATCAATAATCAAACAAATTATTAAAGACTTTATTCATTAATAATGTTGAGTACAAACACTTTTAAATCCATAAAATCATTACATGCTTATGCCCAACCCTCTCTAAGTAGTGTTTAGGCTTCCATTATAAAAGAGATACAAGGAATCAAATCTGTACTTTGAACCCTTGCATGGTTCTTGCAGAAAAGAAATAAAGATAGAGATTGAGATAATGTCGCATTCACCGAATCTTCTCTCGACCACAGATCTCTTTCCCCTCTCTATTTTTTAGGCTTGATTCCTCTTCCATTTGGTGGAGCTTGTTCCTTCCTTGGGTAGGGTTTCTCTCTTTCCTTCAGCTATTGCAGCTTTGAATACCTTAAACGTTGAATATCAAAATGGGGAACCCTTTCTAAGTCTTTTTTCACAACTTTTATAGATCCTGAATAATGTCCTTAGCATTAGTGGAACCACCTTTTTATCTCCTCAAGAATTAAATGATTATAATTGAATATTCATTTATTTTCTTGAGAATGAGGAGAATTAAATACGTTTTAGTTTAATGGCTGCTATGGAAAGATAAAGAATTTTGAGATTTTTGGCCTTCCCTATGCTGCCCTTAGTGCTCTTGCCTAGCTAGAACTACAATGGGCGATACGACGTGCCGTAGCGCTAGAGTCTATATCTTGAGATCGCTACAGCACGCTGCAGCAGGCTGTTTTCAAATTTTTGCTAAGTCTGGGCCACAGTTGCTTCCGCTGTGGCACGCGGTAGCGCCAAGGCCTATATTTTGTTCCATTATGTCGCACGATAGCGCCAGAATCTCTATCTTGAGACATTTACGGCGCGCGATAGCATGGAACTCTCTATCTTCGTCCACTGCAGCGAGCAGTAGCGTGAAGCTCTCTATCTTGAGAGTGCTGTAGCGCTCGATAACGCGGAGCTCTCTATCTTGCTCTGATGCAGCATATGGTAGCACGAAGCTCTCTATCTTGATCCGTTGCTGCGCGCTTTAGCGTGCCATAACAATTTTCTTCTAGAATTTTAGAATTCAACCCAAGTTTCAATTTAGCTCCTCTTTTGTCCTGAACACAGCAAAAGCATATCAAAGTATATATTTCTTATTAAAAAGTGTTTATTTTATTAACCTAATATACTATAAATCTCAAATTTATCAGGTAACAATATTGGGTTGTTACATGAAATGAATTAAATTATTAATTTATATTTAACAATTACTCTAATTATAATTAATCCCAATTTAGGGCTAAATGACCTCTAAAAATTCCTAAAAATTCACCCATAGCTAATTTGAGTGCAAGGAATTCAAAAATAAAATCATAAATTGATTTAGAGATAAATTTATCTTAGTTATTTATATGATCATAAATTAGCTAAATTATTGATTAAATCTATTGAGGTCTGATTGACCCCAAAATTTTAGGATAAGGTTTTAATGATTAGTTAAAGCCAATTATATTAAAATTAAAGATTGGTTAAGCTTAGATTAGCCAAGGTAACAACCTAGATTTGTTACAAGTGCATTGGGCTCAAAGTAAGGATTTATTAACAATGCGTTAGGCATAACTTAAGAATCTATTTATCAATGTGTTTGGCCCAATTTGTTGTTACGATGCATTACACACATTACTTGTGGCATATGCATTTTTATGTTAGCATAAGCATTTCAGCTCCATATTATTTTATCAATATTTCAGTGCATATCATGTACTTTAGTTATTTTCTACAGTTCAGTTTCATTTAGTTTTTCAATTGCTTATTTCAGTTAAGCCTTACTTTCAACACTGTATTTTTAGTTTCCAATTAATTATTTAATGTTCTTACTATATTTTCTTAGAATATCCCATTATATAATTAATACATTTTAGTGAGCCTAAAATATAGTTAGACTCATTATCTAAGTAAGAATTCTCTTTTTTTTAGATGTGGCCTTGGCATTGTAAAACTAATAATGTCTGATTCAGTTTGCTCAGAGGAGCCCATGCTGGTGGAACTATATGAGTCACAAGAGGAAGAAGAGAGTGGAGTTGCTGAGTAGTTGATGCAGTGTTCTTCCTTAGTTAGTTTTTCTTATTTTAGTGATATGAGTGTTTTTACTTCAGCATTAATATTAAGTTTGTAATAGTTAAATATGTCTAGATGTATATTTCTTCTTTCCTTTCTGAGATGCATGGTTTATTTATTAGATTTGGATGGATGAATGTATGGATGATTTACTTTTCAGTTTCCACACTGTGTATTTACTATTACACTAAATACATATTGTGTTATAATCATAAGATGAGTAACCATTCTATCATTTGATAAGTTAAGGAAATTCTTAATTTAGCAAATGATGGGGCACTACAGATGGTATCAAACATATCAAGCAGTTTTGATGCTTGATACCTCGCGATACTATAGCTAGTATCAGAGATATCTTAAGGGACATCTAGGGTACCAATATCTTCTTAGTAATGACCATCCCGTTGTAAATATAATAAGATTCATTGTAATACAGCAGTGACAAAATGGGGCATTATAATAAATCTTTGTTTGAGTTGGATGGAGGCTTAAGAAAGTAGAAGAGGAGGTGGAGGGGAAGCTGACATGTAGCACATTAGGCTAAGAAAGAGCTTATAATCTCGATAAACTTAGAAGTAGAGCATTTGGTTGTGATATAGCTTTAGGATACAACTAGACTTAAGTAATTATTAGAGCTTTAAGGAAGACTCTAGAGCACCTTTGGAGCCATTAAGGATTATATATGGCTTTTTGGATGCCCATATCAAGATTAGAGAAGCCAAGAAACTAACAATCATGATGGAGACATTAAGAAAGAAGTGTATAGATTAGAAGTTCAATTGAGGGGTAATAGAGCTGCTAGTTGCACATGGTCCTGTTTGGGAGACAAGAGGGAGCAGAAAAATATTTAAAAAGCCCTTGGAAAGTGGTTAAGAAGTCCAAGCGTAGAACCACATATTGGTCTTTAAATGGTTCGGCCCTTTGATCGACAACATATCAAATAAAAATAATTCTCATTAAAATAATCCAAATATGTAAGCTTTAATAATCCAAAATTTAAGAGCATTTTATCATTTAAATACAAATATATCATTAACTGATATTTTTAAATGAGTGTACAATTTTCGAATCGAATCTTAAATCTTTCCATGCATTTTGTTGTCATATAACTATTAAGACTTCAACTTCCAATGAAACTTATAAAACTAATAATGCTTTTAAATTTGAAAGAGGAAATTTGTAAATCGATTAGAGACAACGGTTACATGTTTAAAATATGAGAGGATACAAGCAATAATAAAGCGATTATAACAAAATATTATGCAAATAATTGAAAGGATCCATAACAACTAAGACAAATGAAATTAAAAAAGAATAATTATGCAGGCCATAATGTAACATCTTCTTAAGGATTTATGGTGAAGTTTAGGATGAAGTAGGCTAAAATAACGTATCAAATTTTAAAGCAAGAGATCATTGATTATTATAGTTGATAAATCTAATTTACAATATTTGCACTTGCACACAAGTGTACGTGCTTCAAAGTAATATGTGATGGTGAGATCCTGAGATTTATCATCCTCTAAGAAAGGTGTGTGATTTGTTTCTATAATACATCTGCTTTTAATAATGATTAATCAATGATTCGTTTGGGGTTTTGATCCTAAATTTATCAATCCTAAATTATTTTGGTTTGTAATCAAATAGGGAAATTGGGGAGAGTTAAGGTTCAAATATGTAGTTCATCTCAGTCATGTGCACAGCTTCTCTTCTTACAATTTCATGTCATAGCTGAGTTTTTTTACTATTCATTTTATCATCAAGAGATTTAGCTTCTCAAATTACACAAATAAATTTGCTAAATTCTATCTAGTGCTCTAGATAAACACACTAAGGTTCAATCTTAGCACATAAACATCCTCGTGATCTTTTCATGAGCAAAATTTACTCTTATGTCTAAATGATAAAATTCATATTTTAGTTTTATTATCACATGGTATCAATTCATCTATGGCTCACATGCTTCTACTCTTACTTTAGCTAATCAAATGAGTTGTAAAGCTAAATGAGCTTATGTCACATCACTCATAGACTTATGTGCTTGAATATCTTGCATAAATCAAGAGTGACCTGTGAAGCTCTATAAATGGGTCTCGACTCACATGCATTGAGTTCATATCTTAACTTGGGGCTGGTAAAGGACTACGTGAACTGTCACCTCGTCCACTACCTAACATGCTTCATCCAAGTGTTATGGGCTGAGCTATGGAGCTCAGATAATTTAAATTATTTTCTCATGGCTCAAATGATCAAGCCTTTGTCCAAAAGTTGTGCACAAGCTATTTTTGCACAACGAATAATGCCACATTCATTCGCGGAATTAACGCTCAAAAGTGCATAACTTTTCAATAATGTAATCATCAAGCTTAGTGAGGTTTTCATTAAAAATATTTAGTTTTGATTTATATTCTATAATTTGCATCATTCTACAACTCATTCCGTTCAATATTTACATACGAATCTCCTAGATCAAATAAACATTTCATTTATATGAAGAAATATTAAATGCACAAAGTACTTAGATTTACTACATGTTCTTACCCTTCCATCCCCAATGGGGGTTTAGGCTTCTATTACAATGAGTACAAAAAGAAAACTATGGGAAATACAGAGCACATACATTTCTCTTACAAGGAATGAGAATAAAAATTGAGTGAGAATACAATACGCAGGAACAGCTATAGACGTTCTCTTCTCTTCAATCTCCTTCTTCTTCCTTGCTCTCCATGCTTATCACATTTTGAAATTGCAATAGCCTTTAATCCTCCTGAGGGTTAGGGTTCTCTTGATAATGGTGTATTCCAAAATGAAAATTTGAACTCTCCTTCAGCTTTTCTTCTTACCTTTTATAATCTCCTCCTCAGCCCCTCTCTCCTCTATACTGCCATAAATTTTCCTTTGAAACTTGGAGTTTTTAATTAATTTCATTATCTTTCTCTTCTTAGAACTGGGGGGTATTGATTGTTGGCAATTACTTTTTGATGTGGGAAAATGGAGAAATTGGAATTTTTGGTCTTACCAATGCTAACTTGGAGCAGGTTTCCAAGACAGAATTTCAACGCGCGGTAGCACATGATTCTTGATCCATCGGGCGCTATGGTGCGTTATAGTGCCTAGGTCTTGAGTAGACAAGAGTTGTGGCACGAGGTGATGCTTTTCTCTTGGGTAGACTGGCGTTGTCGTGCCTTTCTCTTGAGTAGTTGGGCATTGTGGCGTGCTATCGCGCCTTGGCCTTGGGAATGCGGGCGCTATGGCGTGCTGTGACACTTTGCATTCGGGAAGACTAGCACTGTGGCGCTCTAGAGCGCCTTGTTCTCGAGAATTATGGCGCTGTGGCGCGCTATAGTGTTTTGCTTTCGGGCAGATGGGGGCTATGGAGCACTGTGGTGCCTTACGCTCGAGAAGTTTGTCGCTATGGCGCATTAGAGCGCCTTGGTCTCGAGAACAAGGACACTGTGACGTGCTGTGGAGCCTTGCTCCGAGAACAATGGCGCCGTGGTGCACTGTACCGCGTTGTAGCGCATTTTAGTGTTCTTTTTCTCACAATTTCCTTCTAATTCGTACTTTGATATTCTTATACCTGAAATGATATTAAAATACACTAAAACTACAACTAATCCTAATAATAATATGAATTATAACAAGAATTTGACTATATTTATTAAGTTCATCAATAGTGATTAACAAATGGATAAGAAGAATAAATATGAGGATTTGGAGAAAGCACTAGAGCAAAAACTTTTCTTACATTGTGTAGATTACCAGACAACATAAATTGTTCAACTACAGATAAAGTTTTTAGATTGCTATTGCCTTGCAAACCAAATATTGTTATAATTAACTTGGATAATGTATAATAATCTATTTAATACATAATTTATGTTCAACATAATCTTTTGCAAATAAGTTTACATTGATAATGTACTGTGCAACTTGCTTTTTTTCATTATTTTGGCATATATAATACAATGACTATCTTAATACTATTAGAGGCTTGGATTTTAATGTTATGTAGAGAGGTTTTAAGAATTTGTTTTTGAAGGTGTGGCAGCTACTCTAGAAGAGAGTGAAAGATTGTGGATGTCAAGATAAAGAGAAATAGCGATCTTTGAATTCTCATATGCTATTACAAATTAAAACTATCACTATTGCAATCGATTGGTGGTAAATGCATTTGAGATTTTGACAAAATTTGTGCCAAAAATTTACACAAATAATTAAGAAATGTATAGTGTGATTGATGCTCATTCTAGTGGGAGTATGGTGGATAATACAAGATACATAATTGAGAAATGCATGGATACTTGATGCACAACACGTGAATGAGAAGTCTAAGTGAAGATGAAAGTTTGAATGGAAGAACGACCTAAAGCACATAGCATCAGAAGGCGAGGAGATACGTAAATGATGTGTACATTTGTAAGCCAATGAGTTGCCAACTAGAAGATGTCCATCATGTTCCAAACCTAGAGAGAAACATCATATCTTGTCAAACAATTCGTATGGGCAGTAGCATGACAAAATTGACAAGGGACTTCAAAGGAAGGTTGCAAACAGTGAAGGGTGGTTGTGAAGTGAACCACAATGAAGGTAGATAGTGAAGTCTAATAGAAACATTGGGATCTTGGGCATGTTGTTGAGAGGGAATGAATCTCTCCTCTATGAAGGGTACATGAATATGGAGCAAAATGCAGACAAGTTCAATGTATAAAGAAAAGTCCCCAATGTGAAAGAGGTTAAAGAGTGGGCTTAAAAATCTATGGAGGTGCAAGATGCATCGATAGTGGAGCCAAGAAGGTCTTCTATACAAGATGTGCTAAGTGAGTGGGAGTGAGCCATGATGCTACCTTGCAGGAGGAAGATAACTCTTTAGATGTTGGTGAAGCTCACGAGGAAACAAACACCAAAAGGCGGATTGTGTGAAAAGGCATTTGGGAAAAATGCTGGCTGAGCCAATGAATGTCCTTTGAGATAGGGTAAGCCACACCAAATCTTTAAGAAATACTGGACTATGAAGGAAGCTAGCAATGTTGGAAGAAGTAATTGAAGACCTACACTCAATGTTCAAGTGGGAATTTTTTGTATTTTGTGGAGCCTTGAGAGCAACATCAAGTGGTGAACCTAGGTTGGATACACCAGAACATGCGGTGAGGCATTGAAGTGAGATGAATCCTTATGTGATGAAGTTTAAAGGTGGCCTTAAAGAAGTTCCTAGGATAATAAAAAATCTCATATTGACTTTGGGTCAACCACGAATCAACTCGGCATAAGCTAGCCACAATATGGATCAAGTTAGCCTAAAGGATATTAAAAGAATTGAAGCGAGCAGAGGATATCGTACTTGGGCCTGCCAAAGTGTTGGGACAATCTCTTACATCATAGTTTTGGGAGCATAGGCATGCCAAAGTACCGATGAGATGTTACAGGAATCAACAAAACATGAGGCTTTGATTCTTAGGCACACCGAAGTGATGGAGGCTCTCCCATGTGTCAATGCTTCCTTGAACACTAGAGATGTGACCCAACCAGGGCTTGGGTGTGCCCAAGCGCACTGTGTATCTTCAAACATTTATTTAGTTGTCTTTGAATTCTGACATGCTAATACAGATTAAAACTATAACTATTGCAACCGATGGTAAACGCATTTGATAAATTTTGTGCCAAAAAAAAACATGAAAAAAATGCTTTATTAGCATGCTAATCATGTACAAAAAAAAACATGAAAAAATGCTTTATTAAAGGTTAGATAAAACTAATACTTTAGTCATTAAAATAATACTATCATTCCTCGCTTCACATAATTGATTCCCCTAATCACAATTATCATTAATTGTGCTAATGGATTGATGATATAAGCTAGGTTTCTTGTTCGTCATCACTTCCCCAACCAAAGCACCATGTTAGCTTTGGCGATGTTGGCATTTCAGGGTCGAAATAATCTTCCAAGTAAGTGTCGTCGGGTGTTGCAATTGCTGGAGAAACTTCTTGATTGTAATTAATATTATTATCATCCTCTAATTGCTTCTTTTCTCTCATGCGCTTGTACTCTAGCATGTTTACCACCATCTTATAATCATCCTCTTCGATAAATCGCCATCCCGTCACCCCAAATGCCTTCAAAAAAATGCAATCAATTCCCTTTTAATTTCAGTTTTTGCTAGTAATTTCTTCAAATTTTCATACTAAAAGGAAAAAATAAAAACCTGATAGATTTCGCCGATAACATCCCGTATCTGCATCTCAGAAAAACCTAGTGGAGCTAATTTGGCAACTGCATTGGAAATCATATCCGCCGGCGGCGGAAGAAGCATCGACATCACTGCGAGCGAACTAAATGTGCACGGGATATCATCTTATAAACACCGATTTCCGGTCGCGTCCTTCCCCGAATCGCCGGAAAACCGAGGCGACGGTTCGCCGTTCCGTCGCGACGGTTCGCCGTTCCGTCGCCACGGTTCGCCGTTCCGTCGCGACGGTTCGCCGTTCCGTCGCGACGGTTCGCCGTTGGTGATATCCGGTGGACGATTTTGTTTCTACTGATGTCGCTGCTGCTTCCCCTGGCCGGTATGATTTCCATAACTATTTTTAAGTTTTCCGATGATGAGGATCCAAATATGCAGAAGTTGGTTTACCCGTAAGGTAATTTATTGATTAAAATGGCCAATTAATCTTTTGAATGTCCATGTCTCTGTGAAATTTTTTTTGAATTTTTAGCCAAAGTTGGGATGTGTTATCATCTTTTTATCAACTGAAAAATGAAGGATAACAAACTTATTTAAGGGAATTCTTATATGTGCCATAGAAATCTTTTCTATTATCATATTTAAGGCCTGAAACCATTCAATCTTCAGGATTAAATCAATTTACCATCTCAACCACTTTCAGTCGTTCCAAAAAAGATAAATATACTTAGATTGGTGCTGTTAACTTATTTATGATTTTTTATAAATTTAAGCAAGTTGTTATATTTAAATATACTTTTTTTTTTTTTTATTGAGTTTTTGATCAGAGGTTATGTGGATTTGAATTGCTTGCCCATAGGAAATATCTCCATATTTGATCATTGTAGATATTGATTATGTTTTGTTAGATTTCATGCTAAACTGTTTATTTTTGTTAAATATATAATAATTAACTCTGTTTAGCTTTTTGCTGAATGATTCTAATGTTCCATTAGTTTGTTCATACTTTTTAGGGATGCTACAAAATCCACAATACCGTCAGCAATTGCTAGATATGCTGTAATGACCATGCTTATTCTTCAAACTTTTGAGTTTCTAATATTTTGGCTTATTCACGAATAAAGACCTGTTTCATTATTTCTTAATTTTTTGCTTATGTATACAAGTTTGTCTATTTATTTTTTGATTTTCTTAATTTAAAACGTATTGGCTATTTTACTTGTTCTCTTACTCTTGTTCATTTCATGTTTAATTTGGCTTAGCTTAACTAATCTCAGACAAAATATATGTACTTTTCAGTTAGTTTAGCTCATTTGACTCGAGCTTGGACCCAAAAACTTTTGTTTGTTCAACCTATTGAATTTACATAGCTCAGGTTACTTTATCTTCAAATAAATTATTGTAATTCGTATAATTAATCAATTAATTGATTGGTGCCGTTAATCAGCTAGTCTAATTTAAAATTTTACAGTTAATTAATTATTAATTAAATAATGAACAAGTGTTTCATAATTAATTAGTTAATTACTTAAACATGTTTTTTATTCACATGCACTTTTTGAGATTAATTAAAAAATTAGATATTGAAGTAACATTAGCTGTATTTTTTTTCTATATTACTCTATATCTCTTTGGTTGAGATTTTATAAGCTGCTTGGGGATTACGTGATGCCTAAATTTTGGAACACTTCCAGTGACATTTAAATTTGGAAGGCAATAGTTTGAAATTTTTTAGTTATAGTTATGTTTGCTTATTTTCTCATATGTACAAACTCAATGTCTATTTTCCTCTATTTGTCAAAACTTAAAAACCATTTGTAAACAAAATATTTTGATATTTGATGAATTTTTAATCGATTTGTTAATTGTTGGGTGAGTTTTGAATTTAAAGGTACCTATTAATTTGTAAATGGAAAGAGAGAAATGATAATTATTTATTCAATTTTAATTGATTGACAATGTATGTTTTTCATTAAGTTTTTCTTATTTGATCCTGCATTTTGTTTCAATGATGGTTATACATTTGATTTGATATTTCAAATGTGAGTAAAATTGGTGAAATCTTTTATATATGATTTAATTTATTTTTGTCATTGTTTGTGTTGTGTTGATGATTTGATTGTTTTCATTGACTTTTGAAAGTGCTTGTGAATCAACATTGAGAATTAAAAAATGAAAGTATTTTACTATATCTAATAATAATAATTTCTTAATCTTTTTTACTGCTTATTAATTGAAAAAATTTTGCCTGACTTTGTTGCCTTTTGATTTTTGGATTTCTTGCTAATTTTAATGATTTGTTTGGTGGATTTATTTCAATAAATGCCAGTTGTATCATGGATATAATTTTTTTTGCTCAATATTGTTGAGTGTGATTTGTTAAATCATGCCAGCTTTAGCTAATTCTGTGATTTTTTCAAGTAGCCTTTAATAAACATGCAAAGATTGTGCTATTATCCATTGCCATACGAAGTGCTTATTCTTTGTGAGAATCACATTAAAGATTAGTCAAAGAAACTGGAATATGATAATTAATTTGTGAATATAATTAAAGTTGAAAGACATTTGGATAAATTTGCAATCCACTTGTTATATAATTTATTTATCTTTTATAGGAAGGTGATTTTCTTAAATTTGAGTTCAAATTTTTTGTGTTTTACTTTTTTACTCAATCACACTAAATTATTTTATTTTTTATTTCATATTATTCGACTTTTATATTAATGATGCTTTAATTTTTATGTAAAGTTGTAATGTTTTTATCGGGATAATAACATTGATATTCTCTTGAGTATAAGGAATTTGACTTCACAAATCATGTGGATGAATCTTTGCTTCTCTTTAGTATCAAGTATGCAGTATTAGATACTATCATATGAGAAAATTAAGTGATCTTATCTCTTTAATTTAATGCTGATTAAGTGTTACTTTTATAAGCATTAGGGCTTCTATCACTTTATCTTTTAAAGTATTAAAGATTTTATGAAAGACATTGGAGAATAATTTGAAAGTTCTAATGAGACATTGGCTGCAACCTTAATTAAAAAGCCTTATGACAATGTTTAGTAATTCTGAAGTTATTCATGGTTATATGAAAACATGTGATACTAAATTTTTAGTTCTTTTTATTTTGATGAGTATTATGGAATATGATCATTATAGGATTTCCGATAACGCATTGAAAAATCAATTGTTAATAAACATTGGATTGTGCTTCAAGAAGAAATTTTGTAGCATTTTAGTTAATTCTTTGAAACCTGGAAAAGCTGCTCCAGTTATTTATATTTTTTATAGAAAGGACAATGATGTATCTAAAGTGCAAAATTATACAACAGAACTGGAAGCCTATAAGACTGCCTGTTTTATATAAGAATAAAGGACAAAGCACACAGAAAGGCTGATAAAGTATGAAATTAGTTTTTAAAAATGTCAGCTTTTATATCTTGTATGATTTGAATAATTTCAATGATGTTTTATCTAAAATTTGGTCCATGGTTTTTTGTTTTATGATTTATATTGCCATTATTATTTCTAGTTTTTTTAAAGGAACAAGAAGGTACGTGAGCAAAACATTTTTTCAGGAATTTTGATGCATTTACACCTGGAGGCCATGAACACGTGTAGATTAATTTTTAGTTTTGGATAAATACTGTTTATAGTTAAAAAAATGGGCACTCATTGCTCACCATCACCATGCAAGCACTTGAGAAAATGTTGGGATCTGCATGCCATGTCTAATTGGACCATTGGTTCTAGTCAACCATGTAATTGAACTTGTATGTGTGCATGAGAGCAGAAGAATTGATTGAAGCGATTGTGTGCAGAGGCCACGATTGTCATTGATCCATACTTGTAAGGACCTTCAATCAGCTATATAAAGATCATATGCGTGCGCACAATGAAAGAACAAAATGGGAAGTGAGCAAAACATTTATTCAGGAATTTAGATGCATTTACATGTGGAGGTCATGGACACATGTAGATTATATTTTAGTTTCAGATATGTATTGTTTATAGTTTAAAAAGAGATAGGCACTCATTGCTTACTATCACCATCCAAGTACCAGAGAAAAATGTTGAGATTGCCAGCCATGCTTAATTGGACCATTGGTTATAGCCAACCACGTAATTGAACTTATATGTGTGCATGGAGCATAAGAATTGATCGACGTTTGCTCCAAGTATGTGTAGAGGCCACGATTGGCATTGATCTTGACTTATAGGGACCTTCAATCAGCGATACAAAGACCATTTGCGTGTGCACAATGAAAGAACAACTAATCCCATAACAACATGAGAATCTCGATCCATCTTTGATTATGCATGCTGGCCCTCACGACCACCTCTTTGTGCTCCCTGTACTCCACCTCCGTGGCCAATGTAAATAGTTTGTGATCTCCACCCATTAGTCGCCCAAGATCTCTAGAGTCCTGTATGCTTGCGAATAAGTGTCGAATGGTTGTTGAAACTACTTGAAATCATCCTAGTTTGCTCCTTGGAATTGTTGACTGCCCACGACTGTTAGCAGCCTCTTGAACTGCCTCTGCAATCACTTGGTATTCCTATGGGTTGTCAGAGCTTTAAGGAGGAGTACTTGGATATTTCTATGACATGTTAGAGCCTTAGACAAATAATGAGACAGAGTAGGAAGCCTTAATAGCAGATCTTGAACTTGTCATCACCATAGAAATAAAAACACTATGTATATGGTGATTTTCAGTTGATTCGAAAACATGTGCAAGTCAATTCAAAGTTAATGCACCTGAATTGGTCCTATATCACGAACATACAAAAAAATTGTTAAAGCAAATTTCGAAATGTAACTCTGATGAAAATTACTTGTAGGAAGAATGACTATGCTGATGCATTAAAAGCTAAGATGGCTATAGAATTGGCTAATCTTCGAGAAGTTCAAATCTCAGTAACTATCCAAATTGTCATATTTTTATGCCAGCCATTACAAAACTTCTAAAGTAGAAGCTTAGGAAGTTCAATGATATGCAAAGAAAATGATGGGAGAGAGTTTTTTATTACTTCAACCAAGTAAGGTTACTTGAAATAAAATCAGTGGCTTCATAAATATCATGGATACCACAATATGCTTTCATGAACAATCTGTTATATTGAAGATCTTTTGACCAAATGTGGAATACATGATGGATTGTGTGGTGCATACAATTCGGACCCAAATCGAAGATGAAAATAAACCTAATAGGATATTATTGGCTAAACATAATGAAAGACTGTATTGAACATTCAATGAGTGTCATTACTGCCAAATTCAAAGTCCTACAGAGACCTCCAAATTGCCTACATCCTATAATAGCATCATGACCTTTTGAAACATGGGAATCTGATGTGATTAGTCCAACCTATCCTCCATCATCTATGGGTCACCTTATTATTCTCACAATGCCAAATTACTTTTTCAAATGGGTACAAGGCATCTCCTCGAGAGTAATAAAAGTTGACAATGTAATGAAATTTTTTTGAGATTATATTGCATATCAATTTGTGGTTTCTTGTTACATCTACTTTGATAATGTTATGGCATTCATAAGTGTGAAGATTGATCATTTTGTTGACTATCATTAAATGGCTTGGATATATTCCTCATTTTTTTTCTAAGAGCCAATGGTCTCGAGAGGCACACAACAAAACATTGATGAAGTTATTAAAGAAAGTTTTTGCTAAGAATAAAAAAGGGTGACATGACAACCTGAACAAAAGTTTTATGGGTATATCGAACACATACAAGGCAACAACTCAAGCCACCTATACTCACTATTATTTGGGACAAAAGCAATATTACCACTCTAAGTGGAAATTCTATCATTCTGTATTGCCATTCGAAACAAACTTACTAATGAAAAAAATGGGCGAATTCATCTAGAAGAACTCAAAGCAGTGGAGGAGACAAGGATCTAGGCTCAGAAAGCATTGAGAACTGCAAAGCAAGGATGATTAGAGCACATGATTGCATAGTCTGTCCTCGGGCTTCAAAGAAGGTGATGCTTTAATCCTTATTCGACAAAGGTCTATAATTTCTAGATGATGGATTGGAGATAAAATTGTACTAATTTGGGAATGACCCTTCATTGTTGAAAAAGTGTACTGATGAAGGAGAGGCATATCAACCCCCATACATGTCTCCCATAAATGGTCAACATTTTAAAAAATTATGCTTGATTGATGCTTATCGTCATTTGAGCTATGTACATAAATCAAAAGATGGAAGGGATTCTCTATACCTCGTCACCAAAATGATATAGATATATAATTTGGTCTTGTATATTTGCATACTATGATTAAATAATTTCATCTTCCACTTGTTTAAAAACTTATAGGTCAAATGAGATAATATCTCAATGTAATATCATAATAACCTTTATAATACTGTGAGAAATTTTATAACTCCTGTGGAATACACGAGGAAATTTTATACCACTTATAATGCGTGAGACATTTTTTATCTTCTTTAATATAGGTGATAATTTTATATCCCTTGTTATATAGGAGATAATTTTATATCCTCTGGGTTGTGTAGTGGTTAATTTTTAATTTTGTTATTCTCTTATAATACATGATTTTTGGAGACCTCTTCACTTGTGAAGAAGTGTCAAGTGGTTGTTGAAATTGCTAGAAACCATCTTAAGTAACTTCTTGGAATTGGTGACTACCCATGCTGCTGCTTAATACTAGATCTGACTAACTAGGTAACTTCTCAAAATCATCACCTCTTCCTTTTTTAAAAGCAATTCCATATTCTTCCCTTCTACATGCAGTAACAGTTATACTAAAGAGAACAACCAACCATTGCACGGTGAGATACACATACGGAAACCAAAGAGAAAAAGAAAAAGAGAGGAATTTGAAACAGAAGATTTGGTTTGAGATCTGTCTGAGAACATGTAAAAAAAGGATGAGTCAGAAAAGAAGATTTAAAAAAGCAGGTTAAAATCACAGGTTAATGAATAGGAGAGGACTTCACTTTCCATTGTCTCTTATAACTGTTCTGGCCGCGACTTTGAAGACAACTAAGAAGATTACAACTCTCTTTGTTAATCTTAAATCTATGGAGTGCTATTTTTATACTATTTCAAGTTGTTATATTGTTGAAATTTTGTCAAAATATTAATCTTATTATAATGCTATCTAAATTTCATGTATATTTCATAAATTAATTAACCAATTAATAATTTATTAATTGAAATATACATTAATTAATTTATTAAACTAATTAAAATCATCAACTAAATTAATTATGAGGTTTTGTTTATTAATTATGTTGAAATTTTTAAATGGAATATAAAAGATGGAAGGTTGGATTTTGGCTATTATTTCGGTTTAAACATAGCCATTGAGATAGGCGATAACAGTTAAATGCTGGCAAACATTACCACTATCTTCTAAATAAATAAAAAAAGAAGAAAGAGATGTTCATACTATTCACATTTAATACAAGGCATTGAGAAATTTTATCATCATCATTTTCCAGTGTGCTCAAGCTCTCAGAATATATACGTATCTCTTAAATATTTTTTCATTCTGAATGCAAAGTGATGCTTTTAGTGTCTTCATTTGTGAGCTTGCAACTCTTTAGCAACATAACCTCTAGTATTTTCACATGCCACCATTCTCTGAAATCAGATCTTCATATTTTGATCAGTTGTTACCTCTCATTTGCTACTTGCATGTAACAAAATTGTTAAAGGGCATGCATATAAACAAACAACAAGAGCAACAATAGGGAGAGAACCCATTTTGTTTAATTTTTAGTAGATTTAACTAGTTCTATTTGAATTAGCCTAGGTTAAATAATTGAACTCCTAGTGGATGTATGAGCCTAAATTATGTTGAAGCTATGATATCCAATTTATAGTTAAACAAATTTAGATTAAGCAATCTATTTCTCATTTACTTTAAGACTTCTTAAGCAATGATAAAAGCTTTAAGGGATTATAACCAATCTAACTCATAAATTTTAGTTGATTTAAGATAGAAGATTTGGTCAATTTGAGTCAAAATATTTGATGTACTAAATATTTGATTAAATTAATCTGACCATCATGTGACCAAACACAATACTTAATTAATCTAAATAGGCCTAGTTGAGTTGTGTCTAACCAAACTAATTAGTTCCTAGTAGATTTTATAGATCATGGTCAAATCAAATTAACATGGAATGATCTATTTTAATTAATTCAAATACAACTAAGGCAATTCTAGAGCATGTCATCTAATATGTATGAAGATCTAAAAGAGCTAAAACACATGCTTTGAGTAACCTCATTTAAATGATCAAACCGTAAGATCCACTGTTTGGGCATTCTTATGGATGTAAAACCTATTTTGAAACCAAAACTCACGCATTCCAATGGATGTTTGCCCCATCCTGAATTTAAACTTGGGCACTCAAATGATGTAAGCCCTATCTTGAATCTAAATTCAAAATTTTCAGTGTAAGCCTCATCTTGAGTCTAAGTTCTGCCTTCCAATGGATATAACTTCTAATTCAAGTCAAAATTCAGGTTAGCACCACTACTAATGAGCCACCTAATGAATTAAATAACATATAGATTCAAAGACTTGCTCTTTAATTAATACCACCCAATCAACTTGGGAGTTTTGAGATTATGTAATATATGGTTGTTAATCAAAATCTCTGAATGTTACAAATAATTTTCCCTTTGATGTTGGTAGGTTGGATTACAAGTTGACTTGGGATGATGGAACTATGGTATCTTGATCAAGTTTAGTTCCATCTAAAAGGTAGAGATCTCTGCACTTATCAGAGTGATCATGTACTTGATCTTTAAAATACTTTATTTGCTCTTGATTTCTCTAAATACTAATTTCACTTTCTATGTTTGTAAATGTTAGGTTTAAATTGCATTTTCAAAATTTTGTTATAAAGCTTGTTAAAGAAAACCTGTTGGTGTTGGTTATTTGATTGTTACTTATATAAGCTAGATTTTATTTCTATTTGTTTAATGCAAACTTCTCATATGCAAGAGCTTTGTTTTGAAATTTGAGGAAATGCTACTGAAGATCACTTAATAAATTTGATAAAATGATTGTTGATATCATTGTAGAAAGAAGAATGAGATAAATAGGTTAAGCGATTGTAAAAGTTTTTATTTTATTTGCTTAGCACTTAATATTTATAAAGAGAAAGTAACTAACAAATCATATGTTCGCAATAGATTATGCACTATTTACTCTGTTTATAAAAGTGAAATTGAAACAATTTGCTAAGAAAATTATTCTTAAATTTGATGTTAGTGAGGAGTGTTTTGATAAATGCATTCTGAAGATTTGATATTATTAGTGGCGCGAGCATTTTTTTCTTTATCTTTTTTGTAGCAGTTATTTTAGTAGTTTGCTTGTATAGAATTATCAACCGCAAATAGATGTTCCTGTAAAAGTGTGAAATATGGATAACTACTTACAAGCCATATTTTCTTGGTTTGAGATTTTTGAGGCTGACCTATGCACTTTTATCATTCGATTAGATCATTTGAGCCTTAATTTATTGATCATTTTGATACACAGTAACTTTCACTCATATATGTGAAATATTACAAAGTTTGAATAATAAAGTTATTCGAATCTGGTGGTGTTATGAAAGTATGTTCTGAAAGTGGAGTTCTAAAATACTTGTTGAAGTTATTATGTGTCGTGAAAAAGAAAATGAAAATGCAAATTGTTATGCTATGAAATTTTGTGAAACTCAATATATGAAAACTTAAGCCTTAAAATTTTAAAACATAATGTTTTAACCTCAATTTAAAGTTATCAAAGGTTTCAAGCTTCTATTTCAGAAATATTCTTGCCAAATAGAGAAGCAACAATTGACACAGCTGGCTCTAATTGACAAAGCATCAGATTTTTTTTCAACAATTATTAGCTCTTTCTTTGCCTCTTTATCTCCCCTGCAGTGCCTGCTTTTTAAATTTTAACTAGAATATCCTTTTTTCATTCACCATCAACTATTTTTGGTTTACTGTCAGTGAAAGAGATCAAATACATTCTATTTACCATGGATACCTCCTTTGAAATTAATGCAGTCTTTTCCTCATTGTATTTTATTTGCTGGAAGATCATTAAAGAAGGCATCACAATATCTATCTATGGCTTCTGTAAAGGACTAAAAATTACAAGTTACTTCACATCAACTTATATAATTCTTAGTCCCAAACAAAGAATTTGAAATATTTTATACTCATTAGCCTTTGCATTTGTTTTGAAAACATATTCAAATTCTTATTGATAGCTTAGTTCTATTTCTTTTGAAGATAATCTCCGGAGGATTCATAAAAGTAGAAGCATATAAGTTGCATTTATTTTTTTAGGAAATGCTTCATGAAATTATCAACAAAATAAAGGTAATGTTTCCATAAAAGTATACTTTACTGAAGCATATAATCATTTTCACGAGGATTTTATTTGCAATAGATGATCTTTGGATTTTTTGATAATGCTATTTACCCCATTAGAATTTGTTTGTTAAACCTCTTGGTTCTCAATTATCTTGAATGGAAATTGGTAGGCTTTTCGTGAAGTTGTAGTTCATGATGACCATGGCCAGCTTGTGGTTGCCTATGGTACTCGTTTTCATACTCACTTCCCTCTCGAGATAGAGATCAGGGCGGTCTTTTGCTGAGACAGACCCTCTAGGATAGAGTTCTCGAGTTGGATAGTCTCATTATTGAGAGTGACTGCTATGGTCCCTTGTGCAGATTTCGACAGACTTGGGAGCGGACACAGAGGACCCATGGAACAGATAGACATGCGACTCATCTAGCATTCATTCCCTCTAGGACAGAGCTCTCGAGTTGGATAGTCTCATTATTGAGAGTGACTGCTATGGTACCTTGCGCAGATTTCGACAGACTTGGGAGCGGACACAGAGGACCCATGGAGCAGAGAAATGCGGCTCATCTGGCATTCATTATGGATTTTTCTGATATTGTTTTTGAACACCGCATGCGATTCCAATCCCTTAGCTGATGATACCGTGAAGTTTGATCCCTGTTGATTGTATACAGTTGACTTTATTATATATATGTATAGATACATAGGCCTTGGCTGACTTTCATGAAGTAGGTAGGTGTCTTTTAATCTTTCTGAGGTATGTGACAATGAAATTTTCTTTCTTCTACTTTCCTTGTTTTTGTTGTTAATAGTATATCCAAATTGTTTATTCAAGTAATTGTAAAAAACTCAAGTATGGCATCTTGATTCAAAAGCAACATGTCTTTTGCTCATCTGTTTTTGTATGATGTTGTGATATTTGTTTCAATGTTGGGAGAAAATCTTTGTCAATCTTTGCTACCTTCTTAAGCATAGTTAGGGTATTTTGCATGAGTATAAACTACAATAAGTGATCTTTCAAGATGTTTACCAGTATGCCATTAATTAGGAAGTTGTTCATATAACGTTTAACTAGATTCTCTCATTCTTCTTTTGTTCGAGGTTGAATCTCAAATTTTGATTGCATTCTTGAGGAAATAAAGAAACTTTCATCTTGGAATAAGTATATTAACTTTTATAACATATAACCTTAAATTTTGTTTCACTTCATGTCAATTATGTAGCTTGCCTTCCCATATATTTTTTTTAATAAAGTAAAGAAAATACTAAATCTTATCTTAAGCTCCTCTGTAAGTTTCAAATCAAGAAGATTCTTTTTAATGGTTTCCTTCTATATCTTCTTGCTGTTTCTCTTCCTCTTTTAATATGGACAAAATTTATATACTAAATTTTTTCTAACAAGAGCATCGAACAGTCTACATGCTCAATATGCTCAAGCTATCTTAGAAAACATTATTTAAGGGTAACTATTATTGGGTCCACTCCAACTTTGCTACAAATGAACTCATTTCTCACTCTATCCCTTCTAGTATTCCTATTCATCCACATTAGTATCCTCATTTATATAATACTATATCATTCCTAAGTTATTTCTTTGTTGGCCAACATTCATTCCGTATAATATAAGCGTTCCTATTGCTGCTTTTAAAGTACTATTTAATTTTTTATCAGTATTTTTTAATCTCACAACAATTTAAAAATGTTCTTCCATTCCATTTAACTAACTTGGATTCTATTAGCATTATTTTGAGTATTAACCAAAGTATTTGAATATCTTGCTTTTCTTGATCATGGTCCTCAATATTTATGTCCTTGATATTATGATTTTCATTAAATTTAAACTTACATAGCATATATTCTATTTTAGATTTACTAAGGTAAAATTTTTAGATTCTAAAGTAGTCATTCTAAAGTAGTTTTTCCTTAACTCCACTAGTTTTATGAATTAACAAAATGCCATCTATGAAAACATGCACCAAGGTGCCTCATAAATGTGTTCAATAAGAATATTCATAGTCAAAGCTAAAAGATATGGACCGAGAGCAACCTTGATGTAAACAAGCAATAACAAGCAAATCATCAAGCAAGTTACCATGCGGTCGAACAAAGTTACAACTCCATTTTACATATCCTTAATAACAATATATGCCGCACTAATTCTTTCTCCCTCCAAAATTCTCTAAAGAATTTCTCTTGGTACTCTATCCTAAGCTTTTTCTAGATCAATAAAGATTACATGAAGATATTTTCATTCTCTAAATTTCTCTATTAAATATCTTAGTAAGTATTCGACTTTCATGATTGATCTACCTAGCATAAAATCAAATTGATTTTGTGAAACACGTGTATCCCTTCATAATTTGTATTCAGTCGCTATTTCCGAAAGTTTAAACGCACGACTTATCAACTTTATTTTCCTATAATTGTGCAGCCTTGAGCAACATACTTATTCTTGTAAATAGGTACAATATTATTCTTTCACTCATATAATATTTCTTAGTTTTTAAAATAACATCAAGTAACTTTGAAACTTAAGAAATTTCTTCTTCACTAAACATTCTTACACTTTGATAGAGGTGCGGTTTGATGTGCTACTTTTTCACTCTTCATCATCTTTAAAGCTTTCCAAATCTTAGCTTTCCAAATCTTAGCTATATGCTT
Organism: Gastrodia elata; assembly: GCA_016760335.1. Taxonomy (NCBI): domain Eukaryota; kingdom Viridiplantae; phylum Streptophyta; class Magnoliopsida; order Asparagales; family Orchidaceae; genus Gastrodia; species Gastrodia elata. The sequence continues at coordinate 35,595,094 of CM028680.1, read as the reverse complement.
TCCTCCAATCAAGTTACGAATATTCTATCTCTTTATTCGACTAACTTTTATATATTTCTTTCTTCCAACATTTTCGAATTTATCATATAAATTCTTGAACATAACAATTTTAGTATTAGACGTTGCTATTTAGGATTCACAATAAACTACTTTATATTTTTTCTAGTTCTTTCATTCTTATGTTTTAATCATTCTTTACATTCTATCTTTTTTCTTAAATGTTACTTTAGCATGTTGTTTCCACTCATATACATTTTTATAATTATGTGCTCTCCCTTTTGATTTACCAAAAATACTTTTAGCTCAATTGCGAATACTCCTTGAATTTTATCATTATTAAAGATTTTATTTACGCATGATAACTTTCTTTGGGATTTTTCAATAATGCTATTTACTCAATAAGAATCTGTTTGTAAAACTCTTATTTCTCGAATTATTTAAATGGAAGTAGGTAGGCTTCTTCAACTCTCTTTGAGGTATGTGGTGATGCAATCCCTTTTCTTATGCTGGACTTGTTTTTGTTGCTAATCATATATCCAAATTGTTTTCTCTAATAATTGTATACAACTCAATATATCATTTTTATTCAAAAGCAACATTTTTGTCGCTCATCTGGTTTTTTATGATGATACTCTTCTTTTTAATGATTTGAGAATATCATTGTCAATTTTTTCCACCTTATTTAGGCTTAGTATGAGGGTATTCTACATGAGTATAAACTATGTGCTCTTTCAAGGTGTCTAGCATGCCATTAATTAGCTAGTTATTCGTACAACCATTAATTGGGTTCTCTCATTTTTCTTTTGTTTGAGGTTGAATCAAACCCACTATTTCTTGCTGCAATTTTGAGGAAATAAATAAACTTTCATCTTGATATTTTAATATGGTATATTAACTTTTGTACACATCACCGTAAAACTCTGTTCCATTGTGTCAATTATGTCACAAAGCAGAGAAAATACTAAATCGTATCTTATAGAATTGTCAACTTATTAAAACAAAAAAAAATTGGTGAGATTTGCTTAATGTTTCTAAAGATAGAAATTTGTGATGTTAAATTAAGTATTTGAGTAAGTGGTCTCTTTCAACCAAATGCAAATTGTGGTGGCTCTTAAGAGCTGGAGAGTCACTTTTGGTAATTATATGTATAGAAGATTTTCTTACAATTTGCTATCCGATTCAAGTTGCTTGTAAACTTACTGATTATGCAACAACAACAACGCTAAACATTGGTCCCACTAGGCGGGTTTAGCTACATGATCATTTATTTCCATTGTGTATGATCAAATAGAAGCCTCTTTCTTAGTTCCAAATAAAAAGTCCTTTTTAATAGTTTCTTTCAATATTTTTGTTATGTTTGTTCACTTCCTCTTTAACATGAGCAATATTCATATAATAAATTTTTTCTAACAGGGGCATCGAACAATCTATGCTTAATATGCCCAAACCATCTAAGTCAACATTCTATAAACTTATCAACTATGTTTCTATCAGTGAACTCATTTCTTACTCTATCCTTTCGAGTATTTGTACTCATCCACCTTAGCATCTTTATCTCTATAACACTTTTTTTATTTGTAAGTTATTTCTTTGTTGGCCAAAGTTCAACTCCATATAATATAATTGGTTATTATATGAAATTACCTTTTAATCTTGGTTGGCATTTTTTGACAGCACAACACTCTAGAAGCTCTGCTTCATTTCTTTCAATTATCTTGAATCCTATTACTATTATTTGAGTTATTAACCAAAATAATTGAATCTCTTGCTTTCCTTGATCATGTTCCTCAATGAAATTGTCCTTGATATTATGATTTCCATTACAATTAAACTTACACGCTATATATTTTGTTTTAGATCTATTAAGATAATTTTTTATATTCTAAAGTAGTCCTCTACAACTTGAGCTTTGCTTTAACTCCATCCATTATCTTATCAGTTAACAAAATGCTATTTGCAAATAATATGTTCCAAACTATAGTTCTTTTACACTCATCTGAAATCTTTTTTTTTAAAATAATATTAGCTTCGAAAGCCATTAAATTTCTTCTTCATTAAAACATTTTTTACACTTTGAGAGGGGTGCCATTTGAGCATAGTAGTTTATCACTTTTTAAACTTTAAAACATTCTAAATCTCAGCTTACTAACCCTTCACTCTAACTCCTTTACAACATGTTATAGTTTAGGATTTTGTTTTCCGAAGTTTGGGAGGGTTTTTTCGGAGTCTACTTAGAGAATAGAGCTAATAGCTAATATAGAATAGATACTCTTCATCAACATATAAAGACCTTATAAGCTGAGTTCTCTTGTCCTCTAACTTGGCTCCCCGTTGTGGTCTAAATAAACTATTTTATGTTTCTTTCAATTTTTTCATTCTTATGTTTAAATCATTATTTGTAGTTTGTTTTTTCTTTAAATTTTACCACTATGCTTTTGTATTATTACGTGCTCTTTCCTTTGATCTACCAAATATACTACATTGTAAATACAACTAGTAATCGAATTTCATATAAAATTTGCTTCACCCTCAATATCTTACTATCTAAGTTTTAAAATTTCACTATTAATATCTATATTACCCTTTTTAAAATTGCAGCATTTTGTTTTATGATATTTTAAATTTAGTATTACTTTGTATTTTTGAGTCTAAGACTAATAAATGATATTGAATCTTTCAAATAATTTTATAGAATAATTTTACTAAATTTGCAATACAAACGATCTCTTTTATTTATAAGAAAATAATCAATTCAGTTTTAATAGTGATGCAAGACATGCAACTCATAAGAGGAGGCCCATGACGGGTTGTGTTGTGTCATGTATAGACCTTTCTCATTTAGGTATTTTGTTTGGTTGTGTTGAGCATGTAAAAGATCACCCAGAGAACTGTAACGAGGCCTTTATCATCTTTTTAGTGCTGCTAGTTGGTATTAGGGTTTGATAGCTATAAATAGTTTTTGTAAACCATATTTTTATAGTTAATTATATTTTCTTTTTGATTTTAGTGTGAATAACTGAAAATCTCAGTTGGTGCGCATAATTAATAGACTTTAGCCGTGTGTATAATTTTGAAGGGATCAATGTGTACTTAGTTTTGATTAAATCTATCTTTTATATATTTGTTTTCTCTGTTTTCTTGTTTTATATCTATTACCTTTTATTTCCATTTCATCTCACCAAAATCCGCTTTTGTTTTGTCCACCAAACACCCCCAACGAAACCTATGCAAAACCCGACATCCTTTCACTTCACTATCCATAAATCTTCTAAACAACCATCATATTAAATAAGGTAAATTTCTAAATATTTCTACATCTACCAAAACATCGTCCCAAAATTTTATCCAAATTCAACATCATTTGATCCACCAGCAGTTTGTCGAAGTTGAACGGTCGTTTACGCACACTTAACCTCTCTAACGTCATGTCACCATTTTTGGTATTAGAGTGAGGTTTTCACACCTTGGTGCAGAAGGAAAAATGGTTGCACTCATCAAAAGCTTTCTACCCATGCTAGTTTCTCTTATTCACAAAAGGATTGTACTAATGCAATACTTATTATATCAAAGCTAAAAAAGGAGCTAAGCATCCATAGATCATAATTGCCACCTCGCCTTTGACTACTTGACAAGCTTTGAAAATATGCTAAAATCACCCTATTACTTTGTGCTATTTCGTATTAGAATAGATTACTTTTAATTTTTTCTTGGTGTGTTTGTTTCTATTTGTGTTTTTTAGGTAATCAAGAGGCATATGAATGATTTTTTACTCAATTAAGCATCAAAAAGGGCAGCAAAGCTCTCAAATGTGCATGAGCACCCTATTATAACACTTGAGCATTACTCAAAGGTCTAGGTGTTTAGGCACACCAAGCGCAGCAGTGGCAAAACCTCACGCGCTCAGGGGCGCTCAAGCGCCCGACTGGCAGAACATCACACGCTCAGGTGCGCTCAAGCGCCCAACTGGCAGAACATCACGCGCTCAGGAACACTCAAGCGTCCATTTGGGAAAACATCATGCGCTCAGGAGCACTCAAGCGCCTGGTTGATAGAACATCACGCGCTCAGGCACGCTCAAGTGTCCGATCTGCAAAAGCTCAAGTGCTCAAGCGCCCGATAGGTACAATTATAAAAAGATCAAAGCCAAGGAGGAAAGAAGGCGTCCCTTGGCCCTTCAAAGGGTGGTTTTAGGGCGATTCCAAGACTAAATAAAAGCCAAAATCAGTTGAAAGCGAGGGAGGAGGAATTAGAGAGAAGAAAACCTATGGGAAAATTAGGGTTCCATAGAAATCTTTTCAGCCAAACCCTAGGCGGCTATTAGAGACTTGAAGAAGGAAGAAGGAAGAAGGAAGAAAAGGAAGGCAAAGACAAAAAGAACTCTTGGGGCGTTCCTTCAGTAACATCCTTTTCACTTATTCATTTCTTTTGTACTTTCTTGTGTAAAAATCATGATGCTTTTAATTATCTTTTCTATCTTTGCTTGTGATTTACTTGTAATGGTAGCCTAAAATCCTCTTTTTTGGGGAGGGTTAGGCTAGATCTATGTATTAAACCTTATTTAATATTGAGTTTAAATTGTGTAATTTGTAAATGAATGTTTGTGATGAGATCATTGTCTAATTTTATTTCACAATTATAAAATAGTCACTAAAATCAACGGAGTGCATTCACAAGCACTACAGCTTAGATCAAACTAAAAGTTTCGATCAAGATGTATGTGCATGTGAAGCATGAAAGTCAATACATACTAAATTCTAGATTAGAGAAAAAGTCTAGATAAAAAATTTATGAGCATTTGACACGAGTGTGTACTTAAACCTAGAATGGAGCAAAAGTTTTGTTCAAGGATTCAAGTGCACTAGACATATATGTAGCATCAAACCCTAGATCGGAGCAAAAGTCCATATCAAGAATTTGTGGGCATTTTCAATTTGTCTTCCATGTTCAGTTCCCATGTAGTCTCACATTTAGACATTATGTGAGATCGAATAAAGGATTGTTGGAGTAGAGTTGATCTTCACGCTTTTCTAAGAACATGGAGATTTCTATGTGCAAGTAAGAATAAAAATGGAAATTTGATTCTATTTGCACTAGACATGGAATGCCGATAAAACTTAAAGAAGCCGCCGTTTAAACGTTAAGGTCTGAAGTCAAGAGGTCTCGTACGAGATTGACTAGAGATGATTTTAGGGTTTAGTGATGAGTGGCTCATATGCGTGAGAGATCACTTATTAGTTTAACTATCTGTAGTCCCTAGAAATATAAAATTAGCATTCTCATATTATTACCATTTAAAGAACTTAGCAATTATTAGGAAGGTTGAATCATACTCAAATAGTCTAACTCTCCTTGATCTTTTAATCACTGTTGTATTCTCGTAATTTAGATTTATTATCTTGCATGCATAGTTAAATTTAGTTTAAGAAACCATCAAATCAATTGTCTAAGCATTAGAAGAAAAAAACTAACTAGTAACCCTCTACTAATCTTTGAGGACGATAAATATGAGACTTAGGGAAAGTATCTTGGAGATGACAAGGCATGCGACATCATTAGCAGAGGTGAAGTGAATGTTAAGCTACCAAGCGGTGCAGTTTGGAAGCTCAAGGATGTTAGACATGTGCCATGTCTGATACTATTACAGCTGCAGAAGAAATAGATGCGGATCTATGGCATCGGGAGGCTTGGCCATATGAGCGAGAGGGGTTGAAATCCCTACAGTCAAAGGGGAAGCTCCAAGGACTGAAGTCAGTAGACTTGGATTTCTGTGCAGACTGTGTGTTGGGAAAATTGAAGAAAGTTTCATTCTCCAAAGTTGAAAGGGAGCTGAAAGGCAAGAAACTTGAATTGGTGCATACAGGTGTTCTAGGGGCTAGCTCCTACTTCTTCCATAGGTGGAGCTACATATTTTTTTACCTTCATTGATGACTATATGAGGAAGGTATGAGTTTACTTTCTTAAATATAAATCTGATGTGTTTGGAAAGTGCTCATGATATTTGTAAATAAGAAACAGAAATATCAAGAATAAAGCCTTCTCCTATGGGCCTTTCTCTTTCTTCTAATATGCTCAAGACTTTTTGACTTCGAATTGACATTTGCAAATTCAAATCAAAAGAAATGCAGAGTTCCAGCTATGATCTTGATCATAATCTTGCTTGGGTTGAGAAGCCAATCTCCTATTCGGGAACTCTTTCATTTCGCAGACTTCTTTCCTTATCCTTAATGGTCTGAATGGCCATCCTATCTACATCTAAAAATGAGTTTGGGCATTTGGGATTGTTCAGAAAATAAAGAAGAGCTAGACCGGATGACTGTCCTACTACCAGTCTGGAGACAATGGAAGGACCTTCTTATCCTATCAAGCCGATTTCGAGTTCCGTGCCTTGAGAGGCATTAAGATGGAGTTCACAGTCCCTAGAACACCACAACAAAATGGTGTTGCAGAACGGATGAATAGAACAATCATAGAAAGAGCCAGAAGCATGAGATTGCATGCGAGTCTCCCAAACTAGTTCTGGGCTGAAGCCGTTAGCACGGTCGTACATCTAATCAATCAGGGACCTTCTGTATACTTGAATGAAGGGATCCCCGAGGAAGCTTGGAGCAAAAAAGAAGGTGAAACTGAATCACCTCAAGGTATTTGGCTACTCATCCTATGTGCACATTGATACAGGATCCAAGAGCAAGCTTGATGCAAAGGCGATCAAGTGCACATTTGTTGGATATGGCGCAGATGATTTTGATTACAGGTTATGGGACAATCAGAACTAGAAGGTTATCAGAAGTAGGGATGTCACTTTCAATGAAAGTAAAATGTACAAAGAATGTATTGGAGTCAAAACTGACTCCAAGGATGTTTCAGATGGTGATCCCCAGCATATAGAGATTGATGACAACATTGAGCCATATATTACAATACAAGAAGAAGCTCAGGAGGGTGTCAATGTTGAATCATAAACACCCATGTTTAGAAAATCCATAAGAGTCACAAAATTGCCATTAAGGTACTCTCCTTTGTTATATTTGTTACTAACGGATGGAGGTGAACTAGAAATTTTGGAAGAGGCACTTCAGGTTGAAGATTCAATCAAGTGGGAGGCTGCTATTAATATTGAAATGACATCACTCATGTCAAATGGGGCATGGGAGTTGACTCCTTTACCCGCTGGAAAAAAGTCTCTTCAGAACAAGGGGGTTTATCGGATGAAGGAAGAACCGAATGGAAGCAAACACTACAAGGGCAGACTTGTAGTAAAGGGTTTCTAACAAAGACATGGAGTCAACTACAGTGAGATCTTCGCCCTAGTTGTGGATCACAACCATCAGGATTGTGCTGAATATTGTTGTAGTTTAGGATTTGTATTTGGAACAAATAGATGTTAAAACTGCATTTCTTCATTGAGAGCTGGAGGAGGAGCTGTATATGCAACAACTTGAAGGGTACAAGGCTTGAGAGAAAGGAAAATGTGAGTTAGTGTGTAAGCTCAAGAAGTGTAAGAACCTAAATTTTTGAAAACCAAAAGGTTGACCAAATTAGAATAAAATTAGGTCATCGAGTAAAATTAGACCAAACAAAATAGACCATTAAAAAGAGTATATTTTTGTGATCATACTGCCCAAGTTTGGAGATAATTTGATGGACGGATTTTCCTATATTAATTATTAAATTTTAAATAAGGAAAATTAGGAAAATCAAATATAAGTCCAAATTAAATAATTTTGGTGTCGTTGGATTCATAATAATAAAATGAGGCTACACAAAAATTTTCGTCAAAATTTGAGCGTCGTATTTTCCGTAATTAATTTTTGAAGTTCTTACCTTAAAAAATAATTAAAAATAAAACATAGCTTCGAATCGAGAAATTTTTGTTCGAGGAACGTTCACCTCATCAAGATGAACCTCCGGGTCAAGTTTCATCAAACTTGAAATTCAAATGACAAAAATATATGGTTAATTAAAATTGAAGTTTTTTTTATTATCATTAAAAATTTTCCTAAAATCTATTCTTTTTCCTTCTTCCCTGTCGCTTCCCTTTCTCCTAGTGTGCTTTGCACGCAAACCTGAAGAAATGGCCCCCCACAAAGGGTGGCCGCGTGCCCCTACCCAACAAGGGCTACCCCGGCCACGTGGCCGGCGGGAAGGCGGCCAAGACATCCTCTTCCTCCCTCTCCTTGGCTATATATAGCCTCCCCCACCTCGTTTCTCCTCACAAGCTTCCCCAAATCTCCTCCTCCTCCTTCACCTCAGGCTGGCTGCCGACCTCACTTCTCCACCTCCCTACTTTGCCGGCAACCTCCCACCATCCTCTCCCTCCCCCCTTGGCAACCCCAAAGTCACCCCCCACATCTCTTCTTCTTCTTCTTCTTCCCCGTTCAATGGCTGCCCCTCGCCCTGCCACCTCACCGTGCCGATGCCACACCGGCACACTACCAAAATTCTAACTAGTCGTCTACTACCTCCTCAGAAAGTCTCCGCCGCCATCGGCAATCCCCCTTTGAACGGGAGAAGACCCACAAAAACTCAAAAAAAAATAATTCAAAAGACGTCAACATAGCTAAAGAAAACAGGTACCCCGAATATCATGAGCTACATTTATATATGTTGATTTGATTATACGTTTTTGCTCCGCAAATTTTATCAAACTAATTTTTTACTCTACTATACGTAAAGTTTACTGTCACTATATGATATACTTTCAAAGATAGATAATGGATCTTGATTGATTGAATTAAATGGGGTTTCATGAGAAGTATTTACAGTCCGTACAGAAAATAAGAACAGGGCTAATTCTCTATCATACTATTCCATGAAAATATAAGGAGACTATGATTATGCCTACGATGGGGCTAGCATATGTGGAATAATTCCTGAATGACAGTATTTGAACTCAAATTATGATAATCATAGCAAACGTGCTTGATTTCCTCAAGATTCAAAAAATTATCCGTTCGAATGAAAATATTATAAATATATATTATTCACTTTCTAGATAGAGATATGAATTTTTGATAAGCATGGCTTACTTGTGATAGGTTACTTTTATTGCTATATCAAAATTATCGCTAAAATTTTGATTTGCAGGAAAAGCCATGATAATCCTCAAATGAGGAAATTCTATCGTTCAAACTTTTATTATTAGCTTTCCTGCATTTTTTTCTGCACTTAAGTTTCATGCTTTTGCTCATATATATAATGTAATTAATGATAACAGGTGTTCTACCTGGGCATTTTCGTTGTAAATGCCAGGTCAGGTCGCTGCTGAGGATCTGGAGATAGTCTGATCAATCTACCAATGCACTTTTTATTCTCTTATTATATTTATTAATAAAAGTGAAACCTGCGCTTGTAATAATACTCTTTTAAGAATAAAAATTTATAGTTTCATGTTCTCTAATTATCTTTGCAAATGTTTTTGATCTTTATATTATTATTCTAAACTCACGATTACAATTCTTGGCATAAAATGATGACATGCTACCATAGTTCCCATACCTTAACTAGGATCTATCAAGGGTCCAGGGTCAAGGTTGGGTATGGAACTAAGGTGGGGGTCGTCACAGTTAGTATCAGAGCTGGAGTTGGGAAAGGCTTAAAATGATAATATAAAATCTAGATTTGTTCAAATTAATTTGAGAAAAATTAAAAAAGTACATATATAAATTATTATAATATATTATTTTTACAGATGGATCCCAAAAATGAGTTCGAAGAATACTTTGAAGAAAGTGAGGAACATAGTGAGATAAATTCATGTCCATCAGGAAACCTAAAAAGTTTTAGTATTGATCGACCACCCATCCTAGAAAATCAAGTCCAAACCTTAACCCGAAAGTTTGAGGAGATGAAAGATTTATTCATTACAGTCTTCCATGCTCAAACTAAAAATCATAGGAAAAAAATAGAAAACATATAAAACACCATCAATGATGCAGCTGCAACATATGAGTATCTCCTAATGGAACTAGAAGCGAATGGCAAGTTAGCTAAGAGCATCCAGCAAAAAAACCCACCATCTAGCAAAAACTAGAAAACTACTGCTAAGAGAAAAATATGAGCAGTAAATGGAAGGGTGCAACAAAAACGTAGAATTTAAGTTTTGTCATAAATGTATATGTACATATAAGAAGAAAGATTATCTCTGAAGATAAATAAAAAGAAGAAAATAATGTATTTTGCTTATCCATCTTCTTACTTCATTTATTAATCTTTTCTTATTATCTAAAAAGCACCTCTTTTTCTTTCTTCAGATTAATTCTCAAGAAACTCCTACTATCTCTAACTCCAATGAACCATTCAAAAATTAGACCAATAAGTTACTGGAGTTAGTAACAACCCAACTTTATAACCAAGCTACCAATCACACATCCACATCCTCAATACAACCTTCCCCAAATCAAAACTTCTCCAATAATGGAATCCTTCAGGCTTATCTTAAATTAAAACCATGCACCTTTAATGGGACAATCTCATGAATGGAAGTAGAAGACTGGTTGAAAAGAAGATTTTGTTAAAGTCTTTCGTGCCCAATATATTCCACCTTTTGCACAAGCAATAATGGAAGACACATTCATGAGGTTATATCTAGGGAATAGGACGGATTCTGAATATGCTATCGAGTTTACAAGATTAACTCGATACGCACCAAATATAGTAAGTTCAAAGGCAATTCGTTGTAATCGATTTCTTAAAGGTCTCAAAAATTCTATAAGGAGAAGCCTAATTCCAATAAGGCATACTAACTTCCCTGATCTACTCGAATGTGCAAAAATGTTGGAGCATGATGCTCAAATTACTACTTAAAGAATTAACAGAAAGATCCAACCAGGAACTACATAAGAAGGAACCTTCAAATGATTTTAACCCAACCCGCCATCAATCAAAAGAAATCCAGTACTACCACAAAACAAACCGATACTAAATAGGCCTTGCCAATTATCACATTCAAATGGTAACTGTTATCATCATAAAGATTAATGTCATAAATGTGGCAGAATGGGCCGCCACTCTCAATTTTGCAGAGGCAATTATACTATAGATGGGCAGCCTATCAAAAGGGTGGAATCAACTTTCAACCAAGCACCTCTAGCAAACTTAAGGCAAGCACATACTCCTAATTCCCAGCAGACAATTACTCATATTCCTCGACAAAATCAAGTTCTTGCTCAAACACAAAGGAATCCTGCTCCTTCAAGAATGTATACACTTATTTCTTTTATGGAACCAGAAAACTCCGAAGTGATGTCAGGTATTTTATAATATAAAGATATTCCATATTTAGTTTTATTTGATATTGGAGCCAGTCAATCATTTATATAAATAGTATTTGCCAAACGAATACAGCCCTCATGTTCAAAATTAAAAGAATCAATAAAGATAGGACTACCATCAGGAGCCTACATGATAGCCAATTAATATTGCATCTATAATATATTGATAGATGGAAAATTCTTATTTACCATACTTATACTACTTCCTATTTATAATTTTGATATCATTGTAGGAATTGATTGGCTAAGTTAACATAAAGCTATTATAGATTGTCATTGGAGAAAAATAAAATTTAATGGGAATAATAAGTCGGATAATATCAAAGAAAAATTGAATGCTCTCACACACTTTATTGATATTATGAAAACAAGAAGGATGATTAGAAAAGGATGTCAATATTATTTGCTAACAATGATAAGTATGGAAAAAAATAAAGTTTCTTTAGAAGACATAAGAATAGTAAAAGATTTTGCATATATATTCCCAGATGACCTTCTAGGATTACCACCTATTTGTGAAATAGATTTTCCCATTAAACTCATTCCTAACACAGAACCACAATCCAAAATGCCATATAGGATGGCACCACAAGAGCTACAAGAACTCAAAATACAGATTCAGGAATTAATGGATAAAGGACTTGTTCGCCCTAACGTATCCCCTTGGGGTGCGCCAGTATTTATTGTCAAGAATAAATATGGCGCCTTAAGGATGTGTATATATTACAGATAATTAAATAGAGTAACAGTAAAGAATAAGTATCCACTATGACGCATAGACAATTTATTTGATCAATTATTTGGAGCTACAATATTTTCAAAAATAGATCTTCGATCAGGATATCATGAGTTAATGATAAATGAGGATGGCGTACCAAAGACGGCCTTCAGAACAAGGTACGAATATTTCAAATTTTTGGTTATGTCATTTGAACTTACAAATGCCTCATCGGTATTTATGGACTTAATGCAAAGAATATTACAACCATTTTTTGATAAATTTGTAATAGATTCATTGATGATATACTAATTTATTCCAAAAATGAGAAGGATCATGAGTAATACTTACAAACAATATTAACAACACTAAGATAACACCAGCTATATGCCATATTCTAAAAGTGTGAGTTTTGGCTATACTCGATAACTTTTTTAGGCCATATTGTTAGGAGTAGCGACATTCAAGTAGACATAATAAAGATAAATGTAATTCAAGAATGGTCTCAACCAACAATGATAACAGAAATAAGAAGCTTTCTTGGACTCACTGGATATTACGTGAGGTTTGTTAAAGGATTTTTAAAGATATCAGTTCCGCTTACAAGACTTACACAAAAAGCAGTACCTTTTATTTGGAGCCCATAATGTGAAGAAGCCTTCCAAAGATTAAAGGATGTGTTAACAACAACACCAATCTTAACATTACCACAAGAATGAGTTGATTATCAAATTTTTACATACGCATCTTGAAATGGATTAGGAGGTGTATTAATGCAAAACAAGAAGGTTATTGCTTATGCATCTCGACAATTGAAAATTCATTAGAAAAATTATTCAATCCATGATCTAGAATTAGCAGCAGTAGTATTTGCTTTAAGGATATGGAGACATGATATTTATGGAGTTAAATGTGAAATTTATACTAATGATAAAAGTCTTAAGTATGTCCTCACTCAAAAAGAACTTAACTTCAGATAGAGATGATGGTTGGAATTAATCACAGATTATGATCTTACTATTCAGTATCATTCTAGAAAAGCAAACGTAGTTGCAGATGCACTAAGTAGAAAATCTGTAACAATTTTACACATGATAGAACTTAATAAAATGAATATAGATGTGATCTTTAGTTCACAAATAAATAATGTACGCATTATTGATCCAATCAAACCTACTTTGGAAGAATAAATCAAGAATGCTCAACTCAAAGATGAAGGTTATTTCAGATTAAAACAAGATATAGAAAGTGGACTCAAGAAGAATTTACTTTTAAAAGACATTTACATTTACCATGAGACAAGAACATAGATTCATAATAATCTTGAATTACGTAATCAAATATTAATTGAGACTTATCATTCAGGATACACAATACATCCAGCAAGTACAAAAATGTATAGAAATTTAAAGAAAGTATTCTGGTGGCCTGGGATAAAGAAAGTAATCTTGATTTTATTTTTCTTAATTATATGCTTAAATATATTTTTGGATAAGACATTACCAATGCCTTTGATATTTCAACAAAGAATTTTTATTATTAAATAATAGATGAACCCCTTGGGGCCATCCATCTGATGATTAGCATTGGATAAATCAAACTCTTGTTCTATGACCATCAATGAGTCAAACTTGTTTTGAGTGAGAATATCATCGTTGTTTTACTTATTATTAGGATAGCATCTTAATTTTTTTTTTGTAAGGGATGTTAGGTTTCCTAGTAGCTTTATTTTTAAGTTTTTTAAACTTTTCATTGTTTGATCTAAGCAATGAATCAATAGTTTTAACAGAGTCCAAATTCCTCTTTTCAATGATTTTTTATCAGAAGCAATGGAATATTTGATAGAGGAATAATCATTGGAAATAGTTACTATATCAACTATTTCAACTTCAACATGAATCTCCTCAATACTGACAGTGTCGTCAGTAGTTATGGGAGAGTTAATAGAAGTACCAATTGCAATAGAATTAACATTAAGATTAGAATAATCAACATTATCTTCAGAGGCATATGTTTTCATAGAATTAATACATTCAATATAGTGATGAGAAACAATTTTAAAAACAAATTCTGAAGCTTTAATAGAAATAGAGATAGCATCTTTATCAGTTAAAGTAAGAACATCAGTAGTGGCAACATTATTTTTACTAGGATAAACTTGTTCAACAATCTTAGGACCTTCTAAATCAATATTATTGTTGGCACATATAATAACATTGTCCTTAACAACAGTGTCATTAACAATAGTGTCTTTAATTATAGAAAAGTTAATAACATTCTTATCTATGGCATTTATAATAATAGCATCTTTAACTGCATTATCCTCAACATCAGTTTCGTTAACAGTAATACCATTAACATCAAAAAAGTCACTAGCTATTTTGTTAGCAGCAAAAGATGCTAATTTGTAAATTTCATCAATAACAATGTCATTAACAATAAGAGAAAAAATAGTTTCAACAATAAAGTCAGCTCTATTGAGAATAAATAACATTTTGGGATTATTTGCTCACATTATCAATCAGGTTTTGCAAATCTTTTTCAATATTATGTAGCTCATAAGAAACATTATTTTCTAGAGTTGCATTTTGCAACAAAGCATCAAGATTTTGCAACTCTTTCTCAGCATTATGTTGTTCATTTATATTAGTGAAGTCTTGAGTAGTACTATGTAAAGTAACATCAGAAATATAAGCTTCATCATATTGAAAAGGAACAACAAGAGTTTGATAGCCAAAAGAGGCTTCCTCAGAGGAATTGTTGGGATGAACAAAGCCTCTTTTGGATTGCTCCTGAAGTTGCTCTCTAAGTTCTCACAATTCCTTTGCAGCCATCTTATAAGTTGATTTAGAGTTAGGATTCATTCTAGTAGTTAGTTCAAATGTTAAATTCTACCTCTCTTGGGGGAGGTATGCCAGGAATTTCCTCTAGAAAGATATTGGCATATTCACAAAAAATTGGTGTTTCATTGAGAGTAGAAGGTTTATTCTCAGAACTTGATAGCACTGTTATAAACGTTGGGTATCCCTTTATAATCATTTTCTCAACTTTATTTATAGAAATGAGATTAATAGCAGCACATCTTTGACCCACAATTGATACCTTCTTTTGCCATGACATAAATACACATTCTTCTTAGTACAATCAATTAATGCACCATTTAAACTCATCCAATCTATACCCAGAATCACATTAAAGGTAGTAATGGGGAGGATGATTAGTTTTGCTTCCTATAAACTTTCATTTATTTCAAGTTTATACAAATAATAGCTATTTATTTCTAAGAAATCTACTGAAAGTATGTTTAATTTAAGAGTAGATGACGATTTCTCAATATTTAAAGCAAGTTTTTTAAATATACTCAAAATAATTAAAGATTGCATAGCTCCATAATCAAAGAGATATGTGCAAGGACTTTTAAATAGTACGATGGTACTTGTCACCACATCGGGTTATTCATTGCTTCTGCTTTGGTAAGATTGAAGATTCTATTTTGAGCGGGGATTCTTGATACCACTGCTCAAGAAAATATTGCTTCTTCTATTGGTTGGGGGTTTGTTCTGCTCCTCTGCAATCTTTTTATAACCATTTGGAATCTAATGCTTGATCATAATATAGGTGGCATGATAGAATATTGATATATGACTTCTTCTTCCACAATGATGGCATTGACCCACCTCAATAAAAACCTATTTGAAGAATAAAATTACTACAAAATTTGTAGGTGGTATTCATTCTGAGACCTGAAGTAGTGTTTCCCTTAATGTGATGAAGCTTTCCTTGAGGTCTTGAAAGGTGAGGCTTTTTATGTGTAGCAACATGGGGGTATGTTTGACCTCTCAAAATTTTGAAATGACTGGTTCTCTTGGGCTTCCATTAACTTTTATTTCTTCACAAGTTGAACAAATACATATATCTAGAAAAGTGAGAGGATGTGCTTGAAGGAGTCTCTTAATCTACTAAGAAAAAAGTGGCATGTGTCATCTTTTGAGGCCATTATCTCGGTGCAAAGCTTGCTATACATGTGAAGTCTACTTCGTATTCAGTCACTGTGTGGCCTCCTTGCTTTAAATTGAGAAGTTGCTTTCTCATTTCTTGTCAAGTAGATTCTGACACATATTTTCCAAGATAGGCCTTTATTAATTATGGTCAAATAATTTATTCTTCAGCTCTTCATTGAAAGGTGTGAGCCTTATAGTTTTTCACCACTTCTCAGCATAGTCAATGAGAAGATAAGTAGCCAGTGTTACTTTTTGGTATTCAGACTCTTTGCACACTTGAATTCCTTATTGTTTCTCTGAATCCATTCTTCCACTTAGGAAGTATTCAGTATCCCATATAACCTTGGGGGTTGTAATTTGAGAAAGGTATTTATATCCTTTTCTGGATTCTTAACTTGGATTGGGGTAGGCTACAGTACTTGAGTTTGTTAATTGCTTACAAATTGAGCCATCATAGTCATGAATTAGAGCATCTGATTGGCCCCATTATAATTGAATGGGTAGTTTGTATCATGGTTAGGTGATGTAGGATCATTAGTGCTTGGAGTTATTTAACGACTTCTATAATCTAGAGAAGAGCTATTAATTTGGTCATGGTGATCCATCCACTTGAAGTGACAAATCTATTACTAATAAGTATATCATAATCAATAGCTTGCTCTTGAACTCCTAATTTTTAATTTCTACCCCTTTATTTTAATTTGGTCCTGAATCCACTTTAATTACAACTTGAGTTTTTACGAACCTAGCTCTAATACCATTTGTAATAACCAAACTTTTAAACACCAAAGTATTGTCCGCTTTGGCCTGATATGCCTCACAGTTTTTTTCTCATAAGATAACTTCCCAGCAGATCATCTATCCTGAGAGTGATCTCATCTGAGCATGCTTAATTTTGGAATTCTTATTAGAAAATCTGTTATTATCTAAAAAGGTGTCTCAATGTTTAAGAGTTTTGCTTAATACTACTTAAGGGGGTCATTACAATCGGGGAGGAATCATACAACTCTAGGTGAAGCTGAGTGGCTTAATTTGTCAGGCATTGCAGGAGGCTATCGGGGACATGCTGTAACTCCCCATCCCATCCCCACAAGCAATTTGTCTAAGAGATAACAGATTGGCAGTGAGGGTGCATTACTTGGGAGGAAACCAAACACAACCTCCCTAAATAACCTGGTGCTGCTGAAGTAACAACTCAATCCCAAGGTAAGAGGGTTGAGCACTAATCCTTAAGATAAGTGTAAGATCTTTACCTTAAGTATTAGGTAAGGTACTCGTATATATTGGATTAGAATAACAGTATAATCTAAGTTACATGAATACTAGCATTTTATGAAATATCCAGATAACATTATAATACTAAGTATAAGTGATAAAAAGATATAGTGCACAAACTAAACATACATCCATAAATAGTCATCACAAAAAACAAAATAAACACTCATCTCAGAAGCAGAAAAGGAAAATATTCAAATTCATTATAGTGCTTTTTATTGAATACAGAAATAAGGTCTAAATACTGAACTAAAATAAAATGAACATAAAGAGAAAATGCTGAAGAAGGGTCCACTACTGCTCTCTGAACTGCTACTGAATTTTCTGAGTATCCTTAAGATCTGGCTCAACAAACTGCTTAGGATTTAGCAAATTGCTAGATCCCAAAAGTACCACGTGTTAGACAAGAGGTCTAACACATTGAAACTATGCTAATAGCTTACAATTTACTACTATTTAACATTTAAATAGCTTAATAAAATAGTAGAAAAGATGGTAAAACAGCTAAATCTCAAAATAGTATAACACCAAAATAGAGTAATTAAAACTGAAAACTAACAAAATAAATTGAAATTATAAACTAAAAATAGTAAGTAAATCTGAAACTGTAACTATCTACTAAAATATATGTTAAAATATATGAAATTTGAATCTAAGTAAATGATACTGTAAAATTGTGCTGTATGTTACTGAAATTATAAGTATGCATTTAACTATGCCATAGAACTGTATGCCATTGATATGCTAACTAGGTGTCTCATAGACACACCACAGATTTCCTAGGTGAGAGAATGCTCTGCTAACAGAGTCCTTAGGTGAGCCAAATCACTCCGCTAATGATGACATGATATGCATTATGATATACCAAGGTTTCAATGCCGGTATGCTTTAAATCATCGACAAATCCTGAAATCAAATATAATATATAGTAATGATTCCATTTATCTCCATTGCGCATAATTCACCTAAGTGAATTCTGACTCATGAGTCTAATTTATTATGTTATTTAGATTATAATCAATATAACTATCTGCTGAAGGGATTGAATACACATAGTTGGTAAGCTTCAAAGAAAGGGAATTTAACACTTAGTTTGTTTAACTAAATTTATCAAAACACATGATGATATGGGGCAGAACTCGGTCACAGTTTATTCTCTCAAACTAATTAGTTAAATACCTTAATCAAAATCATACAATGTGCTCTAAAAGGATAGATTAAGATATTTAGTTTGTTAAAGACTACACTTATTGAAACACATGATGAGAAGAGGTATAACTCTGTCATAGTTTATTATCTCAAACTAAGCATTCAAGTTTACCTAATTATGAAACACCTAGGGTTGGAACATTCACTCTAAGCTCGACTGTACTTATTCAATCACATAGGATAAGACCGAAACTCTACAATCTCACTTAAAGTGACTTGCCCAATCCCAAAATCTTACTGAAATGATTTAGTACTATGGATATAAAATTTCATATTCTACTGGAAATCTACTAATTTTCACAAATCTATTTAATCAACAAGGATTTCTAGACTACTAAACCTTTACTTCATTAAAAGGGGTACTACACAAGGTTCCAAGGTTGTGACCCTAAAGTCACTCAAAGTTAGGTTCTACAATATGGAAGAATCTCATGCTATGTTTTTAGGAAACCTTACCATAAAAAGATCTAAGATAAAACTTCTAAGGATAATAAGGTCATCTAAGTTCCTACCTCAAAATGTAGACAATAAGCTCTTCCTACCTCAATAGATTAGTTAATTAAGGCTTACAAATACTGATTTATTCATACTAAGGCAAGATCATAATGATCTTGCACTTCTAAGTTACGAGAAAATCTAAGTCCTAAGCTTAACATTAATTTCATAGCCATTACTTCTTTAGGTTCGAGTTAAATGGGTAAACCATCTGATAACTACCTACACTATAATCATGGGCTGCATTTATGTATATTTTTATGAATTGGTCATTTTGCAATTCAATGTAGTATTATGACTTATCTCATGCTAAGTGTCTTATATAAGAGAAAATCAAGGAATTAACGATAAGTATTCAGATTTCCAATCACATGACTTTATTATAGGCCTTAGCATGTCTAGTTCAATGATTTAAGATAAATGTCAAATATGATGTATTATTAGAATTATGCTAGTTGAATTATCTTTCATTCAAGATCATTTGATTTAAGTGATTAAATATTTAGATCTTAATCAAACAAATTTGGGCTTAACCCCTAACTTCACCCAATCAAGATTAATAGTTTGATTTATTGATCAATGACAATTCAATGTATTATTGGTGTACTATTCATATTTAAAATTCAAGATCTAGGATTAAGCATTAATGGCTTAATCACTTACTTAAGGCTTTTAGGTTGAATATTTATTTATGCCAATTTCAAACCATTAAGGTGTTCAAGCTCACTTTATGGTTTATTAACATTTAAATTATTGAAATGAAAGCATAAGAATATGGATTTACATAAAATAGAAAATAATTAAGGCTAATTAAACCCTAAATCAAGAAATATAGATTAGCACTCAATTACAAGTCCAACCATTGGAAATTCATGAAACTTGGCAGGGGTATTCTAATAAACAGTACAATTAATCAGAGACTATAATTGAAGGTTTTGGCTAAGTAGAAACCCCAATTTTCACTAATCATATGCTTTCAAGATTAGGGCATAGCTAAGAAAATATAATTCAGAAAATAAATTCACCTAGCACATGCCTTTCACAATGTGAGAGAAACATAATGGCACCTAAATCATGCTATTTGGCTAAGTATACATGCTAATCAACCCTAATTAAGTTATGCAATAATTAGGCTAAATCAAAAAATATAACCATTAAAATTGAAATATTATTTTATATTTTGATTCCATATAATCTGATTCCTTATTCCTTATGCATCCAGATCATGGGAAGACCAACCAAAAGTCGCTACACCTTCACCATGACCAGACGCACCGGTAGAGACCCAAAGCCCCAAATGAGGTGGTTTGGATTGCCTGGACATTACTCACCCAAGAATTTTTGCTATGGAGCTATTGTGGGGAGTCAATTCTCCCCACAAAAGATACAATTCACCCTGAGTTTGATCCCTACACCTTCAGGGAGGTGAGACAAATCAAACACCTAAGTTGGTGGGCTTGGGGTGGCCTAGATCGTAGGGTCCTTACTTGGACCCAACCTATAACAACCCAAGTTGGGGCGCCACATAGCCCCCTTACGGGGTTTAGCCTGATCGATCGCTTTCAATGGATTGAGACTAGCTTAAAGCTTAAAATATGATTGCATTCAGTTCAATTTTACAATTACATGCCATACAAATCAAACAAGAGAAGTATGAGCCTCATTGGCTCAGAGCTTGCAAAAGGGGATGCCTGGTTCTTCAGTTGAGCTCAGGCTGATCGACAAGGGGCAAGGCAAAGGCTAGCTACACTTCCAGAGGGATCTTAGGGTTCTTGAACTTCAAGAGATGCCTACTATCAGCGGTACGCACGCCTAGGACTCTTGGGAGAGCTTGAGCAGATCGAAAATGACGGAGTGGAAGAGGACTCCAATTGATCAATAAGCTGATCCTAGGAGCAGACTTGAGGCTATTTATAGCCTCAAAAAGGAATGGGAATGTGGGCTCTGGTTGGAAAAATAACTGGGATCTGCGGCTCCGCAGATTTGAATCCTAGCCATCGAATCCACGGAGGAACGGTAGGATTGAACGGGACTCCACTGTCACGTGACCCGGGCTCCGCAGCGGATCGCCCGCAGTCCGCACAGATTTTAATATTGGGATCCCTTATGTGCATATATTCCAATTTAATTTAAATTTAATTATGGTCCAAATGACCTCCAAGAATTACCAAACTTTCACCCCTAGCTAATTTGAGGGCGAGGAATTCAAAAATGCCATCATATTTTAATTTCAAGATTAAAATATTTTATAATCTAACTTAGGGCATCTAGACTAATCAAATGACAAAATTACTCTAGAGATGTCCGATTAACCTCAAACTTTCAGGGTTATGTTAAATTGAGGTTTTAGATATAATGGAACTAGAATAAATGTATAATTAAGCTAATATTAAGCTATATAACAACCTAGGGTTGTTACACGTGCTGTCAGGGAAGAAGCGTAGTCTGTTGAGTAAATATTGGCTGTCAAATTAAAATGATTATCCATTTGAAGATGGATTCGTATTCATCTTGAGTTTAACACTAGTTGTTGAATTTCGAACCAAGATACAATAGGTGATATTTATTTTGAAATTTAAATAGGTTTTAATCATCATTGTTAGATCCAACATTTGTAATCATCATGAATATTTATATTTAAATTTTTTGCGGATCTAATATAATTGGTTCGCGTGATCGAATCTACACCCGTGGTTTTAAATCAACTTTAGTCGTTGGAACTAATAGATTTAGATAGAATAATGGAGCTCCCCCTTATAGTTCTCAGTCAAGATCGATTGTTGGATCTTGTCTCAAATACAACACAACTTCACACACTTTTATTACATTTAATTTCATTAAAATTTAGTTATTTAAAATTAATAAAAATTAATCAAATTAAATTTTATGATCCTCATCATTTTAAGAGAACTTAATACCTAATTTCACATTAGTCATTGATGAATCCATAATTTAGATCCTAAATAAAGGAAAAACTCATTCATTTCCATATTTAAAACAGCCACTTTGATCAAATTTTGCTTATTTTCAGGAAAAAAGCGAGTTCAGCAAATTCTAGAGGTTTCATGCAATTTATGGAAGAATTCTGCTGCGGTGCGCTCTAGCGCGCGCCAACTCCTAGCATACAAAAGACTCGGATCAAAGGGGACTATTGAATTCTGGAAACGTTTTCGCTACGGCGAGCCACAGCGCGCCCTAGCGCGCCACTGCGGGTGAGCTTGCGAGAATTAACCACTACAATGCGCCATAGCGGGAGTGCTTGTGGGACACAATCGCTACAGCGTGCCAAAGAGGGTGTGCTTGCAGGACTCAATTGCAACAACACAGCATAGCGGGTGAGCTTGCGGAACTCAACCGCTACAGCATGCCACAGTAGGTGATCTTGCGAGACTTAACCGCTACAGTGCGCCACAGCGGGTGTGCTTGTGCGACACAGCACGCTGCAGCGCACCGACTTTTTGTCTGATACATGCATTTATTGTGGCTGGGACAAGACCTCCAACCTGCTCCTTGTCTCCCAACCATCATTTCATCTACAACAAAATAAATTTTAAAAGGAAAAATGGATTCTTGAAGTGATGTGAATATTAAAAAATGAAAAAGGGGATGTCACCTCACCCCTCAAGTGGCATTTGCACTCATTGTTGCAGAAATTTGGAGGGAAGAAACTAGAATTTGAAGGCAAAGAAGAGGAGTGACCATCTATAAAAGTAGCTCTTCTTCCCTTAAAAGAGGTTCCAACTTTTCATCCTAAAATTTAGTTTTTTAAGGGCTGCATAGAAGAAGGAGGAGACCTCTCCAAGGGAGGTGGAAATGACCATTGCTAGAAGAGAAAGAACCAAGGGCTGCACTAGGGAGCTAAAGGAAAGGAGAAAAAAAAGAAGAGGAGAGATCCAGAGAACCCCATTAAGGGCCGTTCCTAATAAACTCTAATCTTACTTTGATCTTTCTTTTTAGTGGATCATGAAAGGGTCTTCATCCTTGTATGCTTCTTTTCTTTTCTCAACAGTAATAGAAGGCTAAACTCCCTTTGGGGAGGGTTGGGCTAAGCCTATTGTAAAATGTAAGGGACTATATGAATGATGTAGAACTTCCTCAAGCATTGAACAAGAAAAAAAACTATTTTTGAATGACTCAATGAAATCATCTTAAGAACAAGTTGTGTAACAAATGAAAATCTTATGTTAAAAAAAATTATAACTATAAATACTAATAAACAAAAATGAAAGTCTTGTGCTCCATGACTCATTTCTTAGTAAAGAGCGGGGTAAGTGTGAAAGAGGTGCTTAGAACTAAGTGAGAAGTTCTTGAGCCTTCTTGCACTATATTTTACTCTCAACTAAGGAGTCGAAGCTTGTGAGCTAAGAACCATTAATTAGAGCTCTGTTGCTCAGCATACGTGAAAGGAGGGAGTGGATTCTTGAGAGCTCATGAATGATGTGACATAGTCATATAGCCCAAATGAAATCACTTCCTTATGCATGTGAAGCTCATTAATGGAATCATGCTCTTGAGATCAACTAATTAAAATTGTAAATTTTGGTGACCTAGACGTAGGGTAACTAAGATGCTCTCATTGCGATCTCATGATAATCTTTGTGTAGAAATGGAACCATAGTGTATTCATCTCTTGCACAAGATTTGCCCTTGAAAGATTTAGAGGACGATTCTAAAGAATTCAATGTGCACGTGGTTATTAGCTTAATAAAAAGAAATGATTGTGCATGAGAAGTAATATAACTTGAAGTCCCATCATTTCACATGGAGTAAGCCCAACTCTCCTCTCATCTTTAAATAGTTCATAATCATCTGAATTATTGCTTTGAACATGGAACCACACCAATCAGATTTTACATAATTTAAACATTATTGAACATAGATATACCTTAGTAACAAAACACTCGATTCATTGAGGATGATAAATCTCAGAACTCACATTCCAAACTATTACTTCAAACCACGTACACTTGCGTATAAGCCCAGACGTGTATTGAACGTCTGTCAAGTTGTTAGCGCCATTGCTAGGGAATTGGTAATTATTTCATATTAAGGAAAATCTATCATTAAATAGTGATCTAAACAAATCATTTGCGTATAGTTTTGCTTTGTGTTTATATGAACTAACTTGTAGTTAGATTATTAATCTTTTCTTTTTATTATCTTTCTGAATCCTCAATCATTAACATTATAACTATTCTTCATAGCTAAATTTCTATCTTGTATGAGCAGAAGAATTTGTATTGAATATCTTTTTGATCTAGAAATCGAAAGAACCTATTTACAAGCTAGGAGAGAACAAAATTTTCTGAGGAACCAACAAGTTGTTATGAAAAACCTTAATGAAAATCTTGGAGAGCCCTTAGGAGAGCCTAGGGTAAGAGCACTTAGAGACTATGCACTGCCAACTGTTAGGGGAATCCCCCATACTATTGTTAGGCCGAACATCGAAGCAAACAATTTTGAAATCAAACTTTCCACGTTAAGTATGATTCAAAATAACCAGTTCGGTGGATTAGCCATAGAAGATCATAACTCACATATTTTAATCTTCCTTGAAATTTGTACCACCTTTAGTTTTAACGGTGTCTCTGAAGATGCAGTTAAACTGAGGCTTTTTTCATTTTTTTTAAGAGAAAGAGCCAAAAGTTGGCTCAGCTCTCTCCCGAGTGATTCGATCCGGACTTGGGATGATCTTGCTAAGAAACTCTTAGCCAAATATTTCCCTCCAGTGAGAACTGCTCGCTTGAGAATTGAGATAACTTACTTTAACCATTTTGAAGGGGAGACATCGTACGATGGTTGGGATCATTTTAAGGAGTGCTTAAGGTGATGCCCACATCATGGGTTTCCTTTATGGATGCTAGTTCAAATCTTATACAATGGTTTGAATGCTCCAAAAAGAACTGTCATTGATGTGGCCGCCAGAGGCTCAATAAGTAGCAAAACCCAAGAAGAGGCTTATGACCTCTTAGAAGAAATGGCAAATAATGCGTACCAATGGCCTTCTGAGAGGCTTAAAAAGGAGTCAATTAAAACGAGTGAATCAAATCAAATAATGACCCTGCAAAATGAAATCCATGCCTTAAACGAACGAATTGAGAAAATGAATGTTAATGTTATTCAAGAAACTCAATGTGAGTTGTGCGGGGGAAGACACGCTAGCAAAAACTGCAACTTAAATAACCCTTTTGTGCAATCGTACACAGAACAAGTTAACTATTTAAGAAACAACAACACCATGAATAACCCCTACTCCAATACTTATAACCCTGGATGGAAAAACCACCCAAATTTCTCATGGAGTAACAACTATAATAACGGGAACCATAATGGGGGGATTTCATCAAATCAACAAGGCTTTAATAATGGAAGCAATCTTAATCATCACCCATCAAATTTGGAAGGAGCCTTTAACTCCATTAAGGCAGAAACAATTCAATTCATGCATCACACTGAAGCTACTATTACCTGCCATGATGCCTCCATCCAAGGAATAGAGGCATCCCTAAGAAACTTTGAAGTTCAACTGGGATAGATCTCCAAGGAGCTGACCACTCGGCAGCAAGGAGTTTTACCTAGTTCTACTGAAATAAACCCTAGAGAGTTGGTATGTGTAATTCATTCTGAAGGGATGGATGGAGAGTATAAAACTAAAGAGTATAGTGCTGTTGAAGAGGAGCTATAGGCTAGAGAAGGGGTGAGAGGAACCAAGTGCGAGAAGCTCACAGCTCCAAAATGTGATAACCCTGGAAGGTTGTGCATTCCTTGCGTAATAAGGAATGAAGTGCTTTTAGATCCCTTGTGTGATTTTGGTGCTTCAGTAAATATTATGCCCTACCATATATATGAATATCTGAAGGTAGGAGGAATGGAGTATACCTCCATAATTTTAGAATTTGCAAATCTAGAATCCTTGACTCCTCTAGGAATAGTTAAGGATGTTGCGGTATGATTGGGGAGCTTCAATGTCCCGACTGATTTTGTTGTGTGTGAGTGGGATAGATGGAACAAAAACTCCACCATTATATTAGGGCGACCCTTTCTAATGAGCACCAAGGCTATTATAGATGTCTGCCATGGGATGATGAGCATTAAGATTCAAGGGAAATCGGAGATGATTGATTTAGAACCCACCTCTTTCAAATAAAGAATGATGGAGGATGAGGTGAGGAGAAAAGATAGAGAAGAAATAATGAAGAATGATCTAGTTTTTGAAAATCTAACTCTGGGAGAGATTAACTCTGAAAATAGCTCGAACTCTTTGTCAGAAAAAGAAAATAAGGACGATGTAAAAAAAGAAAAACTAGAAGGGGAAAAAGGAAAAAGAAGATTCCCCAAATGATCAATCTTGGAAGGGCTGGTTCCATGAAGGGATAAGGCATGGATGAAGGTTCGAGCACACACAAAGGTTGTGCTCACCCGAGTACCTTAAAGTTGTGGAAAGAAAAATCTCCAGACCTCACGGTTTGATCTTTAACGAGTCTAGCTAAAGACATTAAACTAAGCACTTATTGGGAGGCAACCCAAGAATAAATATGTTGTACCCTTACTTTTCTCTTGTGTTTTTATTTTTTATTTAAGGATATAAATTATGGATTATCATAGTTCCAATTTCTTTCAATGATTGCAAATGATATATTTTTTTGAACTTCTCAAGATATTCAAGGTTATAAGAATATCAATGAAAAAATTGATTATCAACCAAGGTTTGCTTAATAAAAAAATGATTAAACTCATTGACACTATTAAATCATCTAAATAAGAGAATGATTTCAGGTTGAATTTAATCTCCAAATATTTAAATTAAAGCTAAGGTCTAAGTGTGGGGAAGACTTAGAAATCAAAAATAGTGATGATATTGAGTGAGCAAAAGAGTGTGTTAGGTTTCTTTAGGACTTCATAATCACAAAAGATTTGAAATTGGGATGAAAAAAAATATTTCTCCCTAAGAATAAAAAAAGAAATAAAAATAGGGATGAAGAAAAATATTTTTAATAAAAATAGGGATGAAAAATATCTCTGCCAAGAAAAGAAATGAAAAAAGATGATAAAAAATATCTCTCATAAAATTTTAAAATATCTTTATGATTCATATGAAGGAGCACATATGACACAAAACTCTTGAGTACTCACTACAATCCTATTTTAGTAATTCCAAGGAACCACCCCCATTCCCTAGCACCAAAGTGTTACAAACATAAAATTGGAGACTAGTTTATCAACCTTGGTTCATAACCTAAGTTACAAAAATTTTCATAATGTAAAATGTGCTTGTTATTTCAGTTAAGCATGAACTTTGAATTGCAATCAACTTTACATTGACATTACTTATAGTTTCTCATACCTTAAAAATAGAAAAAAAATTCATTTTTGAGCTTACTTGAGGACGAGCAAGAGTCTAAGCGTGGGGGTGTGATGAATCCATAATTTATATACTAAATAAAAGAAAAACTCATTTATTTCTTTATTAAAAAAAGCCGCCTTGATCAAATTTTGCTTATTTTTAGGAAAAAATTGAGTTTAGTAAATTCTAGAAAATATAGGAGGTTTTAGGAAACTTCTGGAAGAATTCTGTTG
This sequence comes from Gastrodia elata, assembly GCA_016760335.1. NCBI lineage: Eukaryota > Viridiplantae > Streptophyta > Magnoliopsida > Asparagales > Orchidaceae > Gastrodia > Gastrodia elata. The sequence continues at coordinate 35,567,549 of CM028680.1, read as the reverse complement.
CGGCGTGCTCCTGCGCGTTGTAGCGCACTCTAGCGCGCGCCAGCTACTTGCATACAGAAGAATCAGATCAAATGGGACTATTGAATTCTAGAAACATTTTCGCTACGGTGTGCCACAGCGCACCCTAGCGGGTGAGCTTGCGGGACAGAACCGCTATAGCGCACCATAGCGGGAGTGCTTGCGAAACTCAACTGCTACAGCGCGCCATAGCGGGTGTGCTTGCGGGACTCAACCGCTACAGCGTGCCAGAGCGGGTAAGCTTGCGGGACTCAACCGCTACAGCGCGCCACAGCAGGTGAGCTTGAGGGACTCAACTGCTACAGTGCGCCACAGCGGGTGTGCTTGCGGGACACAACCGCTACAGCGCGCTACAGTGGTGCGCCAAACTTTTGTCTAATCCATGCATTTATTGCGGCTGGGATAAGACCTCCAACCTGCTCCTTGTCTCCCAGCCATCATTCTATCTGCAGCAAAACAGTTTTTAAAAGGAAAAATGGATTCTTGAAGTAATGTGGAGATTAAAGAATGAAAAAGGGGATGTCACCTCACCCCTCAAATGGCATTTGCACTCATTGCAGCAAAAATTTGGAGGGAAGAAACTAGAATTTCAAGGCAAAGAAGAGGAGTGACCATCTATAAAAGCAACTCTTCTTCACTTAAAAGAGGATCCAATTTTTCATCCCAAAATCCAATTTTTTGGGGGCTATATTAAAGAAGGAGGAGACCTCTCCAAAGGAGGTGGAAAGGATCATTGCTAGTAGAGAAAGAACCAAGGGCTGCACTAGGGAGCTAAAGGGAAGGAGAAGAGAAAGAAGAAGAAAGATTTAGAGAACCCCAATAAAGGCCATTCCTAGTAAAACTCTAATCTTACTTTGATCTTTCTTTTTAGTGGATCATGAAAGGGTCTTCATCCTTATATGCTTTTTTTCTTTTCTCAGCATTAATAGAAGGCTAAACTCCCTTTAGGGAGGGTTGGGCTAAGCCTATTGTAAAATGTAAGGGACTATATGAATGATGTAGAACTTTCTCAAGCATTGAACAAGAAAAAAAATTGTTTTTGAATGACTCAATGAAATCATCTAAAGAATAAGTTGTGTAACAAATGAAAATCTTATGTTAAAAAAATAATTATAACTATAAATACTAATAAACAAAAATGAAAGTCTTGTGCTTCATGGCTCATTTCTTAGTGAAGAGCGGGGTAAGTGTGAAAGAGGTGCTTAGAACTAAGTGAGAAGTTATTGAACGACGAGACATAGTCATAGAGCCCAAATAAAATCACTTCCTAATCTCAACTGTGCATGATGCGCGTGATGCTCATTAATAGAATCATGCTCTTGAGATCAACTAATTAAATATGTAAATTTTGGTGACATAGACGTAGGGTAACTAAGATGCTCTTATTGCGATCTCATGGGATCTTTGTGCAAAAATTGAACCATAGTGTGTTCATCTCTTGCACAAGATTTGCACTTGAAAGATTTAGAAGATAATTCTAAAGAATTTAATGTGCACATGATTATTAGCTTAATAAAATGAAATGAATGTGCTTGAGAAGTAATACAACTTGAAGTCCTATCATTTCACATGGAGTAAGCCCAACTATCCTCACATCTTTAAATAGTTCATAATCATCTAAATTATTGCTTTGAACATGGAACCACACCAACCTAAATTTACATAGTTTAAACATTATTGAACGTAGATATACCTTAGTAACAAAACACTCGATTCCCTAAGGACGATAAATCTCAGAACTCACATTTCAAATTATTACTTCATACCACATATACTTGCGTGTAAGCGCAGACGTGTATTAAATCTATTTAAGAGTGTGAGCATAAAATTAATTTTGGGAATAATTTTTATAATTGTTAATTAAATGAAAAAAGAAAAAAAGATATATTTGATCTTAAAATGTGAAAATTATAATGGTTTTGAATTTCTCATCTCCAAATTAGCTAGGGGTGAAGATTTAATATTTTGTGGATTCAAAACATAGAAGAAATGAATGATATTTGATTTAAATAAATCAAGTTTAATTATTATTTTAATTATTGATTTGGTGTTGTAGGCGTAGGACTAAATCGTGGTGTGACGTGATAAATCCATATTTTATATCCTAAATAAAGGAAAATTTCATTCATTTTTATATTAAAACTGTTTCATTAATCTAATTTTGCTTATCTTTTCAAGAAAAATGGCTATCCAACAAATTATGAACAATATTGGATAATTTTTCAAGATTTCTGAAAGAAAACCGCTGCCGCACGCTGCAGCGGGTCATTTGCAAAAAGCTGACGCTATAGCGTGCTGCAGCGGGCCATTTGTGAAACGCTTGCGCTATAGCGCAATGTAGCAGAGAAATTTGCAAATGCGCTGGCGCTATAGAAATCTGCAGCGGACCATTTGTGAAATGCTAGCGCTACAGCGCGCTGCAACGAAGTAATTTGCAAATGCGCTGGCACTATCGCGCGCCGCAGCGGACCATTTGCGAAATGCCGGCGCGAGAGCACGCTGCAGCGGGCCGTTTGCGAAATGCTAGAGCTATAGCGCACTGCAGCTGTCCAATTTGCAAATGCGCTGGCGCTATGACGTGCTATAGCGGACTATTTGCAAAATGCTGGCGCTATAGCGCGCTGCCGCGGAACATCAGGGAAAAATTCTAGTGCTAGAGCACGTAGCAGCGCGCTACAGCGCGCTGTAGCAGATCATCAATGTACAAACCAGAACACCACAACGTGCCACAGCGGACCATTTTGCGAAATCTTTCTGCTCCAACGCGTTGCAGCAGCCCACCAAAATTTAGTCTGAGCAGATGCATTAAATGCGGCTGGGACAAGACTCCCAATCAGCTCCTTGTCTCCTGCCATCATTCCTTTTGCAGTATATTTGTTTTTTAAGGGAAATTTGACATTTTTGAGGTGATGTGGAGATCAAATAATGGAAAAGTGGAAGTCACTTCACCCTTCAAGTCGAATTGGCCATCATGACAGTATAATTTTAAAAGCAATGCAAAATTTGAATGAGAGGGATGAATAGTGCAGCCCACCTCTATAAGTACAACCCTTCTTGACTTAAGGAGGGTTCCCAACTTGGCTCACTACATCCTAAGTAAGGAAAGGGCTGCATAGAAGAGAAGGAGAACTCTCCAAGGGTGGAAGAACTCCTCTTGCTAAGGAGAAGAAGTAGAAAGACAGCACTACGGACCTAGGAGAAGCAACCGCAAGCAAGAAGTGAAGAAGTCCGGAGAACCTCCCAAAGGAATGTTCTTAGTATTTTCTAAGCTCTTGTCTTGTGTTTTTTTTCTTAGTTGATCATGAAATGGTCTTTATCCATGTATGTGTTCTTTTTCATCTCTTTTGTAATGAAGAGCTAAACCTCCCTTGGGGAGGGTTGAGGTAATCCCACATGTAATAAAAGATACTATGATGTATGAAATTTTCCTCAAGCTTTAATAAAATTTATGAACTCAATGACTTGTTAAAGAAATGTGAAGGACTAATGTGGACTTGAATGTGGACTAAATGAAAGGGACTAAATAAATTCAATGACTAAAAAGTCTTGTGCTCCATTGCTCATTCTTAGTTTTGATGCTAGACTCACTAGTGCATGAGAGCTTAGAACTATATGAGAAAGTTCTTGAGCTTAGTGCACCTTGATATATGCTCAACTAAAGAGTTGAAGCGTGTGATGCTAAGATCCACTAATTAAGCTCTGTTGCTCAGCATACTTGAGGGAGGGAATGGATTCATTGAGTGCTCATGAATGAGGTGACATAGTCATTGAGCCTAGTAAAATCACTCTCTCATCTAAATTATGCATGATGCACATGATGCTCTCAGTGAAATCAATGCTTGTAAGATCTTAACTTCATAAGCCTCATCTCTATGATCAAGAGATGAGAGGAAAATTAAAAATCTAGAATCTTATAAGGGTCTTTGTGCTGAAATAGAACCGACCATGTGTTCATTTCATGCACGAGATTTGAACTTATAAATCTTTGAGTTAAAACTCTAAGAAGGACAATGTGCATTTGCTTAAAAACTAAGTAAAGAAATGATGAATGTTTGAGGAATCATCATACATAATCTCTCTATCATATAATGTGGGAGAAACCCAACTCTCCTCTTCCTTTTTATCAGAATTATTTTCTACTAAGAGTTGTCGTGCTTATTCAGGAACCAATTTCAACAATACACATTCAGCTTAAACATTAGTGATCATAGATATACCTTAGTAACAAAACACCCAATTCCCTGAGGTTTGATAAATTTTGGAAACTCAAACTTTCCACTAATTACTTCAGACCACGTACACTTACGTGCAAGCACAGACATATTTTAGGTCTGTCATGATGCGCCATCAGCCATTGGATCAACCCAGCTGTGGATTAGAGGGCTTGGGATTGATCAAATACTAGGCCGAGATCCTAGGCAGCCAGCAGGATTCAGACCATTATTTGGGGCAAGCATGACCTTCTGACCGAGTTTAAATAAAATAGGAAGGTCCAAAATTAAGTAGAATCATAGAGTTAACTTAGACATCGAATCCATATACTGGATCTAGTAGCTAGGATCAAATAGTGTGAGTCATCCCGCTTGGGGAGCATGTGCATGTATCACCGCCATCGCCATGCGCAAGTGCCTCTGGTAAGAAATGCTAGGCATCAGGCTACTGCTGAAAGGACCGCATGAAGCGTGGTGTGTTCATGCGGTCCCACAAAGAAAACTCAGAATTTCAAGTGCGCCTGTGCACACTTGGATAGTGACCCCAAAATTCCACCTAAGGGTGACCCCACCCTTAATAAACATAGAAAAAGGCAATGGATAATGCTAGGGGTTCAAAACCTTCTAAGGTAAAGAGTTAATCCATTATGTCTAACTCAGGCAAGCCTAAGTCAGATCCTAACCCAACTAGTCTAATACCCCATATATGGGTCAGTTAGGTTAAGACAAGTTCACAAGCTTAATTGACCATTATGAGGGCCATACATGACCAAGGGACCTACAAATTCCTAGGGTCTAATTTGGCCTCACTTAAGCTAACCCAAGCTAGCACAATAGTGGGTCCAAGTCAAACTTGCCCAAACCCTCCCCTTGTGAGATTAGTTCAGGCCAGTATTACTTATTATGAGTCTACTAGGAAATAAAATTATTAAGAAGACTCATTGGAACCTGAGAACCCTAAGGGATCATATTGGGCTAGCTCAAGCTAGAATAAGCCCAAACCTTAACCATAAATGATTACATTTCATATAAATAAGATATGGATCTAATCTATATCAAACTTTATTTCCAATAACCATAAAAAGAATCAAGGGCATAGCCATAAGTCTTAAAATCTCTTACCACTAGTTCTAGAGTGAATCCAGAGAAAAACCCGCAATATTGAAAAGTATATAGATTTCAGAATAATCATAAAGAAATAATCATTCAACTAAAAGGATATATGTGGAAAACCTGATAACATGAAAAACTATGGAGTTGTACCACCATGAAAATCCACTATGAAAAACCATCAAGAGCTTACAGAGTTATTCCTGAGAAGAAGACAAAGTTTGCATCAATAAGGAGATCACACTAACCATATCCTTCTCTCCATGCCCTTCCATTACTTCCCAAGCTAAACTTTTGAACATACAGTAGCTCCCACTGTAGTCAACACCATAGCCAATGAGCCACAACTTCAGTTCTGCATTGTTATAATCCATTGTGGCCATCGCCACATCACTCCATTGTGGTCATCGCCACAGATCCATTGTGGTCACTTGCTGTAGCATGCTGTTGTAGCCCTTTCATGCAAATCTACAATAAAAATCTCCATTAATGGCATTATGGTGCATCCTCCACTGTTGCTTTTGGTTGTAACATCCTTTGTGGCCTTTGGTAGCTATTTTAGCCTTAAGATTATCTCCTCCTTCTCCTTTTCACTCACAAGGCTTGATTATGCATCATACAATGACACTTAGAGGTTTATGCTTTTATATACGGTCATGCCAAACTCTACTTTTCCATGAACATGCTTTGGGGCCCAAGTGACAAGTCCCTTGCTGTTTGAGCTCTCCACAGGAACCCTAGGCTCCATCTAGCAGGTGCCTAGGTGCACCATGGCACCCATGTCTCAATTTCTAGGAGCTAGGGTGCACCCTAGCACTAGGCTCTCTAGTCTAATTCCTGTAAAGCACCCTGGGGCATGTCGAAAGCATAGATTGACCCTAACTTGTCTCTAAGCATCTAGTGGCCTCTTTGAAATCCATCAAAACTTCTTTGGCACCTCCATAAATAATCTAAATGGTCTCCATAAATGATAATCTTATTAAGTAGTATTAAACACAACTCTTAAATATTGAGGCACCTTTTTAGATAATGGTGGAGTTCTTAATAAGAACTTCAAAGCTAAGCATGCTCACGTGGGAGAACTCCCAAGATGGTTGATTTGATGGAAAGTTATGTTATGAAGGAAAAACTATGAGGCCTTTAAGGCCAAAGTAGAAAATACCTTGGAGCTTAAGATTTTGGGCTGTTACAAATGGTATTAGAGCATACCATAAGATGTTAGATAGAAGCTAAGTATCATACAAGACAAAGTACCTCTTCATGTGAGGAGTGTCTAGAACTCATGGTGGTTAAGTGATGCATGGTTGTGGGCACTTCTTGAGCCTATAGAGGTCACCTCTAATCCTATCTACCTAATGGAAGGTTCTTGGGTCTCTATGTGGATACTAATGAGGTTGTTAATTACTTAAATTGGAGAGATTGTGATGACCCCCTTAAGTAGTATTAAGTAAAACTCTTAAATATCGAGGCTAAGGTGCCAAAATATCGTTCAATAATTTTATTTTTATATGATTTTATGCTTAACATCACACAATTATGAGAAAATTATTTTCATGTCACTAAAATAATATGTGAAAAGTTTGAATAACTGAGTGGATTAAGTGTACTATTGTTCTATTTTTAGTCTGATCAAATAACTATTTAGGACAAAGCTGTTTGACATTAGGAGGCATAAGTAGTCTATACTTGTCACAACCATAGTATTGTTACCCATCATTAGGTAGCCCAATTATATCCATTTTACTACCAAATCACTTATAATAACATTAGAAGCCTTCACCAGAAGTTTGGTGTGATTCAGAGATCGTTTGCGATTGAAAAATATTTTTAAATATTTTATGTTGACCTCAGAATCAAAATCGGAGTTCGCCATTGAACTCCTCACCCCTACATTAGTTAGGGGTGATATTTTAAGAATTTTTGAGAGTCATCAAATTTTTCCTGACTATTTTAATATATTTAAGTGATGAGAAAATTAAGATAATTAAATTGATCTTTTATTTAAAATCTGACTTCATTTTTGAGTTCCCCATCCTTCATTTAGCTAAAGGTGAATTTTGGGATTTTTCGAAGCTCATTTGGTTACTTAGTTTTGATTAAATTAAAAGGTGCAATTTATTAATTAAATTATATAATTTAATAAATTATTCATTATAATTCCTAACAGCTAAACGGTCCAACCTCGCTGATCCCGTGCGCAAGTCTAATGCACGGGAAAGCCATGCGGTTAGATCCTAATTGTTGCACATTTATTTGGTTGGATTCGACAATTCTAATGCCATTTGATCAGGTGTGACCATCAAAACATCATCCTGATTCGATGACTACGATCAGTCGACTGTACATCCTCGACCTCTGACTCATGATCGCGCTCCTGCAATGGTAGGAGGGCTTGCTCCGTACCTCTGTCGAGCCCTAGCCCCCTCCATTAGTCCCATAAGACTCCTATTCTCTCACATTCCTTCATCCGTGAGCTCATGGAAGCTTTGGCAATCCCCTGCTACTAACGAGAGATTCAATACCTGCAAACCCTATGCCAAATTGTCGGTGAAGGTACGCTCTATATACAACATTATTCTGCTCGTTTTGATTTTGTTTCCCTATTTTAATTATTGTAGATTCATATGGTTGAGCCAGATTGAGCTAGACCGAGCTCCATTGAGCGCAACCTGTGAACAGTGCAAAGTGCCCTTCAGTGACCGATCATGATGAATCTAGGGCATTAAATCTTAAGGTCACAGGTTTCTCAAACCTCGGGGCTTATGTGTGCTCTGGGTAGGCCACTTCTTGAGCTTTAAGTAGCGCGCTCAAAGGTTATCTATGCACTAAGTATTAGCTAACCCTAGCTATGCTCGCATGGATGCCTGTTGGGGATGTAGGCACTGTGTGGTCTTTTCTTTGTCAAACCGTCTGGTTCTAGTCTTGAGAAGGCGCGGCTCGGTCCAACAGTTTGTGGGAATGCATCCATAGTCCATCGATTGATCTAAGGATGTGCGAGCGTTAGGTATAGGATGATTAATCACTTAATTAATCAGATGGGCTCGAGTTAAGTGGGCCAGCTACTGCGGCCCTCGTGTGCTCCAGAACTCATCCATGCACACGCTATAAGGCGTGAACGCCCTTGCGCGCCAAAATGTAACCCTAATTCTATTTTTTTTTTAATTTAACTATTAAATTAAATAATTTTAATTGTTATTACCTCATAATTTTAAATATACAACTCCAAATTATGCAAATTATATACCATTTTGATTAAATGCTTAATTTTCTTAATCACTTTTTAATTTCAATTAGGAGTGTCGAAAATCCTAATTTCCCAACACTATCCAAAATTAACCTACTCAGTCTCATTTTACTCCTTGTAATGTGAGGATTCCATATTTACTAATTTTGTTGTGATTGGACGTCAATTAAAGAAATTGGATTTTGTCTCCTCAATTCTTCATTAATTGTGATTTTCATTATTTTATTGCTTACATATTTTAGGACTTTAACCCTAGGACAACAAGCTTAGTTTCTTAATTGGACTTTTATGTCATATTAGAAAGTGAGCATAGGCCCTGATTATTATAGTTAGATGCTTGGAGTAGCATAGTTAACAAGAATTTAAACTTTCAATATTAGGAGAGCTAGTAATTATTAGAAAACCCTAGACTTGATTATTCACCTATTTAAATGTAGTAAGCCTATAACTTAAGTATTGCTAGCTAAGAGACTGCTTTTGCTAAAAGGATATAAACTTATTAGGACTATTAGCTAGAACTTGGATTTAGACTTAGTAAACCTCCCATTTCAAATGTAAACCTCACCTTAACCTCTGTGGTCCCTAACTTAATAATATTTAGCTCTCTAAGAGTTATCTAATTTCCTATTAAGCCTTAGCATCCTTACTAACTTAAAGTAAACCTAACACTTCAAGATTGTAACCTTTCCCTTGAACCTTACCTTTAGTATCTCCCAATTGAGTATTTAGTTAGTCTAGTGAACTATTGAGCTAGAATCTCTTAAATCTAAGTTGCATTAGTAATTTCAAGGTAGTGAACCTATGGCCTACATCTTCTAATTGTAGAACCATAGCCTTAAGTATAGTAACCAATGAAGATTATGTGGCATAGGAATAACATAGGATTAGTGTCATGTTGCATGTACATACATATAAATTATTTTGCCATTTAAATAAATCTCAAATCAAACTATTACTTTCCAAACCTCAATTACTTATAGTATTATTTTTCAATTGACATAGAGATTGATATGTCTAAGTCAATTAGGAGCTTAATCAACTCCAATCATTAAGTTAGAAAATTAAATCAGATAATAATGGATATCGCATGGCTTACAATTAACTTGAATTCCTTGAATGCTACATTGCTTCAAGACTACAATCTTGAATATTCATAAAAATATTGTGTATATAATAAAACTATAAAACATTAAATATTGGGGTTTCATATGGTGGACTACAAGCCAAGACAGGTTACAGAGTAATCAAGAAACCTCACACATTCTAGAGAAGGAGTGTGTGTGTTTTGGGAGACCTCACTTTTCTTACTTAGTTAAGCAGAGGTGCTTAACTCCTCAATTATTCTATAATTTATGCTTGTAAAACAATATCTTATATAGCTTAAACAACTTAACATTACTTTTATTACAATCTTGTTAATTGTGGGTAATTTTTCATTGCCTTATGGCTAAGTTTACCTATCATAGTCTTTAACTATGTTTACTTAGTCCATGTGACTGTGCTTCACTTTACTTTAATTCATAGTGCAATTTACTTCTTATTGTTGTTTACCTCGCATTATAGTCGTTACTGTACTTGTAGTGTGTGTTGCCTTACTTACATTTTATGCTTCACTTCTTTCTTTTATTTAATACTTAGCAAAATTTTCATTGGACATATTCACGTATCCTTTATGCTTACATTTGCACTTTAGTAGTGTCTAGCCTTTATAGGATGTATATTTTCCATTATTTGTTATTGAAGGATAGAGTAAATCTACTAGTGAGTTCTTACTCTCTTACTTTACTTTCTACTTTTGCATACTTTCATACCCTGCTTTTGATGCATAGTGCTCTGCTTACTCATTTAAATTTTAAATAACTAATGTGATATCCGCTTAAAATTAACTAAAATTTAGTGTAACCTTAAATGGACTTAGACATTTTAAGTATAATCACTTGTTTTTATTTTGTTGGTTGTGCCCCATCGTATTAAAAACCAATTACGGTAGATTAGTAGCACTAGTTGGGCATTTGACTTGGGACTAGTACTGGCCACCTGTAGCTTGAAAATTCTGCTTCCATTTTACTACATTTTGTGTATGAGTGAATTTATTTTAATTACTTTTAAATCAATTTGTAATAACTTATTCTGTGATGTTCTTACATTATGTCTATGATAGATGTATTGGACGGTGGATATAGATGATTCTACTTTCACATTGCTTATTTGTTCATTTATTCTTCAAACTTATTTGTCTCAAAAAGATTCTTGGCCACATAGCACTTAACAATGGGTTAGTTTTCTTCTAATTCAGTGTTTAAGTGCTATGGTAACGCTTTAATATTGGATTGGGTTCCTGATTCAATATTATGGTCATTGCAGTTGGTATCAAATCAAGGTTGAAGAAAAAAGTTACGTGAATATCCATCTATCCCAATCAAACAACACAAAAAGGTAGAATAAAAGCATTAAATGATTTCACCATATATCAATAATGAACCTAAATTAACTTAAATCATTAATAACTCTCAGATGGCAAGTTCCAAGTTTGATTTAGATTACTATATTAGGTTGTTTTTCTAGCAATGGAATGAAGATAATCAGATTAGCATAAGTATAGAAGGCTGTAACTTGTAGTGTTGCAGGCTAGAGAAGACATGCTCAACAAGATCCGTAAGTCACTGGTATTCAGAAGGAATTGCATTTGAGTGTTAGCCAGAGAGTGGCTTTTAGGGTGGCTGAGGCGTTCCATGTGATTGATTATCTATATCCAATTTGCTTTAGAGTTTTGGATCAACTCTTGGATAATTATGCTGATGAGTGGTTGGTTCGTACCTACCATAGAATGGCTCGTAATAGTAGGAGATATTATAGTGCTTCTATCTATTGGGACTTTAAGATCCTTTTCTATTATACTTTCTGTAGATGAGCGAGCATTTTCCAATCTTGTAGTCCCAAAGCTTTAATATTATTTAGAATCATTTCTTTTCTTAGCTCTTGAATTGTTTCTCCTTTTCTTTCTTAGCATGAATCCCAAATTCGATACAGCTAATCCTTCTGTGACGAAGGAAGCTACTTCCGCTTAGTCATTTCATAAATCTAAGATTATAGCAAAATAACTAAATAAAACAAACTTTTTTATGATAGAAATGTATACTTTGATGCATTTTTATTGCGTTTTTCAAGAAAAAGTTGTGCAAAGCAAAATCTGGGCCAGTTGTAGAAGTTATGGAAGATAATTACCGCGGTTTGCCACAGCGCGCCACAACGCGCTCAAGCATTCTCAACCCAAGAGCTCCCCGCTACAGCACACCACAGCGGTCTCAAATTGAGACTCGGACGCTACAGCGCACCGAAGCTGCTCAACCTGAGACTCTGGCGCTACAGTGCACCACAGTGGAACTCACTGGATCCAGGTACTTAGCAGAATTCTGAAGGTGCCTCTCTACAGTACGCCACAATGGTCTCAACCCAAGACGCTGGCGCTACAGTGCGCTGTAGTGGATACAAACATAGAGCTTGATGCTACAGTGCACCACAGCTAATCAGCAAGGCTAGGACTTGTGAAGAAATTTAAGGCAACCCATGCCACAGTGCACCCAGGCATGACACAGCGCACTTAAGTATGCTCAACATGAGAGCTCGGGGCTATAGCACGTCGTAGCACCACAGTAATTCGAAGCAACCCTCTATATGCACTTTAGTGGGCATTCACTTGATATTCTGAGGCAAAATTGCTACAACACACCCAAGTACACCATAGTGCACTGCAGCGATCCCAAACTGAGATGTGGGCGCTGCAGCGCACCGCAGCTTCCATTGTAATCTCAGCCAGAATTGAGCATTTAATTCAGCATAGGGACGACCATAAAATTCAAATCTTTTTGTCTCCCTAGCTGCCATCAACACAATTAGCATCAAATCTTCTCATTTTCAGGAGAATACAAGGGATATTCATTAAATAACCATTATAGAAAAGAAGATGAAAATAGTGGCAGAATTAATTCAAGAGGTTGGAAGAAGCAGCTATAAAAGCATGAGAAAAACATTTTGAGAGGGTTCCCCTCTTTAACATTCTCAGCTCTAAAAATTCTAAAGCTGCATCCAAGAGAGAAACGAGAAACCCTACCCAAGGAAGGAGAAGGTGGCCACCAAGGGTAAGCAGAAAGAACACTCAAGGAACCACCAAGGGAAGGCGAGGTTGGAGAGCAAGAAGGAAATTGGTGAATCCTAAGAGATGTTCCTAGTATTTCCATTAATCTTCATTTTGATTTTCTTACTGTAAGAACCATGCAAGGGTTCCTTTTCTTATTTTATATTTCCTATATTTCATTTGATATGGAAGGCTAAACCCTCTTTGGGGAGGGTTGGGTTAAGTCATGTAATCAAATTCGGGATAAAAGGTGTTTGTACTCATTTTCTTCAATGAATTAAATTCTTAATCAATTTTTGGCTTAGATATGAACTTGTTTGAAAGCATACAGTGTGATGAATGTTTATTTTAATATAAATTGCTATAAATGAAAATACTATCAAGCTAACTCGGCACATTAAAACTATGGACATGCACATAAAGGTCCTTGCCACGAATGTATGTGACAATATTCACTGTGCGAGGGTTCTTAGTGTAATCACCTTAAGATTAATGTGATGAACAAAACTTGGTAACTTAATCGTGTTAGAGCTCCTTAGCACACCAATTGGTGCTAGGAACATGTGCATTAGTGCTTAGAGCTTAGTGACAAGCTCTTGAGCTTAGTAGCATTATTCCTTGAGCTCAGTGAAGAGGTGGATACATGTCAGCCAAGAGACACCAATTATGCTCCGTAGCTCATCATAAATTAAAGAAGAAAGAGGAGAAGTTGTGTGCTTGTGGATGAAAGTGACATAATCCATTTGGCACAATAATTCACTTCCTTAGCTAAACTGTGAGGGATGCACGTGATGCTAATTGAGTGGATTCAATTTTATGTGATCACTGAAATTAAAATTATAAATTTGATAACTTAGATGTAAGAAATTGAATTTGACTCATATCGATCACACAAAGGTCTATGAGCCTAGATGGAACCTTCTTGAGTTCATCTCGTGCACTAGGTGTGAAATAATTAGAATTAGAGGACCAATCTAAGGAATGCTATTATCACATGATTATAATTTGTATGTAAATAAGTAATTAAATAAATAAGAGTACTTACACCAATCCCTTAATAAATTGAATGATAAAACCCAACTCTCCCTTCTTCTCTAAGCTATATTTTTGAATTAAGATCTTTGTATTATTAAATTGGAGCAAACCAAACCATAACATTTCATTAGTCTAAACATTGTTAAAAGAAAATATACCTTAGTCACAAAACACTCCGTTCCCTAAGAATGATAAATCTTGGAACTCACTTTCCATTATTACTTCATACCGTGTATACTTGCGTGCGAGCGCAGACATGTATTTACAGTCTGTCAAGTTCTTGGCACTGTTGCCAGGGAATGGTGACTATTTTGTATTAAGAATAATTTGTTAGTAAATAGTGATTTAGAGTTATCTTTATTTTGTATATAATCTTTTGACTTTTTGTAATTATACTTGTGTTAACTATAATTGTAGCTTGTTAATTTAGTTTGTTTTAATTTTTAATTTTTTTAAATTTTTGAAAGTGCATGCTGTAACTATTCCTTCTAGCTGAATATTTGAATTGTATGAATAAGAGAGAAAAACTAAACATTTTATTTGACCTTAAAATCAAATGAAGATATCTTAGAGCTAGAAGAGAACAAAACTTGTTAAATAGAAATCCCATAGAAATGGAAAACATATATGATGATTCGATTGGGGAAATAGGAGAGTAGAGAGGGAGAGATTTAAGAGAATATGCCTTGCCCACTATAAGGGAAATCCCTCATATAATTGTGAGGCCTAATATAGCAGCTAACAATTTTGAAATTGAGCCATCAACCCTCAGTATGGTACAAAATAATCTGTTTGGGGATTTAGCCACTGAAGATCCAAACTCACATATTTCCAATTTTTTGGAAATATATGATACTTTTAGATATAATAATGTCACTGATGATGCTATAAGACTTAGGCTATTCCCATTTTCACTGAGAGATAGGACTAAAAGTTGGCTCAGTTCCTTGCCCAGTGATTCTATCCGCACTTGGGACAATTTAGCTAGGAAGTTTCTAGCTAAATATTTCCCTTTTGCAAAGACCACTAGGCTAATGATTGAAATAAAAAACTTTTGCCAATGTGAGGGGGAAACTTTGTATGATAATTGGGAACGTGTTAAGGAGTTCCTTAGATGCTTCCCCCATCATGGGTTCTCACAGTGGATGCAAGTTCAAATATTTTATAATGGATTGAATGCATCCACTAGGACATTCATTGATGCAGTAGCTGGGGGATCCCTGAGCAGTAAAGCCCAAGATGAGCCTTACAATTTGTTAAAGGAGATGGCTGAAAATGCTTATCATTGGCCAATAGAGAGGCTTGACACAACTAAAAATGAATGCAATATATTATCCGACTCTTAGAAAATCGGTTGAACTTTAAAACAAAATCTTCCAACTAAATAAAATGGTAGAAAGCATGCAAGCTAATTCAATCCAAGTAGAGATGTACGAGATGGGAAGTGTAAATGCAATCGATAACTATGGAAATAATCTAAATGGGAATAGGTGGAAATTAGAGCATTCCTTCATGGAATTCCATACTTCCATAACTGAATTCATGAATAGAATTGATGCAACCCTTAATAGACAAGAGAACACCCTTTTGAGATAAGAAGAAATAGTAAAAATAATCAAACAGAAACTAAAAGAAATCATGAACTAAAGAAGCCAATTTTAGTGGTAGCTGTAAGAGAATGTGAGCATGAAATAGGAAATTTTATAATTTTGAGGAGTAGTAGAACCACTGAACCTGTAATTTTTAGAAAAACTGAAACTGCACCTCACGTAGTAAGAGATGAACAAAAATGGGAAACAATCAAAAATACTAAGAAGGAAAAAGAAAAAAGAAATTTCAGAGCGATCACCCCAAATTGATCAACCCCATATTAATCCACACATACCTTACCCGTAATGAATGGAAAGAGAAAAACTAGATGTCCAATTCCAAAAAATTCTAGACCTTAAAAACCCTTCACATAAATATCCCCTTTGTTGAGGCAATAGAGCAAATGCCGAGTTATGCCGATTTATGAATGATATATTATCCAAGAAAACAAGGGTAGATGAAAAAGAAACTGTTGCCTTAACTGAGGAGTGTAGTGCAATTCTACAACAGAAAATGTCCCTAAATTATCCAAGAAAACAAGGGCAGATGAAAAAGAAATTGTTGTCTTAACTGAGGGTGTAGTGCAATACTACAACAGAAAATGCCCCTAAAAAGGAAAGACCCTCGTAGCTTCATAATTCCATGCACCATTGGAAACTACTCCTTCCAAAAGGCTCTTTGTAATCTAGGGGCCTCCATATATTTAATGCCGTATAACATTTTTAAAAAATTAGGGATAGATAAACTAAAACCCACATCTGTCCTCTTACAACTAGTCGATAGATCAGTTAAAACACCAGTAGGAATTCTTGAAAATATTCTAGTTAAAGGTGATAAATTCATCTTCCTCGCCAATTTCATTATCTTAGACATGGAAGATGAACATCAAGAAATCCCTATCATTCTTGGTAGACCTTTTATAGCTACTGGAAGAACAATGATTGATGTAGATTAAGGAGAGTTGAGTTTGCATTTTGAAGGAGAGGAGGTTAGATTTAACATAAATGACACTTTGAAACACCCGGAAAAACCTAATGAGGAAGGTTGGAGAGTATATTTAATTGAATAATTGATGATATCAAGAGAAGTGGAAGATTTAGAAATTGACATAGTTGAGGAGTGTGAGAATCTTGAGGGAGAAATTGAGGTTGAGGAATTGATTCAAGAAAAAAAGAAAATCCAGAAATCAATTGATGAACCTCTTGAGTTAGAATTAAAACCCTTACCAACCCATCTGAAATATGCATATTTGGGGAAGGAACCTCATTTTCAGTAATAATATAAGCTTTGCTCAACCAAAAATAAGAAAGTCAATAGTGTAATGTGATGAAATATTACAAAAGGGAAATTGGTTTGAGTATAGCTGATTTGAAAGGAATTAGCTCATCTCTATGCATGCACAAAATATTATTAGAAGAAAACTCAAAATCTTCAATTGAACCCCAAAGGCATTTAAACCCAAACATTATATAAGTGATTCATAAGGAAATCATTAAATTGCTTGATGCTGGGATTATATTCCATATTTTGAATAGCATTTGGGTAATCCGTTTACATGTTGTACCAAAGAAGAGTGGGGTAATTGTGGTGCTAAATGATAATAATGAATTAATCCATACTAGACAAGTGATCAGGTGGATAGTGATCATTGATTATAGGTGATTGTATATGGCCACCAAGAAGGATCATTACCCTTTTTCATTCATAGATCAAATGATTGATAGGTTGGCGGGAAACCATTTTTTTTGTTTTCTGGATGGATATTCCGAGTATAATTAGATTTTGATATCCCCGTAAGACCAAGCGAAGACAACTTTTACCAACCCCTACGACACCTTTGCCTTTAGATGAATTCCTTCTGGATTATGTAATGCTCTTGACACTCTTCAATGAAGTATGATGGCAATTTTGTAACAACCCTAAGTTGTTATACTGATTATTTCTCAGCTTAATTAGGTATTAGTCTTAATCATATTGCATTTTAAATATCAAGTTAAGCAAACCTTAAAAATTTGAAGTCAATTGAACTTCTCTAAGTCAAGTTAACATTTTTGATCAGTCAAGATGCCTTAAATAAGACCTAAAATATTTTGATCTCAGAATTAAAATCTGATAGTATTTTTTAATTCCTCACCCCCAAATTAGCTAGGGGTGACAGTTTGGTAAAATTTGAAGATC
Source organism: Gastrodia elata (assembly GCA_016760335.1). Classification (NCBI taxonomy): domain Eukaryota; kingdom Viridiplantae; phylum Streptophyta; class Magnoliopsida; order Asparagales; family Orchidaceae; genus Gastrodia; species Gastrodia elata. The sequence continues at coordinate 35,550,028 of CM028680.1, read as the reverse complement.
ATTTAGACCATAATTCAATTTAAATTAAAATGTTCTAATTGCATTCTAGGGTTTCCAACAATTCAATTTTCAAATATACCTTATACCTGATTAAACAGTCAGGATCCGCTGTGCGGACCGCGGGCGATCTGTTGCGGAGCCCGGGTCACGCGATAGTGGAGTCTTGCAGATCTCACCGCCGCACTTAAGAAATTAACGACTAGGATTAGGTCAAGTGGATCTGCGGATTTGCCATTAGATGTGTCTCGTGGATCCTACGACGCGTATTCAGTCGAATATGGTCGTTAGGATCCGAAGGATCAGGATCATAGCGCGGTTCTGATTGATCCATCAAACAGCCCACAGTGCTCCCGCACTGTGGATCTTCATTTTGCCTCACCCACGCCCGATAGATGGAATCATGAGGATTCCAGATAGCCCGACCTGTCCCCCACTACCTGCTCCACCTCAGCATGCCATTGGGGATCTTCCCTCAACGACATATCAGCCCTTTCGGTCCCTGTGGCCCGATTAGCTCCAATTAAGGAAATTGGAGTTTGGCCATAGCCTGAGCTCTTGGTTTAGCCCCAGCTTGATCCAATGCCTCTGGAAGCTTCCCCATACACTACTGAGGCTATAAATAGCCTTAGTATTGCTCCTTATGATCCTTTGTTGATCAATTGGTGTCAAGTTTCCTTTCGACATTCATGAACTTCCATTAATGTCTGCTTGAGCTTCCCAGACATCCAAGCATGCATACCATTGATAGAAGGTGTATCCTGGTGTTCAGAAACCCATAGCAAATCTTAGGAAGCTAGCTGGTGCCCCCGTCTCCCTTTGCGTCGTCTACAAGCTTGCCCACCGAACCAGGTATCACAATTTGCTCGGTCTGAGTCAATGAGGCTTAGGCTCCTCTCCTTTTGATTCGTATGATTATGTATTGTCAATTTGAACTCAATGTGATCATGCATATGCCCTAAGCTAGGTCTGATCGATCAAATTCGATCGATCGGGCTGAGTCACGTAAAAAGGCTAGGTTCGAGTAAGTGTCGAACGATTTAGACCACCCCGGACTCAGCTGTCTTAGAGGTTTGATCTGTCTCACCTCCCTGAATGTGTAGGGATCGAATCTGGAGCAAATTGTGTCCTCTGCGGGGAGAATTGACTCCCCATAGTAGCTCTGTAGCAGAAACTCTCAGGTGGTAAGGTCCGGCTGATCCAAACCACCTCACTTGGGGCTTCGGGTCTCTACTGGTGTGCCTGACCATGGTAAAGGTGTAGCAATCTTTGGATGGTCATGCCATTATTTGGGTACACGGTAATTAGCTGATTAGGGTTTCCCAAATCGGTCATCCGTTGGGATGAAGGATTGGGGACAATGACACTGTGCGGGTCGGGTTAACCCATGATCCGCATTGTGCGATGGTGCTGGGTCCCTGGGCCACGGTCGACCCACGTGGTTTTGATAATGGGCAAAGCCCATTTTAATTAAATCCAATTAATTGGATTTATTTTCCTTAAGGAAAATAATCCAATTAATCAAATCATAGGGAAATTAAATTGGAAAAAATGCAGATTAAAATAATGTGATAACGTTTGATCCACTGGTCCAAACCCTATAATATTATATAGCAAATTGATAAGAAAATCATGAGTAATAATAATATAAAATAATATTGAGCTTTTAGTGGTTCGATTTTCTAGATTAGCCTAATTATTGCAGGACTTAATTAGGTTTGATTATCATATATACTTAGCCAAATTGCATGATTTAGCTGCCATTGTGCTCCTCATGCCTTGTAAAAAGCATGTGCTAGGTGGTTTAATTTTTTGATTTATGTATTCTTAATTATGGCATAATCTTGTAATTGCATGATTAGTAAAAATTTGGATTTCTGATTATCCAAACTTATTTAAATTAGTCTCTAATTGCTTATATTAATAGATAGTTCAAAATTGCTAAGTTTCATGAATTTCTAATGGTTGGATTTATAATTAGGTGCTAATCCATTAATTTTGAATTAAGATTTGATTAGCACTAATTACCTTCTATTTTCTACAAATTTTTGTTATTTAGCTTTCGTAATAGTACTATTATTATAAAAAACCTATCATGTAAAACTTAAATATTTAATTTAACCAATTTGATTAAAGTAGCATAATTTCTTAATTAATTTTAAGAAATCTTAAGATCTTGATCAAACGAATTATACTTGGTCAAAATTTGAGATTACCACCAATAATATACCAATAATACATTGATTTGACATTTGATCTATAAATCAATAATTGGTCTTAATTGGGTAAGGATAGGGGTTAAACCCTAACCTATTTGATTAAGATCTAAATCATTAATCACTTAATCAAATGACTTGATAGTAAGATAATTCAATTAACATTATTCTAATAATGCATCTAATTTGATATTGATCTTTAATCATTGAATTAGAAGTGCTAAGATTAATAATAAAGTTATGTGATTAAATCATCTGAATCTAAGCTTTAGATCTTTGATTTTCTCTTATATAGTACTATTAGCATAAGATGGTTAATAAAACTGTAATGATTTATGAAATGACCTAATTGTAATAATATCTTTGATTTTATGCCATGATTATAGAATAGCATGTAATCAGATGGATCTAATTATATGATTTGATCACTTTTATCCAAGTTAATAAGTAAACCTTGAATCTTTATCATAAGTGGTAGAAGAGTGAGATCTTAAGGATATTACTTTGGGAGTGCCTTAAGATGTTTAAAATTCTAAGAGAATGTTACACCTTGAGGTAGGAAAGACTTATTGTGACATATTGAGATAGGACCTTAGATGATCCTCCCCAACCTTAGAAGTTGATCTTAAACCTTGTGGTAGAATACACCTAAGATATTAGATTAAGATCCTCCCATGTTGTAGTAACCCATGTTGAGTGAACTCTTGGTCATATCCTTGGAACATTGTGTAGGACTCACCTAATTAGAGTAAGGATTGATAGTATTGGATAAATCCTTGGTGATTAAATAGAAATTGTCCGAGCTTAGTTTATTAGTTGATTATGATCATGCATACCTATGGTACTGAATTAATTCAGTAATATTTAGATTTGGATGGGTCACTCCAATGTGGACTTCTGACCAGGTGCTTCTTGTGGGTTAAGCGGAATACAATCCCACTAGAGTAAATAATAACTGCGAAAGGGTTCTGCCTCCTATCTTGTGTGCGCCTTGATAAGTACAGTTATAAGCAAAATAAGTGCTAAATTCACCTTCTTGAGAACATACAACCATGTGTATACATCCATTCCAATTGATGACTCCAAGCAAAACTCCCCAAACAAGTAGAACTAATTAGTGAAAGTAGAATTTAGGAGTCAAAATCCTTTTAGTAGGATTCTGCACAATGGAGACATTTAAGTCATAATTTGATTTCAAGTATTTCTAGATTTCTCTTTTGATTTAACTCATGTTGTATAGGGGCATGAGCATGAGCATAATTGAGATGCATGAGTATTAATGTGATGCATGAATATCAGTGATAATGTATGAGTATCAATGATGAATTATGAGTTACAGAATGTTGCATACATCAGCGGGGGAAATTCAGGATGTTAAGACATCATGGTAAAATTTCCCAAAAAGATGTATGTAGACATTAGACCGTAAAACTCATAATAGTTTAGTGATAATTCAATTGATATCAGTAACATACCGTATTGTGGCATATTTGAATACATAATTCTAATGGCATATAGCACAGTTTAGAAGTTCTTACATCAGTTTCAGAGTATGCACTATTTTTATTCATTTTCAGCTTTCAGTGTACAGTTAGCTTGTGTTATTCAATTTTATGTAGCTTTAGTTATTCAACAATCTTTACAATTTTTCTGCAGTTTATTTACTTTACTATTTTATTTGACCTATTTTAGAACTATTTAGTTTAGTTCGATGTGTTAGACTTCTTGTCTGACATGGGGTACTTTTGAGATCCGACAATTTGTTAGATACTGAGCAGCTTATCGAGCCAAGCCAGGAGGACTCTCAGGAGATTCAAAAGGAGTACGTGGAGCCTTAGTAGACTTTCCTCTAGCCTTGCTATTTTTTTCTACTTTTATTTCAGTATATTAGTTAGAATTTACTTCTGTATTATTCAGTAAACAGTTTATAATAATTCTGGATGCACTTTTACTTTTCTTTTTTGAGATGAATGTTTACTACAGTTCTGTGATGAATGTATTTTGGATGTTTTTCTTTAGCTTCTGCACTCTATTTTTACACTATCTATACTTAGTATTTTGATGTGATCAGCATACTAGAAATATTAATATTTGAGAACATATATTGGATTCTTTACTTGCCTTTATAATCAAATACATGTATTAGTCTAATACTTATGATAAGTATCTTACTCTTATCTTAAGTATTGGATCTCAAACCTTCTCTAGGGTTGAGTCAGCAGCCCTTAGTGTGGCTAGTTTCTTTAGCCTGCCTAATCGGGGAGATGGGTTATGCCTTCCCGAGTAGCGCACTGCTCCGCCACCAAATTTAGTTTGTTTTTGCGCACTGTGATGGGGCGGGGTGCTACAGTTGGTATCAGAGAAGTATCATAAAGTGTTAGATAAGGAGCTTGTTCCTATCTACTTTATGATTTATTCTCTATATCAGATTAGCATCACAAGTTACTAAGTGTAGGGAAAGCAACATCTAAAAGTTCATCAAGCTATCTCATAAATGAATACTAGTTAAGCCTAGAATGAGGCCATCCTAATAAATTAAATGAACATAATAAATTGATAAAAATAGTGAACTATTAAATGTAAACTGGACATCCTAGGATTTGAACAAACTTCAAAGATAATAAGAAGATATGAATCAAGTACTTATAAGTTGAGTTACTTTTATGAATGGGATACACACAGTCAATGTTCTAGTTCGACCTTAGGAGATTTGAAGGCTACTGGTTGGATGATCTTCGAGATGGCTAGATATATGGTAGAGTCATTGATGGAGTATCACCCCGAGGAGTGGAAGTTTTGGACAAGATCCTTACCCATGCATCCTTTGGAGGTACTAGTCTCCCAGCACTTGCTTGAGAGTGGTTGGAACATGTAATCACTGCCCTTTGAGAGACACCCTGTCTTGATGAGCACCGTCTTTAGATTGTGAAGATCTTACTTAGGGGATCAGTGAGTCGTTGTTGGTTCTGGGTTTATAGAAGGTTACCTCAGAGGATTCTTATAATTACTTATGTTGATTTCTATGCTGCCTTTTGGGTAGAATATTGTAACTAGAGGCTCTTGAGTCTTTCCTTTCATGAGTAGTTTATGCATTTTGTGGATCTATGTAACTTCTCTTTTGAGAAAGTAATAAATTAAATGATAATGAAATTTTATTATTCACTGAATTTATATTTGCACTTACAACCATGAATCCCAGATCTCTTTTTGCTCCCACTCCAATTAAGAAGACGATCTTGTCCTCGGGCGTACCCGATGAAATGAATCTTATGGCAAATCTGATGAAGGCACTGATCGAGAGTAATGCATAACAGGTGCAAGAAACTCGTGCCCTTATACTAAGCATTCGCCAGCTATCTCTTCCTCAAGTAGGAGCTCCATCTTCCACTCACTTCTGAAGAGGCAGGCTTCTTCATAATTTCCTACGATTAAGGACGCCTACCTTCAGCGGGGCTCCCAGCACCATGGACACAGTTACTTAGTTGAAAATGGCCGAGAAGAATTTGACTAGCATAAAATGTCAAAACTCGGAAGCTATTCGCTTAGTCACCTACCTGTTTTAAGAGGAAGTAGAGTACTGGTGGGAAAATGAGCGAAACAATAAGTTTGCCGATTATGAGATAGAAGATATCACATGGGATTTGTTCCTAGAAGCATTTCGTGAAGCATTCATCCCTACATCAGCTCAAGACATTTTAAAGGATGAATTTCTATACCTTACGTAAGGGAATAGGTCTATGTTTGATTATGAACAAGAGTTCCAAAGGCTAGCACGATTTGTTCCAGACTTGTTTAGAATGAAAGCAGCCAGATGCCATTGCTTCTTGAAAGGTTTGAGGGGCTCCATAAAAGCTCATAAAAGCTCATTTGGTGTCCAACCTATCGATTAGTAAATTCATTGAGCATCGGGTTACCTTCTGGAGCCCGTATGCAATCCTAGCAATTTTGTATCGTTGATGTTCCTATTGGAGAACCAAAATATGGGGCTAAATTAATTGTGTTGCCAATCACAAATTTTGATGTAATTCTGGTTATGGACTAGCTAAGCAAACATGGTACATCCATGAATTGCCAAAAGAAGAAAATCACTTTTGGCAGCGGAAGTCAGTCGCAATCTTTTGTAGGTAGATTTAGTACCCAAGCATCACTGATTAATGTGATAAAAGCATAAAAGTTAGTCAAGAAAGGCTGTGTTGCGTATCTCGTAACAATGTTAGGAGATAAGAAAGAAGTCATGCTTATTTCAGAGAATCGAATAGTTTGTGAATTTCTCGACGCCTTTCCTGAAGACCTACCTAGTCTTCCTCAAGTAAGAGAAGTAGAGTTTTCAATTGAGTTAATCCCTGGAACCCACTCGCTATCGAAGGTTCCATATTGCATGGCGCCTAAGTAGTTGCAAGAACTGAATAAGAAATTGCAAGAGTTTCTAGAGAAGGGTCTTATTTGACCGAGTTCATCTCCTTGAGGAGCGCCCGTTTTATTTGTAAGAAAAAAAGATGGTTCTATGCGGATGTGCATCGATTATAGAGAACTGAATAAAGTAACCATCAAGAATAAATATTCTTTGCCGTGTATCGATGATCTGTTTGATCAACTATCTTGAGCTAAAGTTTTTTTGAAGATCAACTTGCGATCAGGTTACCACCAACTGCAAGTTAAAGATTCAAATGTTGAGAAGACCGCATTTAGAACCCGCTATGGACCCTATGAAGTTTTGGTAATGTCTTTCGGCTTAAAGAATGCATCGTCTTATTTTAAGGATTTAATGCAGCGCGTATTGAAAGCATATTTTGATAAATTCATCATCGTCTTCATCGACAATATCCTGATTTACTCAAGAAGAGAAGCTGATCATGAAAACCATTTGCGGTTAGTATTAGAAGAGCTTCAAAGTCTTGAATTATATTCTAAGTATTCTAAGTGCAAATTCTGGCTTGACTCAGTTGCTTTCCTGGGCCATGTCGTAGATGCACAAGGAATCAAGGTTGACCAAAATAAAGTTAGTGCAATTCAGGATTGGTCACAGCCAAGGTCTGTGATTGATATTAGAAGCTTTTTGGGTATAGTAGGGTACTATAAAAAATTCATTAAAGGATTTTTATAGATAGCGTCTCCTCTCACAAAGCTGACTTAGAAGGCAGTGCCATTAATCTGGAGTCCAGAGTGTAAGAGTGCATTTTAATCGTTAAAAGATGCTCTTTCTTCTGTCCTAGTTCTGGCTTTACCTAAAGAAGGTCTCATCTACCAAGTTTATGCCAATGCATATGAGATAGGCTTGGGATGTGTATTGATGTAGGAAGGAAATGTTATTGCATATGTGTCTCGTCAGTTAAAGTCGCACGAGAAGAATTACCCTGTTCATGATCTGGAATTAGCCATCGTAGCTTTCACCTTGAAAATTTGGCATCATTATCTGTATGGCATTCGATGTTCCATATTTACTAATCATCAGAGCTTAAAGTATATCTTCACCCAGCGTGAGCTTAACTACTGTCAGCGAAGATGGCTCAAATTAATAAGTTATTATGATTTAAGCATTCACGACCATCCCAGTATAGCGAATGTTGTAGTCGATGCACTCAGTTGTCATGCTACACTCTCCTCCTTAATAGCTTTAAGTCCTTTGGAGGAAGAAATCAGAAGGCTCAATATTAGGCCAGTTTATGGTGCTATGCTAAGCGAACTAATATCTATGAGTACTGTAGAACCAACATTTCATCAAAATGTCTCTATCTTCCAAACAAAGGATGAAGACTATATGAAGTTCATAATGGAAATTGAAAGTGGTCGTCGTTTCAATATCTAACTGCAAGGTAATGTAGTCTATCAAGAAGATCGCATACGAATTCCTAAATCCGTGCAGTTAAAAATTTTAGTAAAAGGCCATAATTCGGGTTACCAAGTACATCCTGGTAGTGCGAAGATGTACCAAGATTTGAAGAAATCAATCTGGTGGCCTAGAATGAAGAAAAGCGTGTCTAAATTCGTAATGAAGTGTCATGCTTACAGTCTAGTCAAAGATGAACATCAGAAACCTAGAGGACTTCTCCACACTCTGGCAATTCTAGAATGGAAGTGGTTTGATATTTCTTTGGACTTCATTATGGGCTTGCCTAAATCTAGGTCTAGTGCTGATTCAATTTGGGTCATTATAAATCAACTGACCAAATCGGCACATTTTATTCTTATGAGTCACACCGATTTCGTAGAGAAATTGGCAAAGTTGTATATCTAGGAAATCATTAAACTTTATGAAATTCCGAGGACTGTTATATCTGATCGTGATAGCCGCTTCACTTCTAAATTTTGGCAGGCAATGCATCTAGACTTGGGGACTACCCTAGCCATTAGCACCACTTTTCACCCTTAAACAGATGGTCAGACTAAAAGAGTTAACCAAATTCTTGAACATCTTCTTCTCCTATATATTCTGGATTTCGGAGGCTTCTAGGAAGATCATATTTTTTTAGTAGAGTTTGCGTATAACAATAGTATTCAAGTGAGCATCGACATGGCTCCATATGAAGCCTTGTACGATTGGAGAAGCAGTACTCCCCCAGTATGGTCTAAAACTAGCAGCATTCAGTTATATGGCTCAGAATTATTTGAAGAAGCTAATCATAAAGTTCATATAATCCAGCAGACAATTAAAGCAGCTCATCATCGTACTCTGGAATTTGATGTTGGAAATTTTGCATACCTTAAGGTCAGTATGATGAAAGATGTATATCATATTGGTATAGCTGGGAAGCTAAGTCCCCGCTATGTCTGACCATTTGAAATTCTAGAGAAGATTGGTTCTGCAGCTTATATATTGAAGCTTCATGAAGATTTCTCTACAGTCCATAATATGTTCCACATCTCCTCTCTACGAAGATGTCTTCGTAATCATTCTCAACTTCTAGCAGTACTTCTCCAGTCGAATCTTTCTTATGTGGAGGAGCTAATTAAGATCTTAGCTCATGATCAAAAGTAGCTGAGGAATTGCTCAATTCTAATGGTAAATGTTCAGTGTAGCAATCACTCTCTAGAAGAATCTACTTAGGAGAAAGAGGTTGATATGCAAAGATGGTATCCCCATCTCTTTGAAAACTCAGGTATCTATTAAATTCAAAATTTGTAATATTGTTCTTAAAATTCTGCAATGTTGTTTACTCTCTTAAGATGATGTCGAGGATGACATCGTTCTTAAGTGGGGGAGTCTGTAACTACCCTAAGTTATTACCCTGATTAATTCTCAGCTTAATCAAGCATTAGTTTTAATCCTATTACATTTTAAATATCATGTTAAGCAAATCCTAAAAAGTTGAAGTTATTTGAGCTTCTCTAAGTCAAGTTAATATTTTTGATCAGTATAGATGCCCTCAATAAGACCTAAATATTTTTAACTCAGAATTAAATTATGATTGCATTTTTGAATTTCTCACCCCCAAATTAGCTAGGTGTGAAAGTTTGGTAAAATTTGGAGATCATTTATACCATAATTCAATTTAAATTAAAATAGTCTAATTGCATTCTAGGGTTTCCAGCAATTCAATTTTGCAAATATACCTTATACCCGATTAAACTGTCAAGATCCGCCTTGTGGACCGTGGGCATTCCGCTACAAAGCCAGGGTTGCGCGACAGCGGAGTCCCATAGATCTCACTGCTGCACTTAAGGAATCAACGGCTAGAAATTGATCCCGCAGAACTGCGGATCTGCCGTTAGATGTGCCCCGTGGATCCTACGGCGTGGATTCAATCAAATCTGATCGTTACGATCCAAAGGATTCGGACTGTAGCGTAGAACCTGGTCGACCCGCATGGTTTCAATAATGGACAAAGCCCATTTTAATTAAATCTGATTAATTGGATTTATTTTTCTTAAGAAAAATAATCCAATTAATCAAATCATAGGGAAATTAATTTGGAAAAAATGTAACTTCAATTAATATGATAACTTTTGATCCACATGTCCAAACCCTATGATATTATATATCAAATTATTTCGAAAATCATGCAGAATTATAATATAAAATAATTATGAGCTTTTCATGGTTGGATTTATTGGGTTAACCTAATTATTACAAAATTTAATTAGGGTTGATTAGCATGTATACTTAGCTAAATTACATGATTTAGGTTCCATTGTGTTCCTTATACCTTGTAGAAAGTATGTGCTATGTAGTTTATTTTTTTTATTTTTCTATTCTTAATTGTGCTTTAATCTTGTAATTGCATGATTAGTAAAAATTAGGGATTTTAATTATCCAAACTTAGTAAACTTAGTCTCTGATTGCTCATATGAATAGATAGTTCATAATTGCCAAGTTTCATGAATTTCTAATGGTTGGATTTGTAATTAGATGCTAATCCATTTGTTTTGAATTAAGAATTGATTAGTACTAATTACCTTATATTTTCTACAAACTTCTATTATTTATCTTTCATAATTGTACTATGATTGTAAAGACCCTATCATGCAAATCTTAAACATTTAATTTAACCAATTTGATTAAAGTAGCATAATTCTATAACTAATTTTAAGAAATCTTAAGATCTTGATCAAGCCAATTTTACTTGGTTGAAATTTGAGGTTGCCACCAATAATGTACCAATAATACACTAATTTGAAATTTGATCTATAAATCAACAATTGGTCTTGATTTGGTAAGGATAGGGGTTAAATCATAACCTATTTGATTAAGATCTGAATCCTTAATCACTTAATCAAATTACTTGATTGTAAGATAATTCAGTTGACATTATTCCAATAATGCATCCAATTTGATGTTGATCTTTAATCATTGAATTAGAAGTGCTAAGATTAATAACAAAGTTATGTGATTGAATCATCTGAATCTAATCTTTAAATATTTGATTTTCTCTTATATAAGACTATTAGCATAAGATAGATAATAAAACTATAATAATTTTTGAAATGACCTAACTATAATAATACCTTTGATTTCATCCCATGATTGTAGAATAGGATGTGATCAGATGGATCTAATCATCTAATTTGATCACTTTTATCCAAGTTAATAAGTAAACCTTGAATCCTTAACGTAAATGGTAGAAGAGTGAGATCATAAGGATCTTGCTTTAGGAGTGCTTTAAAATATTTAAAAGCCTAAAAGACTGTTACACCTTGAGGTAGGAAAGACTTATTGTGACATATTGAGATAGGAACTTAGATGATCCTCCCCAACCCTATAAGTTAATCTTAAACCTTGTGGTAGAATACACCTAAGATATTAGATTGAGATTCTCCCATATGGTAGTAACCCATGTTGAGTGACCTCTTGGTCACATCTTTGGAACCTTGTGTAGGAATCTCCTAATTAGAGTAAGTATTGATAGTATTGGATAAATCCCTGGTGATTAAATAGAAATTAGTTGAGCTTGGTTTATTGGTTGATTATGATCATGCATCCCACGGTACTGAATCATTTCAATAATATTCAGGTTTTGATGAGTCACTCGAATGTGGACTTCTAACCAGGTTCTTCCTGCGGGTTAAGCCAAATATAGTCCCGCTAGAGTAAATTGTCCAAAATTAATAAACTGAGCTAGAACCTTAGTTTGGGTGAATAATAACTGCGAAAGGGTTCTACCTGCTATCTGTGTGTGCCTCGATAAGTGCAGTTATAAGCAAACTAAGTGCTAAATTCACATTCTTGAGACCATACAACCATGTCTATACATCTATTCCAATTGATGACTCCACGCAAGACTCGCCAAACAAGAAGAATAAGTTAGTGAAAGTAGAATCAAGGAGTCAGAATCCTTTTAGCAGGATTCTGCACAATGGAGATATTTGAGTCATAATCTGATTTCAAGTATTTATGGATTTCGCTTTTGATTTAACTCATATAGTATAGAGGCATGAGCATGAGCATAATTGAGATGCATGAGTATCAATGTGATGCATGAATATTTGTGATGATGTATGAGTCTCAGTAATGAATTATGAGTTGCAGAATATTGCATACATCAGTGGGAAAAATTCAAGATATTGAGACATCGTGGTAAAAATTTCCAATAGGATGTATAGAGACATAGGACCGTACGACTCATAATAGTTCAGTGATAGTTCAGTTGATATCAGTGATATACTTTGTTGTGGCATTTTCAGATGCATGATTCCGGTGGCATATAGCACTATTTAGTTGTTCTTACATCAATTTCAAAGTATACGCTATTTTTATTCATTTTTAGCCAGTGCGCTTATGTTATTCAGCTTTATGCAGTTTCAGCTATTCAACTATCTTTACAATTTTTCTGTAGTTTGTTTACTTTACTGTTTCATTGCACCTATTTTAGAACTGTTTAGTTTAGTTCGATGTGCTAGACTTCTTGTCTAACATGGGATACTTTTGGGATCCGATAATTTGCTAGATCCTTAGCAGCTTGTTGAGCTATGCTAGGATTACTCTCAGGAGGTTTAGGAAGAGTACATGGAGCCTTAGTGGACCTTCCTCCAGCCTTGCTATTTCTTTCTGCTTTTATTTCAGTATATTAGTTAGACTTTACTTCTGTATTATTCAGTAAATAGTTTGTAATAATTCTGGATGCACTTTTATTTTTCTTTTATGAGATGAATGTTTACTATAGTTTTGTGATGAATGTATTTTAGATGTTTTGCTTTAGCTTTCGCACTCTATTTTTACACTACCTATACTTAATATTCTGATGTGATCAGCATATTAGAAATGCAGATATTTGTGAACATATATTGGATTCCTTACTTGCCTTTATAATCTAATGTATGTATTACTATAATACTTAGGATAAATATCTTACTCTATCTTAAGATTGTCTCTCAACCCTTCTCTTAGACTGAGTCAGCAGCCTTCAGTGTGGCTAGTTTCTTTTAGCCTGCCTATTTGGGGAGATGTGTTATGCCTTCCCGAGTAGCACGCCGCTCCACCGTCGAATTTAGTTTATTTTTACGCGCGGCGACGGGGCGGGGCGCAACGAATTTTCTCTGACATGATAGGAGATTTCTTAGAAATATTAATGGATGATTTTTCTGTAGTTGGTAGATCTTTTGACCATTGCCTATCAAATATGAGTAAGGTTCTTAAAAAATAGGAAGATACAAATCTAATTTTGAGTTGGGAAAAATGACACTTTATGGTAGAATAAAGAAATTGTTCTTGGTCACCTAATCTTTAAAAAAGGAATTGAGGTTGATAAGGCTAAAATTGAAGTAATTGAAAGACTTTCTCCTCCCATAAATGTAAAAGGAAGAAGAAGTTTTTTGGGGCATGCTGGATTTTATAGGAGGTTCATCAAGGATTTTTTGAAAATAAGCCAACCCCTTTGTCAGATATTAGGAAAAGATGTGGAGTTCAAATTTGATGATGAATGCTTAAAAGGTCTTAATGCGATTAAGAAGGCCTTGATTTTTGCTCTCATAATTTATGCTCCAAATTGGTATCTCCCTTTTGAGATAATATGTGATGCAAGCGACTTTGCTGTAGGGGCAGTCTTAGGACAACGAAAAGAATTTTTTTTTATTCGATCTATTATGGGAGCAAGCTCATGGATGATGCTCAAAGAAATTATGCCACAATAGAGAAAAATATATATTGGCTATTGTCTTTGCATTTGATCAATTCTGGTCATACTTGATCGATTCAAAGACCATTATCTACACCGATCATGCAACTATGAATTATCTCATTCAGAAAAAGGAAGCAAAGCCACATCTCATATATTGGGTATTACTTCTCCAAGAGTTTGATCTTGAGATCAGGGATAAAAGGGGCAGCGACAATGTGGTGGCTGACCATTTATCATGGTTGGCTCACCTTACTCATGATGAGGTTAATGATATTGGTGAGACCTTCCTGGATGAAAAGCTTTTTTCTATTACGTCGACAAAACCTCCGTGGTTTGCGGATTTCACAAACTATCTTGTGGGGAGGGTCATACCAAAAGATCTAAATTGTTAACAAAGAATAATTCTTTTCTCTAACATAAGAGACTATTATTTGGTATGACCCTTTTCTTTATAAATGTTGCACTGATCAACTACCAAGAAAATGTGTCCATAAAACTGATGTCAACAACATCCTTTATCATTGCCACACTTTTCCTTGTGGAGGACATCATGAGATAGATTGAACTACTGCTAAGGTACTTCAATCTTGTTTCTTTTGGCCAAATTTATTTAAAAATGTTGCTGATTACATTATGATCTGCGATAAATGCCAAAGAACAGGAAATATGAGCTGAAGAGATGAACTACCTATGCATGGAATTTTTGAAGTGGAACTTTTTGACATTTGGGGGATTGATTTCATGAGCCCATTTCCTATATCCCAAACAAATAACTATATTTTAGTAGGGGTTGAGTATGTATCAAAATGGGTAGAGGCTATTTCTTATGTCAACATTGATGCTAAAACTATAATTAAATTTCTTAAGGAGCATGAGTTGGCAAGATTTGGCACCCCTAGAGTGCTGATAAGTGATGGAGGAAGGAATTTTGTAACAAACATCTTGAAACTCTACTAAAACATTCTGGGGTAAAACATAAAGTAGGGATAACCTATCACCTACAAACAAACAGGCAAGTTGAGATTTCTAATAGAGAGCTAAAACAAATTTTAGAGAAAACTATGAGCCAAAATACACCTTCTCCACCTCCGCCTGCTCCTACTCTTACTCGCAGGTCATCCACATTAGTCCGTAGCTGACATCTGGGTCTGTTGTGGACAATTTACTTCTTACCTTTATGAGGTTGAATCCTTCATCTTTCAATGGTTCTGCCTCTTTGATCAAGGCTGCAAATTGGCTAAAAGTCATAGAAAAGGACTTAGCCAGTATTAAGTGCCCCAAGAGTGAGGCTATTTGTCTTACCACTCACTTATTCATGAAAGAAGCAGAATTATGGTGCCATAATTAACTCAAGTTCCACTTTTTAGAAGTAAGCATTGAGGATATCTCTTGGAAAGAATTTAAAGAGGTCTTCAGGGAAGAATTCATTCCTCCATCCATTAATACGATCATTGAAGTTAAGGGAATATGATAGTTTTAGCCTACGAAATGGGGTTTAGGAAGCTGTCACAGTTTGCCCCTAACCTTGTGCGTATGGAAATGGCTAAGTGGTGTCTTTCTTAAGGGACTGAAGGACTCCAATAAGAGCCACATGATGTCTCAGCACCATCATAACTTTTTGAAGCTCTTGGAGTGAGCTCAAAAGATCGAACATCACCAAACTCAAATGGAGATGAAAAAGAGATCTCATCAAGCAATTCCCAAGTTTGAGTCATTTAAGTGTAACTATTCTCAAGGACTGAGGGTCTATCAAATGACCCAACCCTAGCCAAGAAAGTAAGGAGCTCGTTGCCAAAGGCTGCATCCCTACGGCAAATGTAGCAATTCTAGCAATAAATGCTATACTTGTGGTACAACAGACCACATATACTGAGATTGCTGAGTGGTCTGGACCATGGATAAGATAAAGATCAATCACCCAACCATAATTAATAACCCTACTCCTATTAATGCTCTAGCTTCAGTGCTCACTTTAATGCCACCTCAAGCTGGTGAAAGTGCTCAAAACCCTCGGGGAGCACCTACTGTTGGGGATTGAAACTTAGCACCACTGAGCATACTCTCCGCAGTAGAAGTGGAAATAAGTGCGCACTTGATGGAGGACTGGGGTTGCATTGATAGTTATTAAGAAAATTTAGAATCACAAAATTGCAAGTATAAAATCACACAACACATGAATGCAAGCATCTAAACACAAAAAATTATGTGAAAACCCAAGAATGGGAAAAACCACTAGAGCCACACCATAGAAAGTATCACTATGAGAACTTTAAGATTATAGAGTTATAAAAAGCTTGTCCTTGACTAGAAATATACAAGTTCTTACTTTAACATGGAGATGAGAGGAAGCAGCCACTACTTGGAGTGACTTGTCTGACATTCAAGAGGTTTCTTGCACTGCAGCTTCCATAGGGCTTCACTTTGGGATCACCTCCTCACAATAACAATCAGCCACCAATTTAAAATACCAACCTAGTAAACTTTTCCAAACTTATTTGCTTTAGTACCCAACTCAATTTCGGACCCTAAAGGGTCCAAAATGCCCTCAAATTCACTTAGGGCGTAACCTAAACTGGAGCTGTAATCCGCTAGGTGCTACGGTGCACCGTAGAGCCCGTGTTTTGAATGTCCTACCGCTGCGGTGCATGGAAGCATCCACATCTTAAGATGGAACCTGCTGTGGTGCGCGGTAGCGCCCACCTTTTGGAATGGAACCCATTGTGGCTTGTGGTAGTGCCTACCTTTTGAATAGCCTACATCTTAGGATGGATTTGATACGGCGTGCTGCAGCACCAATTTCCACTGTGGCATGTTGAAGTGCATGCCTCTCTGTCTGCTGACTACCGAGGCTTGTGATTGTGCCTTCGCCTTGGGTGAGGGATCACCAGGGTGTGCTGTGGTGCACCACGGCACGCTGCAGTGTCTATATTGTTCCTGAACTTTACACCTTGTTTTGAATCACCTCAAAACCTCCTGGAAGCTCACCGGAGCACCATTAGCATCTCCATGATAGACTGAATGGTCTACACAACACAATAATCTCCCACTTGTAGACCTTTAGGAAATCACCCCCTCTTTTATCCTTAATTATTCATTGTCTTCTTCTATTCTTAATAAGAACATAGTGTGGCTCACCCCCGCTCTCTCTTCACGTACCGAGGCCAACTAAAGCTGCAAGTAGCTTTAGTTTCTTCACTGTTATTTCTTTTATATGTATATTAGCTAGATTCTTTGAATTGTGGATCTTCTCCAATCTGAGCTGTCCTTCTTCCAATAGTGTCTGGATGAAATTGTAACAGAGTTGAATGTGTTATGTCCTAGCATGAAATGCTGCATTCTTCACTAGGTAATAATGCTCATACTATCACTATAGAGCTTTACATCCTCCTGCTCCTTACCTAATTCTGCCATAAAATGCTTCAACTAGATCCTCTCCTTACTTGCCTCTGTAATAGCAACATATTTCGCCTCTATGGTAGATAGTGACATAATATTTTGTAGTTTGGAGATCCAGCTCACGTTTGCACTTCCCAATGTAAACACATAACTTATAGTACTTCTCCTGCTATCAAAATCTCTTGCAAGATCTGAGTCTACATAGCCCTGTAAAATAATGTCAAATCTTCCAAAGCACAAAGCTTTTCTCGCTGTACTTTTCAGATACCTTAGGATCTACTTGATTGCATCCCAATGGTGCTTCCCTGGGTTTTTCACGAATCTGCTAACCGCTCCCACTTCATGTGCAATACTTGATCTCATGCAGATCATCGCGTACATCAAGCTCTCAGCTACTAAAGCAAGGAACCTTCAGCATATGCTCCTTCTCTTCTTCAAACTTTGGCAATTATTCCTCTGATAAGCTGATGTGACTTACTATGGAAGTGCCCACTAGCTTTGCTTCACTCATGCTGAATATTTTCAGTACCTTTTCAACATATTAATTATGCGATAGCTTCAGAATTCCTTCACTTCTTTCCCTATTGATTCTCATTCCAAGAATCTGCTTGGCCGGACCCAAATCCTTCATATCAAACTTCTTTGACAACAACTCCTTCAACATCCTTATATCCTCCATGTTCAATCCTGTGATCAATATATCATCCATATATAGAAATAGAATGATATAGGAAGATTTACACTATTTTATATAATAATAGTGATCCACCTGCATATCTTGTTCCCTAATTCAGACATGAACCTATCAAATATTTTGCACCACTGCCTTGGCGCTTGCTTCAAGCAATAGAGGCTTTTCTTGAGCTTGCACACTAGCTCAGCTTTTCCTTTCTCTTGAGCCTTGTACCTTTTAGGTGTTGCATGTACAGCTCCTCCTCCAGCTCTCTGTGAAGAAATACAATTTTGACATCCATTTGTTCTAGATGTAAATTCTCGATTGCAATAATATTTAGTATAAACCTGATGGTTATCATCTTCATAACTGGGGCAAAGATCTCATTGTAGTCGATCCCATGCCTTTGCCGAAATCCCTTTACTACAAGTCTCACCTTGTAGTGCTTGCTCCCATTTGGTTCTTCCTTCACCCAATAAGCCCGCTTATTTTGAAGGGCCTTCTTCCCAGCTGGTAGAGGTGACAACACCCATGTCCCATTTGACATGAGTAATGCCATTTCATCATTTATGGCAGCCTCCCACTTGATTGAATCCTTAACACTTGAATTGCCTCTTCCAAGCATTTTGGTTCACCACCATCCATTAATAATAAGTAAAATAATGAAAGAGTGTACCTTTGTGGTGGTCTTATAACTCTTGTGCATCTTCTTAACATGGTGTTTGTGGTTTAACATTGACACCCTCTAAGCTTTTTCTTATACTCCAACATCTGGCTCAAAACTTTTATCAATTTCTATGTGTTGGGGCTCAACATCTGAAGCATCCTTGGAGCCAGCCTTGACTCCAATACAGTCCTTGTACATTTCACTTTCATTAAAAGTGACATCTCTACTTCTGATGACCTTCTGGTTGTGATTATCCCAGAATCTATAACCAAACTTGTCTGCGTCATATTCAACAGATGTGCACTTGATCTCCTTAGCATCAATCTTGCCCATGGATCCTCCATAAATGTGCACATATGATGAGCAACCAAATACTTTGAGGTGGTTCAGTTTTACCTTCTTTTCGCTCCAAGCTTCCTTGAAAATCCCATCATTTAAGGGTACGAAATATCTCCGATTTATCAAGTAAACAACTGTATTAACACCTTGAGCCTAGAACTACTTTGGGAGTCCCGCATGCAATCTCATGCTCCTGGCTTTTTTTGTGGTTGTCTTGTTCATCCGTTCTGCAACACCATTTGCTATGGTGTTCTTGGGATAGTGAACTCCCCTTGATGCCTCTCAAGGAACAAAACTCCTTGAACTCCCTATCACAGTACTTGCCACCATTATCAGACCTTAAGAATTTAGGCATTAATCCTGCCTCATTCTTTTCCAAAGCTAACCACTTTCAAAACACATCAAATATGACAGATTTATGTTTTAGAAAGTAAACCAATACCTTCCTCGTATGGTCATCAATGAAAGTGAAGAAATATGTGGCTCCACCTATAGAAGAAGTAGGAGCTGCCCCCCATACATATGTATGCACCAACTAAGTTTCTTGCCACTCAGCTCTCTTCCAACTTTGGAGAACAAAACCTTCTTTTATTTTCCAAGCACACAATCTTCACAAAAATCAAAGTCTACTTAATTTAGTCCTTAAAGCTTCTCCTTTGAGTGTAGGCATTTCAATCACCTCTCACTCTTATGGCCAACCTTCGATGCCATATATCTACATCTATCTCTTTTGCAGATGTAACAAAATTAGATAGTTTATTGATCAGATAAAGTGTACCTTTAATATTGCCTCATGCAACAATGAGTGCACCCTTAGCGACCTTCCACGAGTCTCTTGTGAAACAAGTGATGTAGCTGAACATATACTTTCCCCATGTCACCTTTGGGGTAACTCTTGAAGGCACTCCTTGATGGAGTCGCATGAAAAGGTGCGCCCGAGTTCACTACCCAGGACTTCATGTTGACAAGTGAGAGGATCAATGCATCTAGATATTTCTCAGCTGAAATATTCATAGTGGGGTTCATCATCTTACCTCCAGCACTTAGCATCTTTAGGGTAGGGAAGTACTTCTTGAAGTGACCTGTCTCCTTTCAGTTTGTCTTCCCCTACTTTTTGCATTTAGTGCTGAGGTGGATGCCTTCCCCAAGGATTTCTTTCGCACCTCCTCATTTAGCAGAAGCTGGATAATGTCATCGAATCTCAATGACGCATTTCCTGATGAATTGCTGTTGGCTGTAACCATCCCATCCTAATTGCTTGGCAATGAAGCAAGGAACAACAAAGTTTGGACCTCGTCATCAAAACTGATACCCACTGAAATTGACTGGCTTGTCACCATATTTAACCCATTAAGGTGCTCAGTCACTGAATAGCCCTTCAACATAATCATGTTAAACAATATCTTCATCAAGAAAACTTTATTGAAAGCCAAAGGCTTCTCTTACATTCTCGTCAAGGCATCCCTAAAATCTACAATAGTTTTCTCATTAACAATATTAAAAGAAACAAAATAAGGCAATGATAAATGAATCAAACTCAGTGTAGTTCTATCGAGAACTTCTCACTCTTTGTCAGTCATAGTTGCAAGTTTTCTTCCGGCTCCTTTTAATGGAAGATATAAATTTTTTTGATAAAGCAGATCCTCCATCTGCATTTTTCAGAATGCAAAGTTTGTTTCGCTAAATTTCTCTATCTTATGTCTCATCTCGTCATCCATTGCTCCCTCTTAAATAGAAAACCCTATGACCAACAAGGTAACCTCTCTCTGAAACCACTTATTAGGAATTGA
This sequence comes from Gastrodia elata, assembly GCA_016760335.1. Lineage (NCBI taxonomy): Eukaryota > Viridiplantae > Streptophyta > Magnoliopsida > Asparagales > Orchidaceae > Gastrodia > Gastrodia elata. The sequence continues at coordinate 35,529,398 of CM028680.1, read as the reverse complement.
AACTCAGCATCACTGAGCACACTCCATGTAGCAGAAGTGGTGACAAGTGCACACTCGATTGAGGATCGAATTTGCGTTGATGGTTACCAAGCAAATCCAGAATCACAAAATTGCAAGTAGAAAATCACACAATACATGCATGCAAGAATCTAAACCCAAAAAATTTTATGGAAAACCCAAGAACAGAAGAACCACGTAGCCACACTACAAAAAATACTACTATGAGAACTTAAAGATTACAGAGTTACAAGGAGCTTATCATTGACTGTAAATACACAAGCTCTTACTTTAATATGGAGAGGAGAGGAAGCAGCCACAACATGGAGTGTCTTCTCCAACATCAAGAGGTTTCTTGCACTGCAGCCTCCATAAAGCTTCACCTTGGGATCTTCTCTTCATAGTAGCAATCTGCCACAATCTGAATTGCCAACCTAATAAACTACTCACAACTTCTTTGCTTAAGTACCCAACTCATTTTCAGACCCTGAAAGGTCCAAAATGCCATTCAATCTACTTATGGCATAACCTGAACTGGAGCAATACTCCGCCAGGGGCTACGGTGCCCCGTAGAGCCCATGTTTCGAATGGCCTACCGCTGCTGTGTGTAGTAGCGCCTGCATCTCAAGATGGAACCTATTGTGGTGCACAATAGCACCCACCTTTCGGGATGGAACCTATTGCGGTGCACAATAGCACCCACCTTTCGGGATGGAACCTGCTATAGCACGTGGTAGCGTCCACTTATCAAATATCGTGTGTTTTGGGATGGATCTCCTGTGGCATGCTGCAGTGCGCTATAGCACCGATTTTTGTTGCAGCATGCTAAAGTGCCCATTTCTTTGTTTGCTGAAGGCTGAGGTGCATGATAGCACCTTCGCCTCAAGTGAGGGATCGCCATGGAGCGCTGTGACGCGCTGCAGTTTCTGTGTTGTTCCTAGACTTCACACCTTATTTTGAATCACCTTAGAACCTTCTGGAAGCTCACCAAAGTACCATTAGCATCTCAATGATGGACTAAATAGTCCCCACAACACAACACCTACACCTGCCCAGAAGCAAGCTTAGGCAAGCAGAAATGTGAAGTTCAAAGCTGTTGCTCAATCTCCTATCATGCCCTATGTTTATGCATTGACACCCATTGTCGCCCAAGAGGGCAACAATGTCATCACCGCTACGTTCTACATATATTTTCATGCTTTGTCTCTCTTTTCTGCATTTTTACTTTTGTGCTTTTTGCTTTTATTGCAATAGTCGTTAAATAAGGTTTTATTTTTTCGCTATATAAACTTTATTTATTACTAACCAATCCTGCGACACACTTTTTGATATGGGTGCTAGTCTCTCTTTCATATCCAATAATTATGCTGCTTCTCTCAACCATCAATATTTTAGCTTGGGCAAAGCTCTGTGTGTGCATATGCCATATAAAGCTGAAATGCATGCTAATAAATTATGTATGCCAAACATCCTGATTAGCAACCAGTATTTTCAATTGAATCTTAGAGTTATGCCGATTACAAACTTAGACATAATTCTAGAAAAGAATTGGTTGAGTAAGTTCAATGCCATCATATATTGCCATCGAAAGAAAGTTACGCAATAAGTAGGGAAGAAACTCAAAATTTTTGTAGGAGCATCCCTAATTAATGCAATATAAGGTGAGCTCCTCATTAGTAAAGGTTGTGATGCTTTTTTAGTAACCATGCTCGATGAAGTCAAGGAAGATAGATCCTTGGAGAATACCAACATCATTAGGGAGTTTTTGGATGAGTTCCTTCTAGATTTACTAGGAGAGTATTATATAGAACTGATCCAGGAACTTAGCCCAAGTCTAAAGCTCAGTATAAGATGGCACCGAAGGAGTTACAAGAGTTGAGAGAGCAACTATAAGAGCTGCTTGAGAAAGACTTTATTTGTCCTAACATGTCCCCTTGAGGAGCCCCCATTCTATTCATGAAAAAGAAGAGTGGTTTAATGCAGATGTGTATTAGTTACCATAAACTAAACAAGGTGACTATGAAGAATAAGTATCCCATACATAGAATTAAAAACTTGTTTTATCAGCTTGTGGGAGCGAAAGTCTTTTCCAAAATAGACTTGAGATCAACTTACTACCAGATCAGAGTTAAAGATGAAGATGTTCTGAAAACTGCATTTAAGACATGATATGGTCACTACGAGTTTTTAGTCATGTCTTTTGGACTAATGAATGCTCCATCCATATTCATGGACCTATAGCAACGTATCCTTAAGCCAAATCTCGGTGATTTTGTTATAGTGCTTATCGATGATATTTTGATTTATTCTAAGCCAGATGCTGAGCATGAGAAGCATCTGTGTGCCATTCTTGAGCTTCTTAGATTTAATCTTTTCACTAAGATCTCCAAGTGCAAATTTTGGCATGAATTTGTGGCATTTATGGGCCACGTGATTAACACCAAAAGGATTCAGGTTGACCAAAAGAAGATCCATGATGTTCAGCAGTGGGTGTAACCCAAATATGTAACTGAGATTCGTAGTTTCTCAGGGCTTGCGGCTACTACAGAAGGTTTGTTCTAAGGTTCTCTCAGATTGTAGCATCATTAACTCAGTTAACTAGGAAGAAAGTGCTGTCCATCTGGAACACATACTATGAAGTATTTTTTTAGAAGCTTAAGCATTTGTTAACTTCTGAGCTAGTCCTTGTACTGCCTCAAGGGGGGAAAGATTTTCAAGTGTATACTTATGCCTCTAAGGTGGGACTTAGTTGCGTTATGTTGCAAGAATGGTAGAGTAATAACCTTTGCCTCCAGACAACTAAAACTTAATGAGAGAAACTACCCTATACATGATCTTAGACTTGTAGGGGTACTTTTTGCCCTCAAAATCTAGAGACACTATCTATACAGTGTTAAGTGTGAAATATTTAGTGATTATCAGACTTTGAAGTATATTTTTACATAGAATGAGCTTAACTGTCATCAGCGTGTATGGTTCGAGTTGATTTGCGATTACAATTTGGTAAAGCTAACGTAGTAACTGAGTTATAAAGTGATTTTGCCTTATCTTTGCGGTGACAATACTTCGATCGAAGAATTTGAAAGGCCAAATCTTGAGCTGATCAAATTTAATGATCTGGGAAGAATTATGTTTGCTTGTCAATCAAAATGATCCTTAAGATTAAGGGTTGTCAAAGTTCAGAATAAAGATGTTGATTATTATATGTTCAAATCTGATATTGTTAGTGGAAAGAGATTTGAGTTACATCTTGGTGTTAATAGTGTGGTCTCTTAAAAAGAAAGGTTATGGGTTCTCAAGTGTTTGCAGTTAGAAATCTTATCTAAGGCCCATAACTCAGGCTCCACTATTCATCCTAGTAGCAGTAAGATGTATTAGGATATGAAGAAGTCCTTCTGGTGGCCTGACATTAAGAGAGAATTGCTATTTTTCCACTCCTGTTCTTTAGTAAATACTGAACATCAGAAGCCTGCTGAACTTCTCATGCCATTAGATATTTTTAAATGGAGATGGTCTGACATTTCCATGGACTTCAACAAGGATTTACCTGAGGGTAAGTCTGGTTCTGAAGCAATTTTGGTGATTGTCGACAGGCTCACCAAATCCTCTCATTTCCATCCGATTTGTCAGACCTATTATGTAGAGAAGTTGACCGATATTTATCAATAAAATCATCTGTTTGTATGGAACACTGAACTGCATTGCTTTAGATAGAGACACTAGATTTACTGCTTGATTTTGGCCATCTATTTAGCAAGACTTGGGGGACCAACTTAGCATTGAGCACTACCTTTCATCCCTAGAGTGATGGTCAAATTGAGTGAGATAACTTGATTTTAAGAGATTTTCTACACCTTTGTATGTTAGATTACGGTGGATCATGGGAAGATCACTTCACCTTAGTTGAGTTCGCGTGCAATAATAGTTATCAATCTAGCATTAGCATTGTTCCATACAAAGTGCTTTACGAAAAGAGATGTAATACTCTTGTTGCTTGGGCTGAAGCGGGAAATACTCACTTTATGGTTCTGAGTTGGTCGAGGAGACCAATATAAAGGCTTTCCAGATTAAGCATAATAAGTTGGCATCTCAGGATAGACATAAGAAATGTCACGATGCTTGCCACCGACCGTTAGAATTTTAGATTGGAGAGTGGGCTTATCTAAAAGTTAGTCAGATGTTCGGTATTCAAAGGTTCGGTGTGTTAGGAAAGCTGAGTCCAAGATATTTGGGATCCTTTGAAGTGAATGGTAAAGTGGGAACTTCTGTGTATAGGTTTGAATTTCCTGAAGATTTTTTATCTGTGCACAATGTGTTTTACATCTCATTACTAAGAAGGTATTTGCTTGATCCATATCAACAAGTTCAGATTCTTGCAGTCGAGCTGCAGCCTGATCTAATTTCCATCGTTAAGCCTATCGCAATTCTAGGATGTAATCTGAAGTAATTGAGGAACCACAATATTCCTATGGTTAAAGTTCACTTGCAGAATCACTTAGTTGAAGAAGCCATGTGGGAAGAAGAAGAGGGTATACAGAAGAATTTTCTAGAGTTATTTCCTTAATTAGGTACTTTGAAATCTTTTATCGTCATTTTTGTTTATTTTCATATTGAATTTGTTAGGGCGTTGAGGACGACACCACTCTTAAGAGGGAAAGTTTGTAACTACCCTAGTGTTGTTATCCATTATTAAGTAGCCCAATTTGCTCCATAATACTGCCATTACACTTATAATAGCATTAGAAGCCCGCACCTAAAGTTTGGTGTGATTTAGAGATCATTTGCGATCGATAGATATTTTTGAATATTTTAATCAACCTAAAAATACCTAATTTATTTAAACCTCATAATCAAAATCTAAGTTTTCCATTGAACTGCTCACCCCCACATTAGCTAGTGTGATATTTTGGGAATTTTCAAAAGTTGTCGAATTTTCCTTGAATATTTTTATATATTCAAGTGCACGGAAGTTAAGATAATTAAAGTAATCTCCAATTTAAAATTTGACTTCATTTTTGAGTTCCTCACCCTTCATTTAGCTATGGGTGAATTTTTGGAATTTTTCAGAGCTCATTTGATTACTTAATTTTGATTAAATTAAAAGGTGTAATCTATTAATTAAATAAAACATTTTAAATAATTATTAATTATAATTCCTAACGATTAAAATGTCCGACCACCTGGATCTCGTGCACGAGTCCAACACACGAGAGCTGGATCCTAGCTATTGCGCATTTATTTGGTTAGATCTGACGGCTCTATTGCCATCTGATCAATCTGACCATTGGATCGAGATCCTGATCCGACGGCCGCAATCGGTTAACTGTATTTCCCCGACCTTTGACCCACGATCGTGTTTGTAATGACAGGAGCGTGTGCTCCGTACCTCTGCTGAGTCCCAGCCCCCACCCTTAGCTTCTTTAGGACTCCAACTATCTCATTTTCTCACCTTCCTTCATTCATGAGCTTAAGGAGGCTTTAGCGATTCCCTATTGCCGTTAAGAGCTTCAATACCTGCAAACCCAATGCCAAATTATCGGTGAAGGTATGCCTTATATCTAGCCTTATTCAGCTTGTTTTATTCCATTTCCTTATTTCAATTATTGTAGAGTTGTGTGATTGAGCTCGATTGAGCTCAATCAAGTGCAACCCGTGAACCTTGCACAGTTCCTTTCAGTAATCGATCCTGATGAGTCTAGGGAATCAAATCTTAAGGTTCTATCCTCATCAAACCATAGGGCTTTTATGTGCTCTGGGTAGGACACATCTTGAGCTTCGTACAGAGAGGTTGCACGCACTTAGAGGTTGTTTGTGCACCTAGTATTAGCTAAACATAGCAATGCTCATGCAGATGCTTGTCTGGGATGAAGGCACGGTGCATTCTTTTCTTTGTCGAACCAGTCGATTCAGGTCTTGGGAAAGTGCGGCTCGGTCCAGTAGTTTGTGGGCATGCTTTCATCCTCCATTGATTCGATCCGAGGGCATCCGTTTGTTAGGTTTAGGATGATTAATCACTTAATTAATCGGGTGGGCTCGGCTTAATCGGGCCCGAATCCATCTGTGTGCATGCTAGTAGTCACAGACGTGCGCTGGCGCGCCAAACTGTAACCCTAATTCTCTCTTTTCAATTTAACTAATAAGTTAAATAATTTCAATTGTTATTTACCTCATAACTTTAATTATACAACTTCAAAGTATACAAAATTATAACAATAATATAAAATCAAATATAGGATTGGATGTCGAATTTTTTTAATCACTTTTTAATAACAATTAGGAGTCATGAAAATCCTAATTTCCCAACACTTTCCAAATTTGACCTACAAAGTGTCATTTTGCTCCTTGTAATGTGAGGATCCATATTTACTGATTTTGTTATGATTGGACATCAATTGGAGAAATTGAATTTTTGGCTTCTAAAATCTTCATTAAATGTGATTTTAATAATTTTATTGCTTGCATACTTTAGGCCTTTTGCCCTAAGATAATAACTTAGTTTCTTAATTAGACTTTTATGTCACATTATAAAGTGAGCTTAGGTCTTGATTATTGTAGTTAGATGCTTGGAGTATCTTAGTAAGCATGAATTTAAACCTTCAACAGCAGGAGAGATAATGAATATTGGATAACCCTAGACTTGATTATTCACCTATTTAAGTGTAGTAAACTTAAAATTTAAGTATTGTAAGTAAAGATATTGCCTTTACCAATAAGATATAACCATATTAGGAGGCTAGAACTTGGATTTAGACTTAGTAAACTGCCCCATTCAAATGTCAACCTCATCCTAACATCTATAGTTCCTAATTTATCATTACTTAGCTCTCAAAGAGTGGTCTAGTCTCCTATTATGCCTTAGCATTCTTATTGACATAAGTAAGCCTAACACTTCTAGATTTTAACATTTCCCTTAAACATTACTTATAGAATCTCCCAATTGAGCATTTAGTTAGTCTAGAGAAATATTAAGCTAGAATCTCTTAAATCTAAGTTGCCTTAGTAAGTTTCAAGGTAATGAACTTACAACCTACATCTCATAATTGTAGAACCTTGCCATAAGTCTAGTGAACTTTTGATTGACTAAGGATTTGTATTGTCAATTAGAACCTTAATCAGCTCTAATCATTAAGTTAGACAATTAAATTAGACAATAATGGATATTACATGATTTACAATTAACTTGAATTTCTTAAATGCTGCTTTGCTTTGAGACTACAACTTTAAGCATTTATAAAGATATTGTACATATAACAAAACATTAAAACATAGGGGTTTCATATGGTGGACTATAAGCCAGACAGTCTGTGGAGTAATAAGGAGACCTTACACAACCTAGAGGAAGAGTGTGTGTATTTTGGGATACCCTATTTGTCTTACTTAGTTAAACAAACTTGCTTAACTCCTCAGTTGTTCTGTAATTTATGCTCACATAAAATTATCTTATATAACTTAAATAACTTAACATTACTTTATCACAATATTATTGATTGTGAGTTACTTTTCATAGTCTTTTGTCTATGCTTACTTATTATAGTCTTTAACTATGTTTACTTTGTCCATGTGACTAAGCTTCATTTTACTTTACTTTACTATATAGTTTACTTTATATTGTTGTTTACCTCACATTACAATCTTTAATTTACTTGTAGTGTACGTTGCTTTACTTATATTTTATGTTTCACTTCCTTTTTTTATTTAATATTTAGCATAGCTTCATTGGACATATTCATGTATCATTTATGCTTACATTTGCACTTTAGTAGTTTTTAGCATTTATGGGATGTATATTTTCCCTTACTTGTTATTGCAAGCTAGAACAAATATACTAGTGAGTTCTTACTCGTTTACTTTACTTACTACTTTTACATACTTACATACCCTACTTTTGATTCTTAGTGCTTCGCTTACTCATTTAAATTGTAAATAGCTAATGTGATATCTGCTTAAAATTAACTAAAACTTAGTGTAACATTAAAAAGTACTTGGACTTCTTAAGTCTAATCACTTAATTCTATTTTGTTGGATGTGTCATACCATATTAAAAACCAAATACTGTAGATCAAGAGCACAAGTTGGGTCTTGGAGCTGGGACTAGCAGCGGCCACCTATAATTTGAAAATTATGCTTCTGTTTGACTGTATTTTGTCAGGATGAGCGAATGTATTTTAATTACTTTTAAATCAATTCGTGATAACTTATTATATAATGTTCTTACTTTATTTCTATGACGGATGTACATTCATTTAAGCATACTTGCTTAGTTTGGGTGGTGGATATAAATGCTCCTACTGTCACACTGCTTACTAGTTCATTTTTACTTCAAACTTATTTGCCTCGAAAAGATTCTTGGCCACATAACACATAATAATGGGTTAGTTTACTTCTAATTCAATGTTAAGTGCTATGGTAATGCTCTAGTATTGGATTGGGTTATTGATTCAATATTAGGGTTATTATAATACTAATATACCTTTGAGGGACTAGATATAGAGGGAAGATGGAATTATTATGTAACACAAAATATAAACTCCCTTTTCTCGATTTTGTTATTGCCCAATAAAATCATGTTTTAGCGCCAAATACTAAAAATGAAACTTATGTATATATTTTTGTGACAATAAATCTTTTTATTCTAAGGCTTCAATGTTGTTGAATTAGGTTTTGCAATTATAAATTGTAAACATCTTTATCTCCCTAGCAAAAGTTTTATTTTCCCTTATTTATTGCTAAATAAATGTAAATTTTTATATCCTTTGGTACTTAATTCACAACTAATTAATATTTGAATGCCCACACATTTGAAATATGCCCAGATCAAGAGCTCATGAATGTGGGTTTTGAGACAAAGGATGCTACCACTTCATCTGCTCATCATATTTTTATCATCACTCTTTTTATTTTTATAAAAATCATATTAATAATAGCTTAAGATCTAGTCACTCGTTATTTCTGTACATTTATTTTGTATGAATGAATTAGTTGAGTTATTAATTAAGAATGCTATTTATATGTTACATTATTTAAATCTCCCAATAATGTCATGTGTCTAAGGATCCCTTGATGTTGGTTTATCTCATGCAAACCCAACATCGGGTCCCCATATTAAATATATATATATATATATATAGTGTGTATTTTTTTATCATTTAAGCTTTAAAAGTTATGAAAATTTCACTAATTATAAAATTGCAGGTGAGGAATTCAAATATATATTTATTTTTAGAGTTTGAGCCCAAATTTAATTTCTATATTTCTCTTATTTATTTTATTTCACAAAATTCAAAGTTCAGGATCTTTCTATCCCAATAATTTAGGTATTATTTGATCGAATCATTTCGTTATTCATACTTGGATCAATTTAAGCATAATTAAATTAGGTTAAAGTTTGATTATTCTGATAATGACTTGTGATTGTTATAGTTTGCCTCTCAATATATCAGGAAATGGGTTAAAAAGATCATAAAATATTCTGATAAGTGAGCCAAATGAGTCAGTTAGACTTTGCCATTTAATACGTCACCCCCAAATTAGCTAGGGTTGAAAATTTGGTATGTTTTGGAGATCGTCAAAATTTCTTGAATATTTATTATATTTTAAATACCTAAAAAAATGAAATAATTAAAACGACCATTGATCAAAATTCTGACTTCACTTTTGAGTTCGTCATCCCCAATTTAGCTAGGGTTAAAAATTTGGAAATTTTCAGAGCAAATTTAATAAAGCGTAATACTAATTAATATATATATATATATATTAAAAATAAAGCAGGATTAATAAAATTAAGCGGGTCAAACCCTTTATCGACTCAAGCATATTCGATTGGGCGTCAAGATCTGGGCTATTCTATCAAGCCAGCCCCGATTGGTCGGATAGGAGTCATCTTCCCCACACACAGAGCCGCGTGTATGCATGGTTTCGACCACCAAACACACAAATGAATGAGAGAATCCCACCGCTTATCCCTAATTCAAGCCCATACCATCTTGATACTTTATCTATGCACTTTTTGAATGCTTCAGGATACAAAACTTGGGATCAAATCAATCTCAATCCCGAAGCTTTGCAAGAAATCACGTTGCGAAATCAGGTACTCCATTGAGTTTTGATACCTTCAATTAATTCTGATTACAATTCAATTCCTTATTTCATGATGTTGCAATCAAGTATTGAGTCCCAATCGGGCTCATTTGAGGCCAATTGATGCTCAACCTACACTTAGGGCTACAATATTCCTTAGTAAAGGGTTGTATAAGAGAATTAGAGCAATATTATCTGTTGTGCTAGGATGATCCTCATAAATCGTTTCAGGTACCAATCGAAAGATCTCAATGGGATCTTTCGTTTGGTATATAACAAGCTCTATAAGATGCCCTGGATTGAAAGAAATTGCGTGCCCTAGCTTCATCCCTACAATCTTGCCATGGAAGTACTGTGCGAGCAGGCCGGGTCGAGACCAACTCACATTAACCGGGTGCTAGTTTCTGTAAAATGAATAGTAAAATTTCTACAAAATGAATAGTAAAATTTCCACAAAATGAATCGTAAAATCTCTGCAACATGAATAGTAAAATATCTAATATTAGAATTAATTTATTAATTGAAACCTTTAATGTTTCCTAACCTATAAAATATAAACCCAAATATGTTGAAATTCTATGTCAAAATGATCAGAAAAATACAAAAAATATTTATATAAGACTAAATTTATATTTTGATAATTATTTTTGTTAATCACCTTTTTTGATGATTTTTAAGGATGATTAGGCCTTGATTAAGCTAATTTACATCCAAATTTGGGTGACTTACTATCTTCAATCCTATTTACACGAGGATCATTTATATGTCAATATATGTGCCATTTGAATATAAATTAGTAGGGATGCATTTTTTATATTTCTTATGTATGAATGACTAAAACCTTGTGCTTAAACTATTATTTAATAATTGCATAGAGTTTATGACAACAAGATGGTATTCAATCAAATGCTTAACTAAAACTTATAAACACTATATTTGAATTAATTTAAGTAGTGTTAGACTCATAGTATGCTTAGAGAAAATCTTAAATTTTAGGAGAAAAATTTAAAAATTAAACTTAGGATTAAAATCTTGTGGTTAAATTTAATATGCTACATATGATTGGAGTTGATTATGTCTCTCACCAAAGCCACATTAGATTAAATTATAAGACTTTAGTCATTAAATAATCCAATTTTAGTATAGAATTCCTTATGGCATTTTTATGTCATTAAGTAACCTACCTAGTATAGGTTAGGCCATTACCATATGTTAAAACCAATGAAGATGTTGTAGATTAGTTCTAATTCATATTATGAATTTAATATTGGAGCAAGACAAATACTGATCCATTATTTAAGAAGAATTTTCACATAAGTGCATAGAGAAGTAGACTATATAACAGAGTTTTCACCTTTAGTAGTATGAGTAAAATATCAATCTCAATGTAATTAAGAACTCATCATCCTTAACCTTATTATATCATGTAAGACAAATTAATTCTCTTGGAACTATTACAATGACTAAATAAATAAATGAATTACATATATTATAATAATTCAAGCAAACCTTAATATTAACATAAGTCCTAATAAGGTGTAGTAGAACCTTATAAATACAAAGGTAAGGTAAATAACTTGTACTATAAATTAGAGTTAGATTTAAGTACCTAAGTATCCATAAGACTTAAAACATTCCTAAATCAATAAATAATAGAGATACTAAGACTTGTAATTAAATGTTAGAATTAGATGACTTCAAATTGAGAAAGAAAATCTAGCAAGAGTTAATAACCATTTTTTATTAAGTCCACCTATTAGAAAGCTTTAAATTATAAATAACACAATTAGAGATTAAATAATAACATTTAAAACCAATATCACTTAGCCTTCACTTAATATAGTTGAGTGATCTATAGATTATGTTCCTAAAAGCTTCACAAACTTAGGATAGAATTGAATACAAATAATTTATAAATATATATCTTAATGTGAGATTGAAGCTTTTATAAATTTTATCTCACATTAAGATATGTATTTATAAATTATTTTATCATTACAAGAAAGCTTAATTAAATTACAACATTCAAAGCAAACCTTATTATACTATTATTATATATATATATATATATATATATATATATATCAATTAACTTAGTGATCTTTGATGTTTAAGTTAATTGGGGGCTTTATTAGTTACAATAATTAGGATAGATAGCTAAGATTAAAAAATAATGAATATCACTTAGTTTACAATAAAATTGATAAAGCATAGAAATGCTGTAATGCTTGAGATCAATCCTTGAATCATATTTGTGCATATAATAAAATTTTAAATTACTTCAGAGGGTGGATATTAGTACAGCTATCATTAAGCTTGGGTAGGCTATTGGAGTATTATGAGACCACTATATTCCTATGAGGGGGAATTTGTGTGTTTACAGTTGACCCCACTTACTTATAGCTGAGTAGATGTACTCAACTCCTCACATATTCTGCACCCACAAAACCAAATATAAGATAAATAAATCATAAATTGTATTTCTCACAATCTTATTGATTGTGAATGACTATTACAGACTTATAACTTTGTTTACACAGTCGCTTAAATTGAAATTGCTTTACTTATAAATTTACAACCTTTTAATACTCTAGATTTTCTTATTGTTTCATGCAATGTAGTTTTTCTTAAATTATAAACTATTTAATTATCTCCACTGTCCTTTAAATTAACATACGAATCAATTGTACATATTTATGTTTCCTTTATTTAATTAAATGAGTTTTTCACAAATACTTTCCTAATCTATTTGATGAAGGGATAAAATAATTATTTAAACTATGTGGGCCTTTCTTACCTCATAGACTTTAGTAGTTATTTTATTGGTTTCATGCCAACTGCTCCGCTTATAATAAAAATTATAAATGGCTATCTTGATATCTACTTAATTAAATAATGTATTTAATTACTTTAAATTATACTTAAGTATATAAAGTCTATTAACTTGTTTTTATTTTATTGACAGTGCCCTAATGTATGATAAATCAAATATGGTAGATCAGGAGCTTGGAGCAGGTTTGGTGCCTACAGGAGAACCATCTCAATAGCTGTGAGTGGAAGACCTTTTATTACATACTTTTATCTTATAATGTGAGGATGAGTGGTTAATTCCTCAAATTGTAATAATAATTTTTATTGATGTTCACACTATTTTTTCATGGTGAATGTTCTCTTTTTATGAATGATGGATGTTTAATTAAAATGTTTTGAATTTCCTTCTACTCAAATATCCACATTATTATAAAGGTAGTACTGTGTTAGAAATCCATAATCTAGTATTAAGTACTACCCGAACACCTGTTATCGGATTAATACATAAAATCTAATAGCAGGGTGTTACAGTTGGTATCAAAGATAGATTTGGGAAATAAGAAAGAAAATTAGAACCTAATTAAAAAAATATTATTTAAACTATAATAAGAGAATATGTTAAAACATCATCTCCAATATTATAATATAACTCAACCTAACCTAACTTTATGATAGATGGCAAGCAAAGAATATGATTTAGGATGTTTTATTAGGGCAACAACTATGAGAATTGGATATGTTTCGGGAGGCTCTACATGGGAATATTCTCATCTGGTGGCAACGTACTTAACAAAATTCTCAGATCTTCAGCCTTTAGAGGAGAATCCTTCCTTTAATAACTAAGGAATGGCTTCAGCAAGTGACAAAAACTTTTTATGCAATTGGCTATTCAGATACCATCTATTTCTCAATTCTTGAACAACTTTTCATAGATGGAGCAGCAGATTGATGGAATTATATGCCTATGAAGACATGATTAAAGATTTTAAGTTGGAGCAAAGCACTCTTAATTTTTAAGATTTTGAAATAATGTTCTATGCTCAGTATTGTAAATAATGTTGCATCTTAAAGTTGCAAATTTTCTTTTGAAATGTACTAAGTATGTACATATATTAAGAATATGAATAAATTAGTTTCCTATTTATGACTAAATTTTGTTAATTTTAGAATGAATCCAAATTCTAACCATCCAACTCTTGCCAAGAAGACAATACCATCAAGTTCTTCATCATATTCTGATAAAATAAAAACTTTAATGAATAGGTCGAAATCATGGTGGAAGCTCAAACACAAGCTGCACTAAGAACCAGTAATCCTCCTATTATTCAACCAAATTCCCAAGTACCATCCCATTTAAACTTGGATGACTATCTTCAAGCCTTGTAAGCTTAAATCCTCCTTCCTTTAATAGTTCAGTGACACCCATTGAGGTAGAAAATTGCCTTAAAACCATAGACAAGAATTTGACTAGTTTGATGTGTTTTGTAAGTGAAGTGATTCTCTTAACCACACATATGCTTTTCAAAGAAGCCAAATACTGGTGGGATAATAAACTAAAAATCTGTTTTGCTGAGAAAGATTTAGAAAATATCTCTTGGACTGAATTTGAGGAAGCATTTAAAAACTAATTTATCCCTCTTTCCCTCAAATGATATTAGAAGATGATTTAATATAATTAACTCAAGGAAAAAAGATAGTACTTCATCATGAAGTGGCATTTAGAAGGCTTGCTTATTTCACCCTAGACTTGGTGAAATATAAAACTACAAGGTGTAGTTGCTTTCTGAAAGGAATGTGAAATCTAATGAAAGACATTTCTATGTCTCGGCATCATCATAATATTGCTAACCTCCTAGAAAGAGCAAGATAGATTGAGCACCACCATACTCAGAAAGAACAACAAAAGAGACCTTATCTTGCACCAACAAGGACTAAAGTTTTAAAACTCAATAGGCTTAATCATCTTAAGATATTTTAATTTCTTTCATCAGTAGCACATCAATATTACCAACAAGTTCAGCAGCAACGTCTGTGGTGACTCATCACTGGGTCAGCATAACTAATCCAGCGTTAGATGCTCACATCCCAGGATCATATCATAATTTCGTATAATATTATATTTAGAGACGTATAAAATTCACATTTCCAGATTCATTGCAATATTAAAAAAAACAAGAATACTAAAGGAAATATATTTATAATTATTTTGCAAAATCTATTACACACTAAGAAAAAATTTAAGACTTAAGAAAAATTAGCTTCTAAGTTTGCATTAAGTTGCTCCATCCCCTCCTCTAAGACTTGATCCAATGACATGGAAAACTGAGAAAAAGAAAAGAAAATATTTAATTAGACACAAATTTAAATAAGGTTTAAGGTTATCAAAATTTGCACATAATATTAAGTGATATGATCCTACAAGAGAAGCATATACAAATAAAAAAATATGTAACACTTAAGTAGTAATGCTTGTAAAATTGTCAAGATTATAAATGTAATATACATATTTAAGATATATGCTCATTCTGAAAGAAAATACATTAATATATAATATTTATTTTGTTGGACAAAGTTATAGAATAATCGAGGAGTTAGGTATATTTATCTAACTTTCTGAGATGTGGGTTCCTGATTAATTACATATTCCTCCTCAAAGGTTGTGTAGTCTCCTTATTTCTTTCGATATCAATCTGTCTTGGCCTAACATATTATCTATTTAGATCTGAGATCAACCTAAAAGAACCCATGCTACTTATTTTTTATCATTATTTCAAGTTCTGAGTACAAAATTTCATATAAATATATCTAAGTGGGTCAAGGCTTAATAACAAAGCAGAAGCTGCAAATCAAAAATTAAATGTAGAATGATATGCTTCATTTTATTTTAGTAAAATATAAATATTGTTTGTTCATTTGTATATATTAAAAATAACAATTTTTATTATTATAAGTAATAATATATAGACATAGAAAGAAAGAAAATGATTGAAATAAAAGTTGTAAAAAAGGATCGAAATAAAGAAAAGTGTAAGAATTAAGAAATAAATAAATAAATATATATATATATATATACATACATACATATATATATATATATATATATATATATATATATAAAGAATGAAAATGATTAAAATAAAAGTTGAAAGAATTAGAAAATATATTAAATACATAAAAAAAGAAATGACTAAAATAAAAGTTACAAAAATTAAGAAATATATATATATATATAAATGAGTGAAATAAAAATTGTAGAAATTAGAATATATATATATATATATATATATATATATATAACTTTCATTTTAATTATTTTTTTCTTTCTATATATATATATATATATATATATATATATATATATATATATATATATATATATAGCCAAAAATTGACTGAAATGAAAATTACAGAAATAAAAATTTGCATAAATGGAAATCATAATAATAATATTAATAATAATATTATTAATAAAAGAAAAAGAAAAAATAAAAAGAATTGAAAAAATTTCATCTCTTTCATTTCTTCTTCTTCTTTTATTAATAATAATAATATCATTATTATTATTAAAGTTACTATTAATACTATTATTATTATTATTGTTTCCATTTATTCTAATTTCTATACATGCAATTTTCATTTCTAATCAATCTTAGTTTTAATGAGGCTTTACTGGAGGTCGGTGGAGGAATCCGATAGTGGATGAGGAAGAAGAGGGGAAGTCAAGGGGATAAGAGGAGGTGGGCAGGGAGTGGGGGAGGAGAGGGAAGTGAGAGGGGATGGGAGGATAAGGGGGAGGGGGATGGATATTTATAAGAATTTTTTTCTTATTTTCTCTCCTTCAATATTTTAACGTGAGAAATTTGGCTTCTCTTACTTTTAAATACTTTGAGTGTACAATTTGAATTTCTCTTCCTCAGTCCCTCTCCTCTTTCTTTCTCTTATTTCTCTTCTGTCTCTCTCCTCCATTATTTCAATGTGAAAATTTTGACTTCTCTTCCTCTTAAATGCTTTGAGTGTTCACATTAGCATTCTCTTTCTCTTCCTCCTTCCCTCTCCTCTTTCTCTCTTTTTTTCTCTCTCCTCTATTATTAAGAAAAAATAATAAAATTTGACACATAGGTGTATTTTGATGACACAAACATACTGCACTAAAATTTCTCGAATTAGAGCAATATTTTATTTTATATTAATTTCTAAAGATAATAACTTAAAAAAATACTTTTGGTAAATTCAAAGGTCCAAATTTGATGAAACTTTTTATGTAGCCTTTTTATAATATTATTAATCCAACGGAACTATTTGACATGAGAGCAAGTTAATCATTCATTTCAAAAAGATGTGTGCAAACTTTAAACCTTCCTTAAAATAATTTAAGCAAGGCTCTTCGTGTTCAAATGCCATCGAGCGCCGAGTTGAGTGATAATAAATTTTGTTCATTGAATATTCCAATTAATGGCCTATCCTTTGAAGCTACACTTATCATTATTCTAATTACCAATTTTGATATTATCTTAAGAGTAAATTAGTAGTGAGCTTAATATTATAATTGATTATCATAAAATGAAGGTTATACTAAAATTTAGAAAGAGATTTAAGATCTTTGAAGGAAGATTAGGACTTAATGCTTCCATGATTAATGCTGTTAAAGCTCAAAAGATGTTGTGTAATGGTTGGGAAGCCTGCCTAGTAATCCTTATGGATGAAGATAAGGAAGACAAGCCTTTGGAAGAAGTGGATGTAGTAAAAGAGTTTCAAGATATTTTCTTTGATGAATTACCTAAATTGCCTAGATTGCCACTAGTTAGAGAAGTGCAATTCTCAATCAATTTAATTCCTGGAACATAACCTTAATTCAAAACAGCATACAGAATGGCTCCTATGGAATCTCAAGAAATTAAGGAGAAATTGTAAGAACTCATGGAGAAGAGATTCATAAGTTTTAGTATGTCTCTTTGTGGACCTCCAATTCTTTTCGTAAAGAAGAAAGATGGTTCTATGTGTATGTGTATAGACTACTGTAAGTTTAATAAAGTGATTGTTAAAAATAAGTATCCCTTACCAAGGATTGATGATCTGTTTGATCAATTAGCAGGAGCTAAAATACTTTCAAAAATAGATCTAAGATCTGGTTATTATCAGATCAGAGTTAGGGATGATGACATCTTAAAGACAACATTCAAAACTAGACATGGACATTATGTGTTCTTAGTAATATTTTTTGGCTTGACTAACACACCATCTATATTTATTGATCTAATGCAGAGAATCTTTAAACCATATCTACACAATTTTGTCATTATCTTCATAGACAACATTTTGATCTATTCTAAGAGTCTTGAAGAGCACAAAATGCATTTTAGAACTCTTAAGAACTAATATGCTCTTTGCAAAATCATCCAAGTATGAATTTTGGCTGAATTTTATTGCCTTCTTAGGGCATGTTATTGATTATGAAGGGTTAAGGGTCAATCAAAAGAAGAGTTTTGCTATTGAAGATTGGGTTTAACCCAAGTCAGTTACTAAAATAATAAGCTTTATAGGCTTATCTAATTACTATAAAAGATTTGAGCCAAGCTTTTCTCAGATTGCAACACCCTTAACTCATCTAACTAAAAAGGAAGTTCCCTATCTCTAGAATACTGCATGTAAAGAAGCTTTTCAAAAGCATAAGAACTTAATAACTTCCAAGGTTTACCCTAAGAAGTCAAATACTTCCAAGTTTATACTGATGCTTCAAAAGTAGGACTTGGATGTGTCTTAATGCAGGATAGAAAGGCCATAGTTTCTGCCTCAAGACAATTAAAACCCAATGAAAAGAATTATTGTCCATGATCTGAGAATGGCAGTCGTAGACTTTTCCTTAAAAATCTGGAGGCATTAATTATATGACATGAAGTGCGAAATATTCACTGATCACCGAAGCCTTAAATATGTTTTCACTCAGGAAATTTAAATTGCAGACATAGAAGGTGGTTAGAACTTATTTGCAACTATGATTTAGAGATTCTTTATCACCCCAAAAAGGTGAAAGTTGTGGTTGATGTTTTAAATAAGAAAGCAGTCCTATCTTCAATAGTAATTATCAAAATGCTAGCAGAAGACTTTGAAAGATCAAACATTAAACTTATATCATCTATTGAATTAAAAATCTTGTTGGCTAAAAGCAGTTCTGAGCCAACACTAAAGAGTAAAATTATGCTAGCTTAGAAGAAAGATAAAAAATTTGAAAAATTGAAAGCTGATTTTGTGAGTGACCATAAATTTGACTTAAAGATAGAAAACAAAATTTTTTATCAATAAAAAAAAAATGGATTCCTAAAAATCTTTAGCTGGAGATTCTTTTTGAAGCACACAATTTTGGCTACACTATTCACCCTGGGAATAGTAAAATGTACCAAGTTCTCAAGAAAACCTTTTGGTGACCAGGCATGAAAAAGGGCATAACAATGCTTGTTTCTTAATGCCATTCTTACTATCTTATGAAAGCAGAGCACCAGAGACCTATTGGACTGTTGAAGTCATTATAAATTCCCAAATAGAAATGGTATGACATTTCTATGGATTTTGTCATGGGTCTACTTAAGAGCACATCTAGATCAGATGCTATCTGGGTCATTATCGATAGGTTAACCAAATCAGCCAATTTCATACCTATTAGACATATTCATTTAGTTGAAAAACTATCAAGGTTGTATGTTAAATAAATCATTCACCTTCATGGCACACCAAACTCAATTATTTCAGATTGAGATAGTAGATTTACTTCTCTCTTCTAGCAAGCTATCCATCAAGATTTAGGAACTGATTTGGCCATGAGCACAACTTTTCATCTGCAAATAGATGGGTTGATAGAAAGAGTAAATCAAATATTTGAAGATTTGTTGCATCTTTATGTATTAGACTTTGGAGGAAGCTGTGAAGAGAACCTATCTCTTATCAAATTTGACTATAATAATAATAGTTTTCATGCCAGTATAGGCATGGTACCTTATCAAGCACTCTGCGACAGAAGGTGCAATATTCCAGTAGCTTGGGATGAGGTGGGTTATGTGCAATTGTTTGGGTCTAAAATGATAGAATAAGTTAACAAGAAGATTTAAAAAATCAAAACAAGAATGTTAACTGTGCAAGATAGACACAAAAAGTATTATGATATTCATCAGCATCCTTTTGAATTTAATGTTAGGGATAAAGTCTACCTTAAGGTAAGCCTATGAAAGGAATTTAGTTATTTGACATTTTTGGAAAATTAAATCATATATATGTGAGACCATTCGATGTCATTGCAAAAGTTGGGATATCAACTTATCATTTGAAACTACTTGACAACTTTTCAACAGTCCATAATTTTTTCACATATCTTCTTGAAGAAGATGCTTGATAAATCCAAATTAGCAAATTCCAATTTTAGAGATTTAATTACAACCAGATTTAACGTACAAAGTTAAGCCGATTAAAATTCTTGAAGGAGATCTCATACAATTAAGGAGCACAATATACCTATGATTAAGGTTCAGTGGTGGAACCAACTAGTCCATGAAGCCACACGGGAAAGAGAACTGGGCATGCGGAAGAAATTCCTTAAAATATTATCCTAATCAAGCAGCTTATAACTTTCTCAAATATTCAGCTCCTTGTTACTCTTAATTAAACTTATTTGGGTATCAAGGATGACACCTCTTTTAAGAGGTAAGTCTATAATAATCCATTGTTGCTAATAAACATTTAGCAGCCAAATTACTTTGTAATCTACTCCATTAGTCTCCAAATGGTGCTTATAGCAGACCCTGAAAGATTGGAATGAATTAGAGCTCAAATGAATGTTTTAAATATTTCAATATATTTATCAAAATTAGAAAATTATGATAATTAAACTGATCTCAAAATCAAAATCAGAGTTTGCCAATGAACTCCTCACCCAAAAATTAACCATGAGTGAAAATTTAGCAAGTTTTGGAGATCATTAAAATTTCCCAAATATTTTTTTATATTTCAAATACCCAGGAAAATGAAATAAATAAATGACCTCTGAATAAAATTTTGACTTCATTTTTTAGTTCACCACCCCCAATTTAGCTAGGGATGAGAAATTTGGAATTTTTGGAGCTAATTTAATAAAGCGTAATATTAATATATATATATATATGCGTTGACGATTACCAAGCAATTTTAGAAGTACAAAATCATAAGGCTAAAATCACAGCACATGCATACAAGTTCACAACACACAAAGAAACATCCAAACACAAAGACATACGTGGAAAACCCAATAATGGAAAAACCACGGAGCCACACCACAAGAAAATCTACTAGAATAACTTGAAGGTCACAGAGTTAAGAAGAGCTTATCACCTCAGCACAAATGCTCCATCTCTTACTCTAAAATAGATAGGAGAGAAAGCAGCCATCACCTGGAGTGTCTCCTCCAACATGCAAGGGCTAACTTGTACTGTAGCTTCCTTAGGGCTCAACCTAGTGTTCTTCTCCTCACAATAGCTTCCAGCCTCTAATCTGAAATGCCAACATTTTTTCTCCTACCAACATATCAGCTTAAATACCCACCTAAAAAACAAACCATAAAAGGTCCAAAGTACCGGAGCACCTGGCTCTCAAGTTGAGACCCGCTGTGGCGCACTGCAGTGCCCGCATCTCAGGTTGAGACCCGCTGCAGTGCCCACATCTCGGGTTGGGATCTACTGCAATGTGCTATAGTACCCATGTCTCAGGCTGAAACTTGCCATGGCGCGTTGCAGCGCTCATGTCTTGCATCTTGGGATGGACCCACTAGGGTACGCTATAGCGATAATTTCCACTACGGCGTGCGCAGTGATCATTTCCGCTCCTACACGCTGTAGCTTCTGCTTCTTGGTTGCTGACCACTGAGGCGTGTTGTAGCGCCTCCTCCTTGGGTTGGGATAGCTTGGGCACACTTCCGTGCACCATAGCGTGCTGTAGTACCAGTGCTTTTCTTGGACACTAACAGGTTTCCATAATATAACAATCTCCCATTCTGAGATCTTTAGGAAAGCTCCCCCTCTTTCTTCATTGTTCCTACACTGTATTCTTTAGTGTCTATGAAGAGATGTGGTGTGGCTCACCCCACTCTCGCTTCATGTATCGAGGCCAACTGAAGTTGCACATAGCTTTAGTTTATCCACTGTTATTGCTTTGGTAGGCAGATCAGTAGTATTCTTTGAAGTATGGATCTTTTCCAATCCTAGATGTCCTTCTTCTAATAGAGTCAGGATAAAATGGTAATGGAGTTGTATGTGCTTTGTCCTATTATGAAAGGCTGTATTCTTCACTAAATGAGTAGCACTTATACTATTATTGTTGAGCCTCACACCTTTCCACTCCTTGCCCAATTCTACCATGAAACCCTTCAACCAAATCATCTCTTTGCTTGCCTCCATGATGGCAAAGTATTCTACCTCCGTAGTAGAAAGTGACATGATGTTTTGTAGCTTGGAGATTCAACTCGCCGCTACACTTTCCAATGTATACACATAACCTGTAGTGCTTCTCATTCATTGCTTCTCCTACTATCAACATCTCCTATAAGATCTAAATCTACATAGCCCTATAAAATAATGTCAAATCTCTTAAAGCATAAATATTTGCCCACTGTACCTTTCAGATACCATAGGATCCACTTGACCACATCCCAATGGTGCATCCCTGGGTTTCCCATGAACCTGTTGACCACTCCCACTGCATGGGAAATATCTGGTCTCGTGTAGGTCATTGCGTACTTCAATCTCCCAACTTTGGAAGCACAAGGAACCTTGAATATATGCTCCTTCTCTTCTTCAAACTTTGGTATATATTCCTTTGATAAGATGAAGTGACTTGCTAGGGGAGTGCCCACTGGATTCTTTTCATTCATGTTGAATCTTTTCAACACCTTTTCAACATATTATTTTTGCTACAGCTTCAAAATTCCTACACTTCTCTCCATATTGATTCTCATTCCAAGAATCTGCTTGGCCGACCCCAAGTCCTTCATGTTAAACTCCTTTGACATCATTTCTTTTAGCATCCTTATCTCTTTCATATCCGATCTTGTGATTAACATATCATCCACATATACCAATAGAATGATATAGGAGGACTTACACTATTTTATGTAACAATAGTGATCCACCTGGCATCTCTTGTACCCTGATTCTGACATCAACCTGTCGAATCTTTTGTACCACTACCTTGGCGCCTTCTTCAAGCCATAGAGGCTCTTTTTGAGCTTGCACACTAGCTCATATTTTTCTTTTTCTTGAGCCTTGTACCCTTCAGGTTGTTGCATGTATTGCTCCTCTTTCAGTTCTCTATGAAGGAATGTAGTTTTAACATCCATTTGCTCTAGCTATAAGTCCTCAATTGAAACAATGTCTAGCACAACCCTGATAGTTTTCATCTCACAACCCCATGCCTTTGTTGGAAACCATTTACTACAAGTCTCGCCTTATAGCGCTTGCTCCCATTTGGTTCTTCTTTCACCTGATAAACTCACTTGTTTTGAAGAGACTTCTTCCAAGCTAGTAAGGGTGCCAACTCCCATGTTCCATTTGATAAGAGTGATTCCATTTCATCATTCATGGCAGCCTCCCACTTGATTGAATCTTAAACCTGAAGTACCCCTTTCAAGCTTTTTATTTCACCTCCATCCATTAGTAACAAATAGAACAAAGAAGGACAATGCCTCTGTGGTGGTCTTATGACTTTTGTGGACCTCTTAGCATGGGTGTTTGTGGTTCAACATTGATAGCCTCCTAAGCTTCTTCATGCTCCCTAACATTTGGCTCAATGCTGTCATCAATCTCTATGTGTCGGAGTTCTCCATCTCAAGCATCCTTGGAATTAGTCTTGACTCCCATACAATCCTTATACATCTAAATTTCATTGAAAGTTACATCCCTGCTTCTGATAACTTTCTGGTTCTAATTATCATAAAATCTGTAAACCAAACTTGCTTGTGCCATATCCAACAAATGTGCACTTGATCATCTTTGCATCAAGTTTGCTCCTGGATCATGCATCAATAAGCACATAGAATGAGAAGCCAAATACATGGAGGTGGTTTAATTTGTCCTCTTTTCCACTCCAAGCTTCCTCAGGGATCCCTTTATTCAAGGGTACAAAAGGTCCCCTATTGATTAGATACACAACCATGTTAATGGATTCAGACCAATATTGCTTTGGGAAACCTGCATGCAATCTCATGCTCCTGACTCTTTCTATGATTGTCCTGTTCATCCATTCTATAACACTATTTAGTTGTGATATTCTAGGGACTGTAAACTCCCTCTTGAATCCTCTCAAGGCACAGAGCTCCTTGAACTCCTTATCACAATACTTACCACCATTATCAGACTTAAGCATTTCAACTTTAATCGTATCTCATTCTCCACCAAAGCAAACCACTTTACTAACACATTAAACATATCAGATTTATGTTTTAGAAAGTAAGCCCATATCTTCCTAGTATGATCATCAATGAAGGTAACAAAGTATGTGGCTCCACATGTGGAAGATGTAGGAGTTGGTTTTATACATCTATATGCACCAACTCCAATTTCTTGCTTTTCAGCTCCCTTCCAACTTTAGAGAATGAAACCTTCTTCAGTTTGCCCAGCATGCAGTTGTCACAAAAAACCAAGTCTACTAACATCAATCCTTGGAGTTTTCCCTTTGATTGTAGGGATTTTAACCCCCTCTCCCTCATATGTCCAAGCTCCCAATTCCATAAATCCATATATGTCTCTTCTACAATTGCAATAGTATCAGACACATTATTAATCAAGTAAAGTATACCTTCCATATTGCCTCGTGCACTAATGAGTGCACCCTTGGTGACCTTCCACAAGTCTCTAGTGAAATATGTGTTGTAGTCCTCTGGATAACCGGCTCACTAAGATCAGATTTCTTCTTAGACATGGCACATGTTTAACATCCTTGAGGTTCCAGACTACACCGTTTGTTAGCTTCACATCCACATCACCTCTGCCAATGATGTCGTACACCTTATCATCTCCAAGATACACTTTCCCCAAGTCACCCTAGGTGTAACTCTTGAAGGCACTCCTCATGGAGTTGCATGAAAGGATGCTTTTGAGCCCACAACCCAGGACTCCATGTTGATAAGTGAGGGGATCAAAGCATTCTGATCCTCCTCATCAAAAATATTCACAGCGGTGTTCATTATCTTTACACCGCCACCACTTGACTTCTTCAAGGTAGGGCAGTCCTTTTTGAAGTGACCTGCCTTCCCACAATTATAGCAATCTGGCTTTGCCTTTCAGGGTTTTGATTTTCCTCATTGAGACATTGACCTATTTCTATTATGTCTCCTTTCAGCTTGTCTTACCCTGCTCTCAGCATTCCGTGCTAAGGTAGATGCCTCTCCAAGAGATTTCTTCCACACCTCCTTATTCAGCACAAGCCCAACAATGTTGTCGAATTTTAACGAAGCATTCCCTGATTAATTGCTGATGGCTATAACCAACCCATCCCAACTGTCCTACAATAAAGAGAGGAGTAACAAAGCTTGGACCTGGTCATCAAAACCTATGCCCACCAAACTCAACTGACTCGTCATGATGTTGAACACTAATTGAGGTGTTCAATCACTGAATAGCCTTCCATCATCTTCCTATTAAACAATCTCTTCATCCAGAAAACCTTATTTGAAGATGAAGGCTTCTCAAACATCCTTATCAGGGCATTCATTAGATCTACAGTAGTTTTCTCATTAATAATGTTAAATACTACAGAAGAAGATAGTGATAAACAAATCAAACCCAATATAGTTCTATCAAGAACTTCCCATTCTTCATCAATCATAGCTGTAGGTTTTTTGTCATCTCCTTTCAATGGAAGATACAACTTCTTCTGGTAGAGTAGATCCTCCGTTTACTTTTTCTAGAATTCAAAGTTTGTTCTGCTGAATTTCTCAATCTTGTGTCTCATCTCTTCAGAAATTTCTCCCACTCAAATAAGCAAACCCTAAGACCAACAAGGTAAAACTCTCTCTGATACCACTTGTTGTTTAAATTCCAGCACACCCTATTCCATAGTGAAAGAGGTTTGTTAAAGAGTGCACACTTCAATTTTAAGTATCAAGGTTGTAATGATGATTACCAAGCAATCTCAGAATTACAAAATCACAAGGCTGAAGTCACAGCACATGCACACAAGTTCACAGCACATAAAAAAACATCCAAACACAAAGAAATGCATGGAAAACCTAAGAATGAGAAAAACCATGGAGCCATACCACAAGAAACTCTCCTAGAATAACTTGAAAGTTACAGAGTTACAAAGAGCTAATCACCCCAGCATCAATGCATCAGCTCTTACTATAGAATAGAGAGGAGAGAAAGCAGTCACCACTTGGAGTGTCTCCTCCAACATGCAAGGGCTAAATTGCACTATAGCTTCCTTAGGATTCAACCTAGGGTTCTTCTCCTCACAACAGCTTCTAACCTCCAATCTGGAATGCCAACATTCTTTCTCCTCCCAACCTATCATCTTAAGTACCTAGTTGAAAAATGAAACCTAAAAGGGCCAAAATGCCCTCCAATTTTCTTAGGGTGTAATCTGGACTGAGCAGATTTTTGCCTGGCTCTTGGGTTGAGACCCGCTGTGGTGCGCTATAGCTCCCGCGTCTCGGGCTGAGACACATTGTGGAACGCTGTAGCGCCTGCATCTCTTGCATCTTGGGATGTACCCACTGAAGAGCGTTGCAGTGCACTGCAGCAATGATTTCCACTGCGGCACTCTGCTGCATCTGCTTATCGGTTGCTGACCACTGAGGCACGCTGTAGCATCTCTGCCTCTGGTTGGGACCGATTGGGTGCGTTGCAGTGCACCACGGCGTACAACATCGCTTGTGCTTTTCCTGGACACTAGAAGGTCTCCATAACACAACAAGCATTCGTCATGCAAAATTGGCCCATGCATAATCTTGGACAAGCACTTGATCATTTGAGCCATGAGAAAAGTTAACATTTTATGAGCTCCATAGCTCACTATTAATTTATGCGAGGTAGTTGATGCGCCCTAAGATAGGAGCTATTTGACAAGCTTATTTAGCTTTGTAGCATGTTACCTTGGCTAAACCAAGATTAGACGCATGTAAGCTGAGAATTATCAATTGTGCTCCATAGCTCCCTCAAGCTTTATGTAAGGTTCTGAAGTGCTAAGAGCTAAGTGCGATGTGATGTAAGCCCATTTAATCAAGCATCTCATTTCCTTAGCTAAATTAAGAGTTGATGAGCCATTGGTGGAATCATGTTCATGTGATACTCAACCTAAAATTTAAAATTTTTCACTTAGAGTAAGAGATGGATTCATAAGTTAATGATCACATGAATGCCTATGTGCCCAAATTAAACCTTCTAGTGTTTATTTTAGAGCACTAGACAAGATTTAGCATAATTAGTAATTTAACTAGAGAAAATTAAATATCTTGATAATGAAATAAGAATTTAATCCAAGTTACTTAATATGAAGTTGTGAAGAAGAGTACTTGTATGAACCCATATTGTTTCATATGTTTAGTCCCAACTCTCTCTAATTTTCTAAAAACAAATTCAAAACAAAGAAACTTCAAATTCATAATTTTGGACCAAATCTAAAACTAAATTGATAACTTAAACATTATTGAAATTAAGTACAATCTAGTAACGAAACTAAACACCATTCTTAGAGGATGATAAATCTTGGGATCTTACCATCCTATATTATTTCGAACCATGCGCACTTGCGTGCAAGCGTAGACTTCATATTTTTAATCTGTCAGTAGGTAAGCGATGTTTAACTGCATCACTAATTTATGCGGTAGAAGCTGAGCGCCTCATTAGTAAAGGTTGTGACACGATCTTGGTGACTATGGTTGGAGGACACCATTATCATTAGAGAGTTCTTGGATGTGTTCCCAACCAACCTTCTAAGACTTCCTCCTTTGCGTGAGGTAGAGTTTTCGATTTAACTAATCCCATGAACTCAGCATAAGTCTAATGCCACATATAGGATGGCTCCCAGGGAGTTGCAAGAGCTGAGAGAGCAATTGCAAGAGTTGCTTGAGAAAGGTTTAATTTGTCCTAGTATGTCCTCATTGGGTGACCCCATTCTATTTGTGAAAAGAAGGATGACTCGATGCGAATGTGCATAGACTACCACGATCTGAATAAGGTTATCGTGAAGAATAAGTATCCCTTGCCCATAATCGATAACTTGTTTGATCAGCTTGCTGGAGCAAAAGTTTTTTTCA
The DNA here is from genome assembly GCA_016760335.1 of Gastrodia elata. NCBI lineage: Eukaryota > Viridiplantae > Streptophyta > Magnoliopsida > Asparagales > Orchidaceae > Gastrodia > Gastrodia elata. The sequence goes on along the minus strand of CM028680.1, from coordinate 35,501,245 downwards.
AAATAGACTTAAGATCTTATTTCTAATAGATCAGAGTTAAGGATGAATTTGTTACGAAAACTGCATTTAGGACGCGTTGTGGACACTACAATTTTGTCATAGCTCATTTTCTTAGTCCTAGTATGTCTCTTTTGGAATGAAGAATGCTCCATATATATTCATGGACCTAATGTAGCGTATCCTTAAGTCACATCTCAATGATTTTGTCATAATATTTATCGATGATATTTTGATTTACTCAAAGTTAGAAGTTGAGCACGAGAAGCATCTGTGTGCCATTCTTGAATTGCTTAGAAACCGTAATCTCTTTGCTAAGTTCTCTAAGTGTGAATTTTGGCTCAATTATGTGGCATTTCTGAGTCACATGATTAATGTTGAAGGGATTCTAGTTGACCAGAAGAAAATCCATGTTGTTCAGCAGTGGGTGCAAGTCAAGTCTGTAACCAAGCTTTGTAGTTTCCTGGGACTTGCCAGTTACTATAAAAGGTTCATTCCTCGGTTCTCTTAGATCACAATGTTGTTAACACAATTAATTAGGAAGGAAGTGTCGTTCATCTGGAACATAGACAATGATGAAGCTTTTGAGAAGCTGAAGCATTTGTTAACTTCTGTGCTAGTCCTTTAACTATCTCAATTGGTTAAAATTTTTTAGGTTTATACTGATGCCTCTAAGGTTGTACTTGGTTGTGTTCTAATGCAAGATGGTTATGTAATAGCCTTTGCTGCCATACAACCAAAGCCCAATGAGAAAAGCTAATTTGTACATGATCTTAAAATTTCAGGGGTAGTTTTTTCCCTAAAATATGGAGACACTACCTATACGGCATTGTGTGAATTATTACTGATCATCAGAATGTAATGTATATTTTCACATATAATAAGCTTAACTGTCATCAGCAAAGATGGCTTGAGTTAATTTGCAACTACAACTTAAAAACCTAGCATCATCTGAGTAAAGCTAACGTAGTAGCTGATGCCCTAAGTCGTAAAGCGATGTTGTCTTCTCTTTGTGGAATTATAACTTTGATCAAAGTGTTTGAGATGCTTAACCTTGAGACGATCAAATAGGTAGATTTGTGTAGAATTTTGTTTGCTTCTCAGTAAGAATCCAAGATCAAGGATTATTGAAGCTCAGAAAGACGAGGATTATTCCAAGCTTAGAACCGATATTGAGAATGGAAAAGATTTGAGTTACGTCTTGATGCTCACGGTGTAATCTTTCAGAAAGTAATGTTATGGGTTCCCAAGTGTCTATAGTTAGAAACGCTTTATGAGGCCCATAGCTCAGGTTACATTTTTCATCTTGGTAGCAGTAAGATATATCAGGATCTGAAGTTCTTCTAGTAACCTGACATTAAGAGAGACATCATTGTTTTTATTTCTAAGTGCCATTATTATTCATTAGTAAAGGCCAAACATCAGTAGCTGGTAGACTTCTTTAGTCGTTAGATATTCTTGAATGGAAATGGTCTGATGTTTCCATGTACTTCATCATGGGTTTACTTAATAGTAAGTCTAGTGCGAATGCAATTTGGGTGATTGTTAGCAGACTCACTAAGTCATCTCATTTTCTTTCGATTCACCAAACTAATTTTTATAGAAGTTTGCCAAGCTCTACATCAAGAAGATCGTTTGCTTTCATGGAACACTAAACTGCATTGTTTTAGATTGAGATAGTATATTTACTTCTTAATTTTGGTCAGCTATTCAGTAGGACATGAGGACCAATTTAGCTTTGAGCACTACCTTTCATCCTCAGACTGATGTTTAAAATGAATGATTAAGATTTTAGAAGATCTTCTACATCTTTGTGTATTAGATTTTGGTGGATCATGGGAAGATCACCTTGCCTTAGTTGAGTTTGCCTATAATAATAGTTTTCAGTCCAGCATTGGCATGGTTCCATATGAATCACTTTATGGAAGAATATGTAATACTCATGTTGCTTGGACTGAAATGGGAGATACTCAGCTTTATTATTTTGAATTGATTGAGGAGATTATCGAAAAAGTTTTGTAGATCAAGCATAATATGTTGGTAGCTCAGGATAGACAGAAGAAATATCACGATGCTTTCCACCGACCTTTAGAGTTTCAGATTGGAGAGCGAGCTTATATGAAAGTTAGCCTTATGTATAGTATTCAAAGGTTCAATGTGTTAGGAAAACTAAGTCCTAGATATTTCGGACCCTTCAAAGTGATTGATAAAGTTTGAACATCTATGTACAGGCTAGAATTGCCTAAATATTTTTCACATCTCGTCATTGAGAAGGTGTTTACTTGATCTAAGTCAGCAAGTTTAGATTCATACAGTTAAGCTGTAGCCCAACTTATCTTCTATCATTTAACCTATCAGAATTATGGATGAGACCTCAAGCAATTGAGGAACCGTAGTATCCCAATGGTTATAGTCAACTGACTGAATCACTCAGTTGAAGCAGTCACATGGCAAAAAGAAGGGGATATGTAGAAAAAATTTCTAGTGTTCTTTTCTTAATCAAGTATTTTGCAATATTTTATTTTCATTTCCATTCATTTTTGTATCAAATTTGTTTGGGCATCGAGGATGACATCTCTATTAAGAGGGAGAGTCTGTAACAATCGTAGTATTTTTACCCATTATTAAGTAGCCCAATTAGCTTATTTTAATTACCAATGCATTTATAATATTATTAAAAGCTTGCACCTAAAGTTTGGTGAGATTTGGAGATCTTTTGTGTTCGTTAATTTTTTTTTTTTGAATATTTTAATTAACTTGAAAACACATAATTTAATTTGACCTCAAAATAAAAAATTGAAGTTTGCTATTACACTTCTGATCCCAAATTAGCTAGGGGTAGTATTTTGGGAACTTTTGGAAGTTGTTAAATTTTTCCAAATTATTTTAATATATTTAAGTGCTCAAAAAATTATGATAATTATTTATCTCTGATTTAATATCCTGCTTCATTTTTTAGTTCCTCACCATTTATTTAGTTAAAAGTGAATTTTTGGGATTTTTTGGAGCTCATTTAATCGCTTAATTTTAATTATTAAACTATATATATTCTAATATATAATTAAAATATTTTATTTATATAATCTATTATTTTTAATATTCTACTGTTAATCATTTACTTTGAGAAGGCAAGGAACTGCTGTGGGGAGCTAAGCACGGGACAACAATCGCAAACAATATGGTCTATAATGCCTTTCCTCAGCCAGATCGGACGGCTAAGGAACCACTCGGTTAAACCTCCAAGATCTGGCCATTGGATTAGTAATACGATCCAATGGCTAGATGACGACAGGGCACTATTACCCTATTGTCTTCTACCACTCAGCCACAACCAATTGGTTGCTGCAAGCCACAGCATGACCTAACCATCCCATCCTCCCCAGCCTCAATTAAGCTCGCAGATCAAACTTTTGGCTTCTGTTAGTGCGTTAGAGATTTTCGGTTAGAGCTAGGAGCAACTGTAGTCACCACAAGACCTTACCAAAGTTTCACTGAAATGAACATCAGGTACATCTCTAGCACCCTCCCTGTCACTCAATACCGGCAAATCTTGTTTTGAAATTGCATTCCCGAGCCCAATTGATCGTTTCCCAAGCTCAATTGAGCTCAAGCTGAGCTAGCCAAGTCATAGTGGCTCGGGCCTATAAAGTTATGTACATTGCAAGACCTCGCCAAAGTTTCCATGGCGACCCTTGGGTTCGACTCAAACATAGAATAATGACACAATCGGCTAGCTCAATTGTTTGCTATGGAGAGGGAATTTCCTTTGCACCATGAACCCTAAGTCTCCTGAAATTTGGAATTAGGGTTTTGCTTGGGGCTTTGGATCCTACGGCTAGATCTCGGCAAGGGCTTTCAAATGTGGGGTCATACGCCGCGATGAACCACTGGACCAGGGAGTTATGTCAAACCTTTGCTCCCATCTCTCAAGTGTCGATGGAAGAATATGTGGTTCACACGAGCGAACCAAATTTAACGGTGTCGTCTGGATAAGGAGCTGTCTTTTGTTAATTTTAATTTACATGGAAACTTTATTCTAATTAATGTTAATTTAAATATTTAAATATTTTACATAATTATCCAATATAACAAAATTATATACCATCTTGATTAGAAAATGAGACAAACAATAATATGAAATCAAATTAAGAATTATATGCCTAATTTTACTACACTTTTTAATTGCAATTAGTAGTCCCAAAAACTCTAATTTGCTAATATTGTCTAAATTTGACCTATTTAGTATTATTTTACTCTTTGTAATGTGAGGATTCCATATTTATTGATTTTTTTGTGATTGGATATCATTTAGTGAAAATAGATTTTTAGCTTCTCCATCTTCATTAAATGCAATTTTCATAATTTTTAGCTTGTATAATCTAGGTCTTTTACCTTAGGAAAGCAAGCTTACTTTCATAATTGAACCTTTATGTCACATAAGGAGATGAATTTAGGCCATGGAAATCATAGTTATATGCTTCTTGATTAGTTTAGCAAACATATATTAAAGCCTTCAATAATAGGAGAGATAGTGTATGTTGGAAACCTTAGACTTAATTAATTGCCTAATTATGTGTAGTGATCAATCCATAATTTATAGCAAAATAAAAGAAGAAGTCATACAAGTCTCTATTGGAAATAGTTTACTTTGATCAAAATCTATTTATTTTTAGGAAAAATGGGAGCTAAGCAAAATCTGGAGCTATTCTGCAAAATATGGGAGAAAATTGCTACAACGCGCCACAGAGTGCTGCAGCTATTGGCAAGCAAACAACACAAACAAAAGGGGATTTCTGGAGACTGGAATGATTCCGCTGTAGAGCGCAATAGCTAAGTCAAACTCAATACTCGATTTGCTATAGCGCGCCATAGCGTGCTATCGCAAATGAAACTTTGAAATTTCAATAGCTACAGCGCGCCACAGTGCGCTATCGCGGATAAAAGATTGAAACTTAAATCGCTACAGCACGCCACAATGCACTGCAGTTTCTTATCGCAGATGAAACCTTAAGGTTCAATAGACTCAAACTTCAAAACTTAGCTGCTACAGCGTGCCACAGCGCAGTACCGCAAATAAAATTTTGAAACTTAACTCGCTACCGCGCACCATAGCGTGCTGCAGCGCGCTACTGCAGATCAATTTCGAAATGTAAAGGCACTACAACACACTACTGCAGATGAGTTTATGAAACGTAACCTGCTACAATGGGCGCCAAATTTTCTATCTTTTCAGGGCATTAATTGCAACTGGGACATGACCCTCAGCCAGCAATCGGTCTCCCAGCAGACATATCCTCTGCCAATGAAATTCTTTAAGAAAAAAGATGGGATTTGAAATGATTACAAGAATTAAAAAATGCAAAAGATGAAATTATTTCATGCAAGAGTGCGGGAATCAAGTGGAATATGCACTCAGTACAACAAATTGGTGGAGGGAAGAGCAGAATTTGAAATGAGGAAAACTCCTCTATAAATGCAGCCTCTCATGACATAAGAAGAGTTCCCATTTTCATTACAAAATCTCAGATTTTAGGGGTTGTATTAGAAGAAGAAGGAGACCTCTCCAAGAGAGGTTGAAGAGACCATTGCTAGAAGAGAAAGAAGGAAATGTTGCACTAGGGAGCTAGAAAGAAATAATAGAGGAAGGACAAGGAAAATCCAGAGAGCCCTAATAAGGGCTATTCCTAGTGCATTCCTAATCTTTTTATTTATTTCATTTTAGTGGATCATGAAAGCGTCCTCATCTTTGTATGCTTTTCATTTTATCTCAACTATAATGGAAGAGTAGACCCTCCTTAGGGAGGGTTGGGCTAAATTCATGTGAAATGTAAGGGACAAAATGAATGTTGGAGAACTTCCTCAAATAGTGAATAAAAATTTGTTTTCAAATGACTTTAAGAATTTATTTATGAATCATGATGTGAACTGAATGGAAAATCTACGTAGAATATATTAGTATAATAAAATAAATATTTAAATAATGTCTTGTGCTCTATAGCTCACAGCTTGGTTTAGAGCTAAACATGTGTTCGTCAGTGCTTAGAATTATGTGAGAAGTTCTTATGCCAAACTGCACCATGCTCTAAGCTCAATCAAGAGGTCGATGCATGTGAGCTAAGAACCACTAACTAAGCTCTATTTCCCAGCATTCGGGAAAGGTGGAAGAGGATTCATCGAGAGCTCATGGATGATGTTACATAGTCCATGAAGCCCATTGAAGTCACTTCCTTATCTGAACACACGTGATGCGCGTGATGCTCATTAGTGGAATTAAAGATCATGAGATTGCCTAATTAAAAAATGAGTGTCTTGACAACCTAGCTGTAGGAAAACTAAGATTCTCTAATTGCAGTCTCATGAGAATAATCATGGTGCTGAGATAGAACCCTAGTGTGTTCATCTCATGCTCAAGATTTGAACTTGTAGGAATTAGAGGACCAATCTAATGAATACAATGCTTACTTGATTAATTTGCATGACAACAAAAGAATAAAAAGTTGCTTGAGAAGTGTCTCAACATGAGTCCCTTTTAATTCACATGGAGCAACCCCAACTCTCCTCACTAAATCAAATAGTTTCTTAACTCAGAATTTTGCTTATTAACAGAAATATTTTAAAAACTAAAATCATAGAGTTTAAACATTATTAAACGTAGATATACCTTAGTATCAAAACAAACTGTTCCCTGAGGATGATAAATCTCAAAACTTATCTTCCAATTATTACTTCAGACCATGTACACTTACGTGCAAGAGCAGACGTGTAATCACCGTCTGTCAAGTTCTTGGCGCTGTTGCCGGGGAACAGTAAGCTATTTTGTTTTAAGGACAATCTATTAGTAAATAGTGATTTAAACAAATCTCTCTTTGCATATATTTTTATTTTCTTCTTGTATTTATTTATGCACTAAGTTATAGCTTAGACTGATTATTTTACTTCTCTTTAATTTGCTGAACTGTTGAATGTTATTGCTAAAATTGTTCATGATAGCTTAATTTCTGATTTGTATGAGTAGAAGAAATTGTACTAAATATTTTCTTGATCCTAAAATTGAAAGAAGTTATTTGCAAGCTAGAAGAGAACAAGCCATTTTAAGTCAACAACAAGTTGTTATGGATAATTTATAAGTAAATCCTAGAGAGCCATTTGGAGAACCAGGGGGTAGTGCACTAAGAGACTACATGTTGCCAACAGTTAGGAGCATCCCTCATGCAATTGTTAGACTAAACATAGAAGCCAATAAATTTGAGATCAAACCCTCAACACTTAGCATGGTTCAAAATAACCAATTTGGTGGATTAGCCACGGAGGACCCTAACTCACACATTTCAAACTTCCTTGAGATTTGTGATACCTTCAGATTTAATGGTGTTTCTAAAGACGCCATTAAACTCAGACTTTTCCCATTTTCCCTTAGAGATAGAGCCAAGAGTTGGCTCAGCTCTCTCCCGAGCGACTCTATCCATACTTGGGACGATTTGGCTAGGAAATTCCTAGCCAAATATTTCCCTCCTGTGAAAACTGCTCGGTTGAGAATTGAGATAACCAACTTTAACCAGTTGGAGGGTGAGTCTTTGTATGATGGTTTGGATTGCTTTAAAGAATTCTTAAGGTGATGCCCGCATCATGGGCTCCCCTTGTGGATGCAAGTTCAAACCATATACAACGGTTTGAATGCTCCAACAAGGACACTCATTGATGCACCGTCGGAGGCTCAATCAGTAGCAAAACCTAAGAAGAGGCTTATGACCTCTTAGAAGATATGGCGACAAATGCCTACCAATGGCCTATCAAAAGAAATGATCACATAGTTAAAAATGAATATAACTCTCTGGAAAACTCGCAAGAAATTCGTGAACTCCAAAATCAAATCTCTCAACTCAATAAAAAATTAGAATGTGCACAATTAAAATCATGTTAAGGGGGGATTGTGAATTGAGAAATATCAGTGTAATTATGAACCATGGAGGAAGTAGAGAAAGGTTGGAGTACTCTTTAACGTATTCAGAACATCCATCACTGAGTTTATAAATAAAACTGACGCTTTGCTAAATCGACACGAACATACTCTTTTAAGGCAAGAAGAGACACTCCAAAAATTGAACAAAAACTAAAAGAGATCATGAGACAATTAGAGAAACTGGCTTTAGTATGAGTCATTGTTGAGTGTGAGAATGAATCAAAAAACTCTATAACCTTAAGAAGCAGTAAAATAACCAAATCGGTTGTGCATAAGGAGGCTGAAAAGACTATCACAATAACTAGAGAGGAACCGAGGGAGGAAGAAGTAATGAGTAAGAATGAGAAGAATGTAGTAAGGGTTCAGAAAAAGCTCAACTAAATAACCAACTTTAGATTACCCCTAACATCCCTTACCCTCAGCAAATGGCTAGAGAGAAATTTGATGCCCAATTTCACAAATTCTTAGATACTCTTAAGACTCTTCACATAAACATTCCATTTGCTGAAGCATTAGAGCAAATGTTGAGTTATGCCAAGTATATAAAAGATATCTTATGATAGAAAAGAAAGATTGATGAGAAGGAGACTGTGGCTTTAATGGAAGAGTGTAGTGAGATCATTCACAGAAAGATCCCCATTAAGAAAAAAGACCCTGGTAGCTTCACTATCCCTTGCACTATTAGGAACCAATCACTCTAAAAAGCTCTTTGTGATCTGGGTGCATCCATAAATCTTATGCAATTTTACATATTCAAGAAATTATGAATAGATCAATTGAAGCCTACCTCTGTTCTACTCCAATTAGCTAATAGATCAATAAAAACTCTTTTAGGAATGGTTGAAAATGTGCCTGTAAAGGTTGACAAGTTTATCTTCCCAGCTGATTCCATAATCTTAGACATGGAAGATAAAAACTGAGAAATCCCCATCATTTTTGGAAGATTGTTTTTGGCTATCGGAAGAACAATGATCAATGTTGATAAAGGGGAATTGAGATTATGTTTTGGAGATGATGAGGTGAAATTTCATGTAAATGATGCTATGAAGCACCCACTAATTCCAAATGAAGAATGTTGGGAATTAGTTCAATTGAAGATGCATTGAAATTGGGAAACTTGGGAGAAGAGGAACTATAAATGAGTGAAGAAGATGAGGACCCCAGGGACAAAGGAGTGATTGAGGAACTGGTCAAAGAAAGAAAAATAATTCAACCATCCATAGATGTTCCTCCAGAACTAGAATTAAAACCTCTACCTTCTCATTTAAAATATATGTAGCTAGTGGAAGGGACAACTTTACTTGTAATAATTTTGCCTTGCTGAATCAGCATCAAGAGAAGAAATTATGTAAGGTATTAAGAGACCACAAGAGATCAATTGGATGGAGTATAGCAGATCTAAAGGGGATTAGCCCAACTCTACGTATGCACCATATCCTTAAAGAGGACAACTCAAATCCTTTGATTGAACCTCAAAGGTGTTTAAAGCCAAACATAAAGGAAGTAGTTCACAAAGAAATTATTAAACTCTTAGATGATGGAATTATATTCCCCATCTCAGATAATCCTTGGGTGAGCCCTATTCATGTGGTGCCAAAGAAGAGTGGGATGACTGTTGTGCTCAATGATAATAATGAATTGATCCCCACTAGAATGGTGACTGGATGGAGAGAGTGCATTGATTACAAAAAGCTAAATAAAGCAACTATGAAGGATCATTACCCTCTCCCATTCATAGATCAAATGCTTGATAGGTTGATAAGAAATCCTTTTTTACTGTTTCCTTGATGGGTATTCTGGGTATAATCAAATTCTGATTGCACCTGAAGACCAAGAGAAAATAACCTTCACCTACCCCTTTAGGACATTTACCTTTAGGAGAATGCCCTTTGGGTTATGTAATGTTCCGACCACTTTCCAACATTGTATGATGGCTATCTTCTCGGACATGATAGTAGAATTTTTTGAAATCTTTATGGAAGACTACTCCATTATTAGAAGTTCTTTCAACCATTATCTTGCCAATCTGGGCAAGGTTTTAAGAAGGTATGAAGAAACGAATTTAATCTTAAATTAGGAAAAATGTCATTGCATAGTTGAAGAAGGTATTGTCCTTGGTCATTTGATCTCAAGGAATGGAATAGAAGTTGATAAGGCTAAAGTTGAAATAATTGAAAAACTCCCTCCTCCTATCAACGTGAAAGGAATCAGAAGTTTCTTTGGGCATGCTGGATTGTATAAAAGGTTCATCAAGGACTTTTCTAATATAAGCTTGCCACTATGCAGACTACTAGGAAAAGATGTAGAATTCAATTTTGATGGAAGATGCTTAAAAGGTTTCAATGCTATTAAAACTGCCTTGATCTCTACTCCCATAATTTTTACTACAAATTGGGATATCCCTTTGAAATAATGTGTGATGCAAGTGACTTTGCAGTAGGTGCAGTACTTGGGCAGTGAAAGGAACGAACCTTTTATTCAATTTACTATGCTAATAAGCTCCCAGATGATGCCCAAAGAAACTATGCCACCACACAGAAAGAACTTTTGGCCGCCATATTTGCATTCACTAAATTCAAGTCTTATCTCATTGGGTCAAAAACTATTACTTATACTGATCATGCGGCCATTAAATATCTCCTTTAAAACAAAGAAGCAAAACCTCGCTTAATACGTTGGGTTCTGCTCTTGCAAAAATTTGATCTAGAAATCCGGGATAAAAAGGGGAGTGAGAATGTGTTAGGTGACCACTTATCTAGATTGACCCATCATGAAAATGATGAATTGACCGAGATTAGTGAGTCATTCCTCGGTGAGAAGTTGTACGCTATTGCATCGGCAAAACCTCTGGGGTTCGCTGATTTTGCAAATTATCTTATAGGAGGAGTTTTAACGAAGGACATGAACTTCCAACAAAGAAAAAAATTCTTTGCTGACATAAAAAATTACTTTTGGTATGATCCATTCCTCTATAAGTGTTGCAATGATCAACTCCTAATGAGGTGTGTGCCCGATCGAAAACCAATGGCATTCTCTATCATTGATACACATCCCTTTATGGAGGGCACCATGGAATTGATTGAACTGCTACTAAGGTGCTTCAATCTGTGTTCTTTTGGCCTAATTTGTTCAAAAATGCTGCTGAATTTGTTAAAAGTTATGATAAATGCCAAAGAACCGGGAACCTGAGCAAAAGGGACGAGCTTCCCTTAAATGAGATTTTTGAGGTGGAGCAATCCGACGTTTGGGGAATTTATTTCATGGGGCCTTTTCCTTTATCCCAAATGAACATGTACATTCTTGTTGCTGTTGAGCATGTTTCTAAGTGGGTGGAGGCACTTGCATGCGTGAATAATGATGCTAAAACTGTTATCAAATTTCTCAAGGAGCATGTGTTTGCTAGATTTGGTATTCCTAGATTCCTAATAAGTGATGGGGGAATTCTGTAATAGGCAGCTTGAAAATTTGCTAAGAAGCTATGGAGTAAAGCATAAGGTGGGAACTGCATACCACCCTCAAACTAGTGGACAGGTCAAAGTTTCAAATATGGAACTTAAGCATATCCTAGAGAAGACAATGAATCAAAATATGAAAGATTGGACATCAAAACTTCAAGATGCCCTATGGGCTTATAGAACTGCTTTTAAAACTCCCTTGGGAATGCCCCCTTACAAACTTTTGTATGGTAAATCTTGCCATCTTCCCATGGAGCTGGAACACCATGCTTTTTGGGCCATCAAGAAATTGAACTTTGAATTTCAACAAGCAGGAGTAAGGAGAATACTATAATTGAATGAGCTAAATAAATTCAGGTTGAATGCTTATGAAAGTGCCAAAATATACAAAGAAAAAAAACAAAAAATGGCATGATAAATTGATTAAACCAAAGCATTTTCAACCAGGGATGAAGGTACTCCTTTTTATTTCAAGGTTGAGATTATTTTTAGGTAAATTGAATTCAAGGTGGACGGGCCTATTCACAGTGACGAAGGTCTACCCTCACGGAGCCATAGATGTCATTTCAAGTGAAAGAACCTTCAAGTTAATTGGGAATCGATTGAAGCCATATATGGAAGAGAGTAATCTGCAGGAGAAAGGAGGATGGACCTTATAAGGCCTCTCTATATAAACAATCACATAAGAGATTTTACATGTGTCATGCTGAGACGTTATAACAAGTGCTTTGTGGGAGGCAACCCATGCCTACTAGGTTGTTTCTTTTTCTTGTTTTCATTGTTTCTTTTTTGTATTTTCCTTTTAGAAGAAATAAATCATGAATTTTCATACTTTTCCAATTTTTTTATGATTTGCATAGAATAAATTTTTCTGAACTTTTCAAGGTTAGGAATGTCAACAAAATATCAATTTGAAGATTAAATGTCAACAAAAATTTACTTAACGAAAAATGTCAAAACTAATTGACACCACTGAATCATCCAAATAAAGGAATGGTCTCTGGTTATATCTAGTCTCCAAACATTTAACAAGATCAATGCTAAGGTTTAAGTGTGGGGAAAACTGAGAAACCAAAACTAGTGATTGGAAAAAAATTAAGTGAACTAATGAGTGTGCTAGGCTCCTGTAGGACTTCATGATCACAAAGAATTGGAAAAGGGATGAAGAAAAATATCTCTCCCTAAAGTTGAAAAAGAATAGAAAACAAAAACTGGGATGAATAAACATATCTCTCCCAAGGAAAAAAGTGAAATAGGATGACAAAAAATATCTCTTCTAAAAATAGTGTATCTTTGTGATTTATAAGAAGGAGTACATATGGCATAAAACTCTTGGTCACTCATAGCCTCACTAGTTTAAGGAATTCTTAGGAACCTCTCCCATAATGAAGTATCAAGCATTACAAATTTAGAATTTGGAGACTTGGCAAGCAGCCAAGGATTATAACCAAAGTTCAAAAACATTTAGTGGCTGAAGACTTGCTAGTCATTTCAGTTACAACAAGTTTTGAATGATAATAAATTTCACATTGATATTAAAACTTTGGCTCTCATACTTTAAAAATAGAAAATTTATTTTTTTAGCTTACTCGAGGATAAACAAGAATCTAAGTGTGGGGGTATGATGAATCCATAATTTATAATAAAATAAAAGAGGAAGTCATACAAGTCTCTATTGGAAATAACCATCAAAAGGCTCAAGGAACCATTCCTCAGGCTATTTATAGCCTCAGGGGATTGAGCTGAGGTGAGGCAAAGGGTGGGCTTGGCCCGAGAGCTCGAGTCGAAGCTTAGCTCTCAAAAATCCTTATGGATATTGCTCGAGCTTTAGGGCCAGATCCTTAGTCCCTCACTAGGAATGGAAAGGCCTAACGGCCTGGTGACATGGTTGGGAGGAATGGGGGACAAGGCTGGAACCTAGCAAACGGGAGATCCTCACTGTAAGGAGTGGGGTGCATACGGGATGAAGATCCACAGTCGTGGGGTCTTAAGCAGCTGTCTGATCTACCAATCAGAGCGGTGAAGTGGCTATGATCTTCTAGTTCCTAATGTTCGGATCCGAAATGATCTGGGTTATTGGGTTTGAAGGTTGGATATAATGCTCGATCAATGCTCTCGCCAGATCGAATCCCAGCCATCGAATGTTCTGGAGCGACAGATGGATTCATATCAAATTATCTATCACAGGACCTGGGCTTCGCGGCAAATCGCGCGCGATCTGCACAGCAGATCCTTGCCGATTAAACCATTAAAGATAAATTTGTAAATACAAAAAGTTCCAAACCCTTTTATGCAATTTCCTTAAATTAAATTAAATTCAATTATGGCCTAAACGACGTTCAAAAATTCTCAAACTTGCACCCCTAGCTAATTTGGGGGTGAGGAATTCAAAAATACAATCAAATTTTGGATTGGAAATCAAAATATTTTGGCTATTAGTTAAGGTTCCTAATTTGACAAAATTGCCAATTTGACCTATTGAGGTCCGATTAACCCCAAATTTTTAGGATTAGGTCTAATGACTATATGAATACTATATAATCAAAATTAGAGTGTGATTAGGCTTATGATTAAACTAGTAACAACCTAGGGTTATTACATTAGAAGCTTTATAAAACCATTAATTCTAAGACTAGACTAGAATTATCACACTAGTGAATCACCAAAAAATAAGATAACTTAAGTAAGTAGATGATTGAACCCTCATAAGAATAGAACCTTCAAGATGATAGTGAGATAAGATAATTTAGAGGTTAGTAATAACCTAGATATTTGATTTGTGCAAATCATAGATTCCTTATCACTTTTGTAGTGAGATATTTAGTTTGGAAGTTAAAGAACCTTCAATTAGACCATCAATTAACTTAAGATGAGTAGGGTGAAATCTTGTAGCTTGTAAGTTAGAATGTTCCATTCGAGAAAAGATATATCTTGGTAACTTTGCAATTATATCTATAAATTATTTTGTCACATCAATAAGACCTTAATCAAACCATTATTTTAAAAACCTCATTTAATTATATATTCTTATGTATCTATTGATGAAGAATTTTAATAAATGTCAAAGTTAATTGAGGAGCTTGATTAGCTCAAATTATATAATAGATAATTAAAAATAGACAATAACTGATATCACATAGTTTACAATTAGCTTTGAACATCCTTGAATGCTACGACGCATTAAAATTGAATCCTTGAAAACATCCATTAAGACATTGTGCATAAATTAAACTTATAACTTTTATATAAGGCCTTATATAACAGACTATTATGCTAGGGTAGGCTATGAAGTAATAAGAATACCACACATATCTTATAGGGGGAGTGTGTGTTATGGGAAACCCCGCTTTACTTGGTTAAGCAGATGTGCTTGAATCCTTATTTCCTCTGTAATTTTGCCCGTAAAACAAAATATTTCATAAGATAAATAACTTAACATTTTATAGTTCTTTATGATTATTCTTACATTTCTCATAATCTTCTTGATTGTGAGCCATAAATTTTTGACTATGCTCACTCAGTCTTTATGACTACCTTTATTATATATCCATTCCTTAAGATTGAGATTTTCTTTACTTGCATATAGTACAGGTTCACCTATATTTATAGTTTTTTTACTTGCTTACTTATAACGTATATTGTTATTAGTTACATTTATGCTTGCACTGCTTCTGGTTATGTTACTTAGCATATGTCTATTTGTACATATTTCTTATTATTTTTATTAAACATTTGTTAGTAGATCTATACCTGCTTTTCTTTACATATATATTTGATGCAAGTTGTCATAAGCTTTCCTCTTTTTACTACTTTTACTCTTTTGATTATTGCTTACAGTGATTTACTTTACTTTACTTTTCTCCCCTTTCTACTACTTTGGGCTCGGCCTAAATAACAATTATAAATGGCTAATAAAATATCAGCTTAACTTAAAATAGATTAGTTGCCTTAAAATGTGTTTTTATTATATTGGTTGTGCCCTTACATATTAAATACCAATGTGTTTTTATTTTATTGGCTGTACACTACCATATTAATAACCAATTATTGTAGATCAAGAGCTTGGAGTGGATCTGGAAATTGAGGTAGATCGGATCCAATAGCTGCTGACTGAAGACCTTTATTTCCACCATCTTTTCCCTTACTTTTGCATCTTGTGGGGATGAGTATCATTACATTTAATGTTTGTATAACCTCAATAAATCATGGATGTTTTATTTTATTTTTTTGTGATGTATTTTTTTTTCTTTCTAGATAGATATAATAGTTTACATTTACTTTATATTATGCATCTTGTTTTCCTCTTTAGAGACCCTTGGCTCCTCGTAGTGCTTCATAGCGTGTTAATACTCACAAACCCAGTATTAAGTGCTATAGTAAAACCTATATTAGATTGGTATTGGGGTCATTACAATCTCTCTTACAGTAAAATGGTGTTCAATCTCAAAATTCTGGCACTCCTACAAAAAAGAAATTCGAAGTATATTCTCTGACAATGCTAGAATGGATCTTCTTAATTTATATGCCAACTTGATTTTCAAACCATATCTTCCAAATCTTGAATATCTCTTGTACATTGACTTTGCTTCTCACTATGGAGTAATCATTAATAAAGGAGATAAAATATCTACGACCACTGAATGATGTTGTCTTCGTTGGTCTCCAAACAAATGCATATATATATATATATATATATATATATATATATTAGTATTCCCTTAGTGTTGTGAAGGCCAATATAACAACCCATAGTTGTTAGTTGAATTTTAATCACTAAATTAGCTTAAGAACCTCACCATTAGTCTTAAAATAATCCTAAGATCAATCCTTGAAGTTTTAGTGAGAATCAGAAGTTATTTGAGGAAAATTAGTATTTTAATCAATTTAATTAAATAGAAATTGAGAAATTTATTTAGACTTCAAATTGAAAATCTAACTTCAGTTTTGAGTTTCTCACACCCAAATTAGTGAAGGGTAAAATCTTGGGAATTTTTGGAGATCATTTGATTAGAATTTGGGATTATTAATGTTAGTTATATTAGTTAGTTAAACAAATAAAATTATTATTCAAACGTTAAGAACCATTGGAAAAAATAGCAAAATATCCATTGTGCATTTGATTCCACGGGCAATCAATGGTTCTGATTATATCAAATCCATCTAAAGGGATGAATGACTAGGATGGTTCTGGCTCGTCCCTCACGAAGCTGATAGCCCGAGGCATCGCGCCTCTTCAAATCAATGGCGAAGCATAGCAACAGGTGATATATCCGAAATTTATAGCAAAATAAAGTGGTAAAAATATTTAAAACATTATACAAACAAGCATACTTTGAGTGGAATTTGTGCAACTTCAAGAAAAATGGAGAAAAGGGCAAGCCAGAGCTAAATTGAAGAAATCTGGATGAAAACCGCTGCAGCGGGCCACGGCGGACAAGTGCACTTAATAAAGACCTGGAACTTGATATGTCAAACTGGAAGCAAATCATTGTAGCGCACCACGGCGTGCCACAACGGGCTACGGTGGCATTTCAGATTTTTATTATAAACTTTATATGAACAAATTGAACAGTGCCAAATCCATGATTTCAAACTTTTGACCGCTGCAGCGCGCTCCAAGGGCGCCACAGTGCACTATGCCTTATGAAGATTTACGCAGACCTGGAACAAAATTGTTGTAGCCCACGGTGGCGCACCACAGCGCGCCTCGGCAGCATTTCAGATTATTCATGAAAACCTTATATAAATTAATTGAACAGTGACAATTCCGCATTTTTGAAACTCAAACTGCCATAGCGCGCCGTATGATTTTTGGAATGCAATTTCTAGCTAGCTCTAGAGCTATAATTAATGTGGAGAGGGGAGTAATGACTATGAGAGTAAATGATTTGGAAGAAATAATAGATCTCTTGCCCACAATGTTTAAAGAGAAAATTCTGAGGACTGAATTTAAAAAGAAAAATCTGATTAAACCTTGGGGATGGAGAGAGACGTAGTAAATCAAACTCTGCGAATACTTGTGAGACTTCATCTGGAGGTAGTAATAAGGAAGATTTAAAAAGGATAAAAAAGACTAGGCGAGGGAAAAGAAAGAAAAAGGTAGACCCTTCGTCGGTGTCAAAAATTGGGGTAGAGGTTTAGGTAATGAATGAAATCAGGGGTTTTAGCACAGCTCAAGTTGGTGCTCACCCTTGCACATCAAAAATTTGGAAAAAGAAACTGAACACAACTTCTAACCCAAATTGAACTTCAATGCGTCGGGCTGTCGACATTAAACCAAGCACTTTTTGGGAGGCAACCCAAATTTCTATTTAATTTGATTTTTGCACTTAGGAGTAGTTTAATAATAATAAACAACCCAAAACTTTAATGAGTAAAAATAAAAAATGAAAAATAAAAAAATTTTGGATGAAATTTAAATGCTAGAAAATTTCTACCTAGAAATGCGCCACAGCGGAGTTATCTGCCACAACGTGCCACAGCGAATTTCACCGCTACCACGCGCTCTAGGGGACTTCTAGCACAACACAATTTTTTTCCTGAGGCGTAGCAACGCAAAGAGTCTAGCTAAAGCAGAAATTCACTACCTTGGATTCAGAAGGCATTCAAATATGCTACAGCGCGCCTAGGGACTCCAAAACTGAATATTAGGTGCTGCATAAGCTGTATTTTTTCACCTTTTTGATTGAAATTTGAATCACATTTATGGCATAAATTAAGACTATCTTTGCCCATGAATTCAAGTGCCATAAGTGTGATTAATTTAAGCACCCATAATTTTTTTTTCCATTGTTATTTAGGGTTGTGTGAGGGGAGTGTGAGGGTGAACCTCTTCAGAATTCAAGCACCTCGGTCTTCAATTCCTTCTAGCGGCAAATAATTTCTAATTTTCTCACTCTCTCTTTCTTTCAATTCATCAAATGAGAATGGCATCCAAAAATAAATTGATGGCAAACAAGAGAGTCATTATCCCCACAACTAGTGGGGAATACAACAGGAAAAGGTTCACTTCGGATGAAGCAGAATAATGATTCAATCAAGTAACATCAAAGCGAAAATTGATCCCAGAATGGGGATTCAGGCACCCATACCCTGTGAATACATTCAAATCATATACAGGGAATGGGAGCATTTGGTGAGCCCCATAAACGCAACTTTCCCTCTCCATTATTCATGAGGTTTATGCCAATGTCATCAATGCGGTAGGGCATAGAATTGTAGCGAGGGGCAAGAGAGTGGACTTTGGGCGCTTGCAAATTAGAAAGTTTTATTTGCCAAGAGAGGTAGAGAAATATGCTTACCTCCAATTCTTAGGCTCCCAATACGACCCGGCTGCTGTAGCAAGTGAGATCATCCGCGCTGATGCGGGATGGAGAGGAAACTTTGCAAACATTCCTTGAGCACTCCTAATGGAGTCGAGCAATACCTGGCATGCATTCATTTCCAACTTCATCATGATTTCCGGTCATCTTAGCGAGGTGACCCGGTCATGGGTGCTGATTCTATGTGAATTGCAACATCCTGGAGATATTCATATCTACAGCATCATTATGGAGCTGCTCTAAAATGCCCTGACTGGGCCCTATGCTGCTCTTGCTTTCAGATCGTTAATCTCAAAACTATGCAAGGATCAAGGGGTGAAGATCTTACCATCCGATGCTGTGATCCCCCCCCTCCTGGGCTCCTTTATAACTCACAAACTTGAGTGCCCGCACCAACAAGCGGGTGCTAGCCAAGAAGAGGAGGGGGAAAGAAGGAGAAGCTTCAATCTCTATTGTACGGACTACTGCAAAGAGAATGATGATGCGTATATATATGCATCAAAGGGACTTGGGGGTGGCCATGGTGCAGGACATGAGCTTTATCAAAGGAGAAGTCACGCGGCATCGTGAATTCCAGATGAAATTCCACGATGCTCTTAGAACAATATTCCAAGAATGGTACCTACATGGAAGACTAGGTAGATTTGGGCTGACATGGCCCCCTATTGGTTACCCCATCCCAAATAATGACTGGCTAGCAGAATACACATATCAGGACATCGATGAAGAGGAAGGAGAAGACCAAGGGCGGAGTGATTGATAGGTTGTTTCTATTTTTTCTATTTCTTTTTTGTTGTTTTTTCTGTTTTAGTTTTTAGTTTTTAATTTTTATATTCTATTATTTTATCATCTTTGTCTTGTATTTATATAAATAAATTTTGGATCTTTGGCACCCTCATTATTGATGTGATTGTGTTAACAAGTTAAATTTTCTGAACACTATTACTTTATGGATTCATAATAAATTCAAATGTGTAATATTAAGGACACTAGTATGCTTGAACTCAAGGTGATAAATCAACATTCTAATCCTGTACCTCCTAATAATGTAAAGGGCTCTAGTGATATTCAATTTCCAACAAATTGAAATGAATAATTGCTTAGGGTTAAGTGTGGGGGTGGGAAATCTAGGGAATTAAAGCTAGCAAATGACAAGGTGTGAGTGAATAATTGAGTGTGCTAGGATCCTGTAGGACTTAATGACCATAAGGAACAAATTCAGGGATGAAGTAAAATGTATCGCCCTTGAGAAAAATAGGGATGATAAAAAATATCTCTCCCAAGGTGCAAAATTGATAAATTAGGATGAATAAAAGTGTCTTTCCAAAAAATATAAATGTTCCTTGTGATTCAAGAGTAGGAGCACACATGGCACAACACACTTGTCACTCACCAAATGCCTAGTTAAGGTTTGAAAGTCCAAAGGTAATTACCCCCCCCCCCCCCCATAATGAAGACATAAGCATAAACATTTGAGATTGGAGCTAGACTGTAGCTAGAACTTAGACCTTGATTGAGGAGGATAGTAGAGGTTGGAATTCTAAAATCACCTTAACCTAGAGCAATATTCAGTGATAAACATTTCACATTAACATCCCACATTGTATCCATTAACTAAAATTCAAAAAATCATTTGTGAGCTTACTCGAGGATGAGCAAGAATTTAAGTGTGGGGGTGTGATATATCTGAAGTTTATAGCAAAACAAAGTGGTAAAAATATTTAAAACATCATACAAATCAGCATACTTTGAGTGGAATTTGTGCATTTTCAGGAAAAATGGAGAAAAGGGCAAGCCAGAGCTAAATTGGAGAAATCTGGATAAATATTGCTGTAGCACGCCACAGCACGCTCTAGTGGGCCATGATGGACAAGTGCACTTAACAAAAACTTGGAACCTGATCTATCAAACTGGAAGCAAATCGCTGCAGCGCGTCACAACGTGCTGTGATGGTATTTCAGAATTTTATTATAAACTGTTTATGAACAAATTGAACAGTGCCAAATTCGTGATTTCAAACTTTTGATCGCTGCAATGCGCTCTATGCGCGCCACAGCGTGCTATGCCTTATGAAGATTTATGCAGACCTGGAACAAAATTGTTGTAGCCTGCCACGGAGCGCCACAGCGTGCCACGGTAGCATTTTATATTATTCATGAAAACTTTATATGAATTAATTTAACAGTGGCAATTCTGCATTTTTGAAACTCAAGCTGCCATAGAGTCGTAGTGATAAACCAAATTAATTTGACCCACCAAAGCGTGCTGCAGCAAAATAGTGTTTGGATTGAAGGTGCCACATCACACTACGACGTACCCTCAGCAAAAGAGCCCATCTAGAGCTAAATTCAACAGAATCAAATGCAATCGCGGCAACGTGCCCCAGCGCGCTGTGGCACGCCACAATGCCCGAAATAGAAAAAGCTCAAAAAATTACATTTAATACAGCATAGGGAAGGCCACAATTTTAGACCTTTAGCCTTCCCCAGCCTCTTGAAACCTTAAGTAACATTAAATCTGATGAATCCCAAGTGAATAACAGAATAAAATTTGAATTGCTTACATTAAATCAAGGAAGATGAAAGATCACATGTGATTAATTCATGGGGGCTGAAAACTCTCCTATTTAAAGTGTAATTTCAGATCAAGGAAGGGTTCCAAATTTTCATATTCTAACATCTTTAAGGGAGGCTACTGTAAGAAAAAAGAGGAAAGAACTCTCCAAAGAGAAAGTGAAGAGAACTGTAAGGGATTAAGAAGAAAATAAAGTAGAAGATCTCAAGAGAAGAAAAGAGAAGAAAATGAGGAATACCAAGAGAACCCCAGCAAACCTCTAGGATGTTTCCTAGTACCTCTTCTAAACTCTATCTTATTTTCCTTGATGTGAACCAATGTCAAGGTTCATTTTATGTTGCCTATCTTTTTGCATTAATTCTGAAATAGAAGGCTAAACCCTCCTTGGAGAGGGTTGGGTTGTAGTTGTGGGACAATGTAAGGGTTTATGGTGTTGTATGCTATCTTAGAATGCATAAAGATTGTTCACTGAATTGTTTCTTATCCTTGTTTAATAAAAATGCCTGAATGTATCTTATAAAAATCTTTATTAAATCAAAATATAAATGAATTATCATTAAAAAGGACTTATGCTCCAAAACTCATCATTTGGATTAGAGCAATTAATGAGTTCAAATTAGAGCTGAGAATTATCTGACAAGTTCTCAAGCTCATTAGCACCATTCCTTAAAGCTCATCCGAGAGATTGATGCTTGTGAGCTAAGTCCCCATCAATCTTGCCCCATGGCTCAGCAAAGTAGAAGGAATGAGAGAACATTGGACACCCATTGGATGATGCGACATAGTCCAAAGAATTCAATGCATTCTCTCATTTAGCAAAACTGTGTGTGTATGCACATGATGAAGATTGATGGAAATCATGCTTGCAAGATAAATTAACTAAAAGTAACTTTTTGGTGAACTAAACGTAGGAAATCAGAATTAAAGTAAATAAAGATCTCATAATAGTCTATGTGTAGAGGCAGAACCCTAAGGGTGTTCTCCTTGTTGTACTAGACTTGAACTTGTTGAATTAGAGGATTTATCAAGTTTAGGTAATGTTCACTTGAATGTTTAGGCATATGAAAACACTTTATGAGTTTTAATGACTAAATGATAGCACCAAGCCCATACAGGTCCCATAACCAATCCCTAACTCTCTCCTCTTGAACAAATAGTATCTTACCTTAAGTAATTTATATTGTTAATTTAGGAACCAAAAAAACCTAAAAATCAATTATTCTAAACATTAGTGAAAGAAAAAAGGACTTAGTATCAAAACCATCGTTCTCTGAGGACGATATAAATTCCCGAAACTTACCGTTCCACTTATTACTTCGGACATGTACACTTGTGTGCAAGCACAGATTTATAATCTCACCAGGCCAAGCCCGTCCTAGAGGACTGTTTAGTAGATTGGTGTACGACAGAGACTTTGGGGAGCGGGTCCAAGCAAAGTTTAGACTTGTAATTGTATGAGTAGGGTGGAGATGAGGTATTTCCATCCCCATTGAATTAAGATCCATTCTTGCATTGTGATGCTTTGAATGTTGATTGTATATTGTAATGTAGCATTGGATGCTATTGATTGAGCTTGGATGAGCCCAATCCATAGTCGATTGCCCTTAGCCTGTATAATGATGTACAATGCTCAAGACAATCTACCTATTAGCCCTCTCGTAGTGCCCAAGCCATAGCTTGGGGTTCACCTGGTATGCCTTGACCTGGTGAACACACGAACACCACTCACAGAAGTTATGGGATGCCTTGTGGAGGGAGAGGCCTCCCTCCATAGTAAAACATAACCTCCCATCCCTATCGAGGTGCCTTATGTACTTACAGTTAGAATAAGGTTGTGATATATACATCTTGAAGGTTTCATCATTTTCCAAATTTTGATGTATGGCACAAAGTCTGATTCATGATGTATTAAGAATACCATGATGCCCTAATCGGCACCTCTCGGCACCCATCACATAGATGAACAGTGCTGAGCAGGTTGGCACCAACCCGCATGACACTATCCATGGTCTTGTGTGCACACAACGCTCAGCGTGCGTGGGTTGCACCCCCGTTGCTGAGTAAGACGTGCGGGTGAACAATTATTTAGGAATTAATTAATTTATTAAATAAGAATCTTAAATGTTTCATATATTTTTAATCAATGATCTAAATATATCAGTGTTATATCTCAAACTACTCACAAAAATGTGTAGAATATTATGGTGATATTTATTTTGCAATTTACATTATATTTTCAATAGTGAAATTTTGTTACTTTAATTAATTAAGTCAAAAATCTTAATTTGTTCAAACAACTCTAAATTGAGCCTACTCACTGTCTATGTTCATGATATGCTACAGAGAGTGTAATCATACTAATTTTATTCAGATTTTATATTGAATTTTATATTTGACTTTTAGGAGTCAAATCTGTAGCGCCCCGCCCCGTCACCGCGCAAAAAAGTGAAAAGTAATGTACCTCAACCTTGGCGGTTGAGCGGTGCGCTACTCGGGAAGGCTGGGTATACAAGCAAAACCCATCTCCCTGAATAGGCTAGTAAGAACTGAGCCATGCTGAAGGCTGCTGACTCGAATCCTAAGAGTAGGATCGAGATCCAATACCTAGGATAAGAGTGAAATGCTTATCTTAGATATTATGCTAGTAGGTATACAAGGTCTAAGGAGGTAAATAAGAACCTGATATACGTTATCAATATATATCAGCATTTCCAGTATGTTGATCATATCACAATAGCTTTGATATAGGCGGAGGCTCGTTGGCAGTTCCCTCAAAGAGCCTTGACATTTACTTTGTTCAAGAGGGAGAGTAGCGCCTTTCATTTAATTAAACCCTCTCACGCTCGCCTCTCCATCTTCTTTTTCGAATTTGAGCCAAAGAATTAGAATCAGAAAATCTCGTTCATTTATTTAGGGCTTGCCTAGCCTTACTAAGTATAATAGTATAACAGAGTGCGGAAGTGTGGCGACCGGGGATCGAAGTTCAAGAGTCATTAAAGAACAATTCATCTCAATTGAAAATATAAATAATTTTATAATTCAAAAAGGATATAATAAAATAAAATAATATAATCCATAGTCATTTTATACATAGAGCCAAAATATATATGAAAAGTTACATCAGTTTGAATTTTTACAAAATATGAAATAAAATATCTACATTCTTCTGCTTCTTTAATTTCTTCCTCTTTTAATTTGGCAGATATTCTAAGCTTTTTAATTATCAAAACCTGAAAAATTCAGTTTACCAGTCAGGTAGGAGTACGCAAATTATTCTTATAAGAATAAGTTTAGCATCCTATAATAGGTATGAATCATATATGAAAATGACTGAAAATTTGCATGTAAATAAAATAATTGTTAAATTTAATTTTTGTCCTACAAAATAGCTATGAAAATTTACATATATGAAATAAATTTTATCAAAAGCATTTGTAACAATAAGTCGAGTCCGGAGACTCCTGAGCCCAAATGGGTAAACCCATAGGCATAATATGTAGGAAGCTTTCTTGCTACCCGTCGGTAGCTTACTCAAATTAGGAACTGATGGTGTGTCTTTCCTCTGGATTTGCCTACTTCCTACAAGAGGCAAAATCCCTCCATATAACTCCCAGGAGCTTGCTAGCTAGCCCAATTTGTATAGATTCCAATTTTGCATTCCACCCTCCAAAGATAAGCACCACAAAATATATATAAATTCTTTTTGTTACATGTTTTTTGATATAATTCTTTTGTAGATTAAAATGCGGTAAGCAGTGCAAATAATACTTAAATGGAAAAAATGGCTCAAATAAGAATACTGAAATGAGACTTATAAGTAAATTTGCGTACCTGACTTGTTTTGATAAAATCAACCAAATTTAATTTCTTTGATCTGCCAAAATAATGAAATTTATTAATTTAATGTTTTCATTATGATTTGTAGTATTATGTTTATAAAATGACTATTTTTATTTATTTGAATTATTTTTATTAAGTTATATAATTATTTATGCCTTATAAGGTCAAATTGGGAATTTGACCTTATAAGGGAATTTTAGTAATTTTACCCTTAATAAAATATAAAATTTATGTTAGTTTATTGTAGATTATATCCTAAGGTTTCTATAGAACCTGAAATTATCAAATTTTGATTTAAATTCGCTAAGTTATAGCTAGTTTAATTTCTAGGGTTAATAATTAGAGTTAAATGTGATTATTGAGTGATTAGTGAATTTAGTCATAAAATCATTAAACTAATTATACATTTATGTTTTAATTTACTTTATGAGTCATTTAAAACTAAAATCACTTAATTTGGATAATTATATTTGCTAATATTCACTAATCAAGTTTTTAGAGTAATTAGGGTTAATTAAGAGATCTAACTGTTGGATCCTAAATATTTTTGCAGTTTACTAAAATTTAGGATTTTCTGATCTAAATGGATATTTGGATTATTTAATTTGGAGTTAAATTGGCTAACTTATGGCTATTTGAAGTTTCTAGGTTTAATGACTTAATTAGGGTTAGGTCCTAATTATGATTAGTTTAATTTTAATCCAAACAGTAAAATTAATACTTCTAAATTATTTCTTAGGTTTTTTTGAGTATTTTAAGACCCATATTTGATATGTTTGGAGTAGTGTGTGCAGAGTTATGGATTAATGAATTTTAGTGGCATTTTTGTAGTAATTTAAATACCTAAAAATGTCATTATGTGAAATAATGATCCTATAACAAAATAAATTGCATCTTTAAATTCCTTATATTTTTCTGATGAATTTGATATATTTATTTGTATAATTTTGTTAAATATTTTAGGATTATTTAAGTTTAAAATTTTGTAATTAATTGAATTATATTATTGTAAATATTAAATAGAACTAATTCTGTATTAATTGTTATTTATTTTCTTTCTATTAATTATTTATTTTATTAATTAATCTATTATTTTATTAAATAATATTATATTTTTCTGATTATTAAAGTAAAGATAATATATATATATAAAAGTATACTTTATAATATAATTTAATAGTTTTTTTATATATCTGTTTTATTGTATTTAAATTAACATATTATTTTATTTAATCTATTTTTTATTTAATTACTAAATATTACTTTATCATATTTATTTAAATTTTTTCTTATATATTATTTTATATTAATTAATTTTTTTGTCTATAATATATATATTTGTTTATTAATTATAAATATTTCGATTATTATTTCACTGTTTGTATTTTTAAATTATTTTATTTATCTATTAAATATATTTATTTAATATTTTGATATTAGTCTAATATTAGTTATATATTTTTAAGATATAATTATATATTTATTTATACTGTTTTTTCCGCAGGTTAATGATGGCGTGCGGGACCCACCAGCCACGTGGAAGACGGCTATTCGCTCTGGAACTGCTGGGTCAGTCAGTGGGTCCCTCAGAGTTATTATTGTATGCTAACGTGTAAGCTGGGACGGGTCGGGCCCGGGTCGACCCGGTCCGGCCCGTCATCCTTCTTCTTCTTCGCCCCGTCATCGTGACTGGGGAAGCTAGGGCAATCATTTTGCTGGCATAAACGACGGTGAGAAGCATCGGCTCGTATGGCAAAGTAGGTAGGTCTTCTCAAGACCTACCTAATCAGACCAGTCCCAGCCTCAAAGGTGGACTAAATCGTCCATGGATTCAAACCCTAGATACGGACAATTTATTTTAACGGTATCGACTGTAGATCCCTCGACAAATTTGATCGATCTGTATTGCCTACGACTAATCGAACTCTTGCAATTATCAATCTATGTACTGAAATAAATCTTCGAATTCAAGCGATTGAAAATGAATTGAGGATAAGAGATATAAAAGGGGTACCTCGTGAACGGTCCAGAATTTCTTTAGCTTCGATCGAGAGCCCCCCCCTTGCCCAAATTTGCATAAACTCAAGGCAGAGACTATCTCTAGTCTTTAATCAAGCTTGAGCGGCGATCCAATGCGGTGGATGATGCGTGGCAGGGAGGCAGGGCGACGCGCGTCGGGGCCGTTGACGCGTGTGCTCTCGTGAAGACGATAAGTCCCAACTGTCTGATCGAGCGATCAGACGGTTTGGAGACTCCGTCCAAACAGACGGTTGCAAGAGTAAAAAGGGATGACGGCATTACAGGTCAATTGACGGCGCCGTTTCAGAAATTAAATAATTAATTATTTTAATTTATTTTAATATATTTTAATCGATTTAATTAATTAAACTTAATTTAATAAATATTTTCCAAAATTTTTTTTTAAAATATCTTTTCTAGCTAATTGAGGGCTTCTTAACACAATGGCGCACTCGGATTTTCGATCCGACGAGTTTTTAATTACTCGAATTTTCAGTTATTTAAATAATATTAAAATATTCGCCAAAAATTTATGTCTTCCAAATGTATTCAAAACTTCACCCCTAGCTAATTTGGGGGTGGTGAACGCAATGGTGAGGTTAGATTTTCAATCTGAGATCAAAATTATTTAAATATTAATAAACAATTAGAATGAGATTTTTGGTATTTTACAGGAACCTAAAAGCAAATCATCCAAAATACATTCATCATAAGCAGTAATAGCCATTCATCTTAGAAAGAAAAATAAAATACATCCAAAGTTTATTACAAATAGATTTAAAATGCAAAAATAGAAAGAGTCTATTTATAATGCTGAAATGAGATAATAAGTAAAAGTAGGTGCTCGATCCACTACAGCTCCACATGCTCCTCCTGGGTCTCCGGTACATCCTCCTGACCTGTCTCCACAAACTCCTCAAGATCGATCAAATTGTCGGATCCCAAAAGTACTTCGTGTTAGACAAGAAGTGTAACACATCGTAACTAACTATGCAAAACTAAATTAAACATAACAAACAGAAAAGTAAAGCAAAACTGTAAAAGAACTGAGGAAAAGCGCATAGTAAAGAAAACTATAAATGCTAAGTAAATAGAGTAGTAAAGGCCAGTTAAAGTGGAACTATTGCCAAGCGAAAACTAAAAGTAAAATAAACACCATGATGAAAGAGATGCCATATGCTGCACTATATGTCACTAAAATGGTGCACGCAAATCTGCTACACCACTGTATATTCCAAAACTATCACTGAAGGCTTATGAGTAGAATGGTCCAATGTAAATACACTAGTTAGGAAGTCAGTATGATGATGTAGATGCACCTTGAAATTCCCCAGTCTGTGTATATCACATTCCATAACCCATACAATATCACTGATACCCATGTATCACAACAGAAGGAATGAGTCAAATTCATGTTTATGCTTATGCTTATGCCACTATGTTGAATGAATGAAAAATTCAAAAATCAAAGAAGAGTTTAGTAAGAAATGATAATGAATTCTAAGTCCCTACTGTGCAGGATCCTATTAAAAGGATCCTGACTCCTAGTTTCTAGATCGATATTTAGTTAAAGTTGCTTATTTAATTAAAGATCACTAGACGGGGTGATTGTATACACATATTTAGCATGCTGCAAAAAGAAGATTCTTATTACTTAGTTTGATTAAGCCACCCTAACAAAGTGATCTTCATTAGGAGGCACTACCCGATGGTGATTTTGTATCTCAAGCTAAGTATTAAGTTGCTATACTCACAATCATACTCAGTGTCTTAAGGAAGGTAAATTTTACTACTTAGTTTACTTGAGCCATACCTATTGAGGCGATCTTCGCTAGGAGGCATTGCTCGTTGGCAACTTGTCTTTCAATTAAACTAAGGGATGAGTACCCATTTAATACACTCTTAAGTTTAAGTGATTTATTCTAATGGGACTATATTCATCTAATCCCGCAGAATAGAACCTGCTTATAAGTCATTACTATAATGAATCAACCAATCCTGAATACTACTGGGGACCAGTAATATGGGCATACTATACTACTCCACCTATTGATCAAGATTCAATCAAGTCTAGTTAATAAAGCAAGGATTTATTAAGACTATAAAGGCCTAAACTAATGGGTAAGTCCTATACAAGGTCTCACAAACCATTTGTGATCAAGGATCACTTGATATAAATTCTACCATAAGGAGAAGGATCTGTTCTTAGGTTCTTAAGTGATTACTACCACGAGGGGATAAGATCAATCTCTAAGGTGATGGGATCTTCTATACTTCTACCTCAAGGAGTCATACAAGGTCTCCTACCTCAAAATATATGAATTTAGGTCTTTTAATAATTCAAGCTGATCTTATGAAGAGACACTTAAGATTCTTCCTTCTAAATGCTGATATTAATCTCTTAGGTTTTGCTTCATGATTAGGTTTAGGATGATTAGATCAGATGACTTAGTCATCTAATCACAACTCAATCTAAGATTAGGGGATCTAAATCAGGAATATTTTTAGGACTTAGATCACTTGGTTAATCAATATGATTTTATAAATCTTCTTATGTTAATCCTCTTACTTAAGAGAAAATCAGGGATCTTAAGGTTTGATTCAGATTGAGAAATCACATAGGATTATTGTTAACCTTAATTTGTCTAATTCAAATGTTTAGAATCAATATCAAATCATATGCATTATTGGAAAATGTCAAGTTCATAGTCTTACAATCAAGTTAATTAAGTTAAGGTTCTTAAGGATTTAGATTCTCCTTAAGTAGATTAGGGTTTGATCCCTTCTCATATCTTAAGTAAAATTAAGTGTGTGTTTAAAGATCAATGTCAAATCAGTAGATTAATCATGCATTATTGGTGGCAATCTCAGACCTAGATCAAGTCTTAAAAGCTTGATCCAAATCATAAGATTTCTTAAGTTATTTAAGATATTTAAGGTTCTCAATCTTTAGATTTGTTCAAGTATACTTAATAAGTTTATCTAGAGGAAATCACTACATCTAACTTACTGTTATAAGTCAGATTAATACTCAAATTTTGTAAAACAAGCAATACTTAGTGCTAATCAAACCCTAATTCAATTTAAAAAGGATTAGCACATAAGTATAAATCCAACCATCAAAATTTCATAAAATTTGATACCCAAATTCTAATTAACCATACAATTAATCAAAGCATAAGTTTACTAAGATCCAGTGAGTATAAACCCTAATATTCACTAATCATATTTTACCAAAATTAGGGCATTACTAGAATTACAGAGCTCATAAAAATAATTTACTTAGCACATGCAATCTAATCATCATAAGTGAACTAATGGCACCCTAAGCATGCAATTTGGATAAGTAAAATCACTAATTTACCCTAATTAAGATCTACTATAATTAGGCAATAATTAAAGATCTAACCATCAGATGTATGATTTTATTTTATATTTAGGTCTCTGATGATTTTCTAATCATTTTCATATATAATATTATAGGGTTTGGACCAACGGATTAAAAGTTATTCAAATAATACATTCTGTATTTTTATTTAATTAAATTCCTATGATTTGATTATTGGGATTATTTTCCTTAAATAATTTTGATTTAAGTTAAATGGCTCGGCCCAATTCGAAACCGCGTGGGTCGACCGGGGCCCGAGAGACCCGGCACTGTTGCACAGCGCGGGTCGTGGGTCGACCCGGCCTGCACAAAGCCTTCGTCCTCGCGTCTCCGTCCCGAACCAGGGACCCAATTAGGGGAACCCTAATCACAAAATCCCGGCACATCCTGACCATGGCATGACCAGGACTGGATCGATACTTAATCCCCATGGTCAGACGCGTCGAATGGGACTCAAAACCCCCTGTGAAATGGTCTGGATCGGCCAGACCTTGCTCACCCGAGGGCTCCTCCATTGGAGCTACTGTGGAGAGTTAATGCTTCACACAGAGGCCATGCCAGACCCCAGGCTCGATCCCTACACCATCAAGGAGGTGAGGTGGATCGAAGCCCTCTTGTCTGAGGGTCTGGGGTGGTCTGGATCACCGGGTCCTTACTCGACCGAGGCGATCCTTAAGGATTCAATCTGATCGATTGATTCGATCGATCAGGGGTAGCCTAGATCTTAATCTCGATACCATTGGGTTCGAGATGACAATACAAACTCAGACGCATCAAAATAGAGAAGGTCCGAGCCTCATTGGCTCGAAACCGGTAAGTAGGAAAGCTGGTTTTTAACCAAGAGCTTGCAGATGATAGGGTGGTATTCTCTAGGCTTATTGAGCTGCCTTGGACCTCTCTGAGAGTTCCTGAACTCCATGAGACTCTCCTATCAGCGGTACGCAAGCTCGGGAGCGCCTAGAAGAAGCTTAATCAACGGCAATGGCGGAGAAGATAAGCGACTTTGATTGATCAGCAAGGATCAATTAGAGGAGTGCTGAGGCTATTTATAGCCTCAGGGGAGTACATGGAAGGTTCCATAGAGTTTAATTGGGCTGGGGAGAACCAGATGGTTTGGGCCATGGCCGAGCTCACTGTGTAAGTTTTTTGAATATAAATGAAAATGCTATTAGTGTGATCTCTAAACATTAGAGTAGAGTAGCTTGAGCCTCTTTCAATTCATTTAATCACTTTAGGAGAGAGATTAATGGTGATAAAAAAGTGAATTTTGGAGAATTAGTATAGTAAGATACTTGGGAAATTAGGTCATGAGGGATGTGTGATTGAGATTGAAGATTTCAATTGAAATTACTGATAAATTTATAATGGATTGATAAGTCTATAAGTACATGGATTATATTAGTGGCATTAGGTTCTTTAGCTTAACATTTGGGAATGTTTGGGTGACTACTAGACTTAGGGAATACCATTATAGTTTGAGGCGTGCTTAGCTTATAAGAAATTACCTGAGTGGTTTTAAGCCTTAAAAGATCCTTGAGGTAGGTTGAACCTTAGAGCTTAAGTTGGATTCTTAAGTTAATATATTTCATTTTAGAAACTCAGTTAGTGATTAAGTGATGAATTTGAGGATGCTAACACTAGGATTAGGTTAAAGAGTCTTGTATTGTTTATAATTATAAATTGTAAAACTTATTTTCAAAACTATAAAACCAAATATATATATATATATATATATATATCAATTGATTTAAGATTTATGTCTTAAGTCAATTGGGAGTTCAATTGACCCAATCATTAAGGTAGATAATTAAAAATAGATAAATAATGGATATCACTTGAGTAGTTTACTTTGACAGTCTCCTTGAAAGCTGCTATACTTGATGCCTTATTCAATTGATTATAATTATTCCATAATAATAATTACAACTAAATAAGGGGTTTCACTCAGGGTGGATTAATCTAAACAGACATTTGAGCCATGGCTAGCTATAGAGTGAGCAGGAGATCACACTTGTCCTTGAGGAGGAGTGTGTAGTTATACAAGAGACCCCATCTCAAATAGTTGGGTAGACATACCTAACTCCACTTTTTATTCTGTATGAGCCTACAAAACATAGCTTAATAAACCATTGAGATTAATTAATGGCTTAACATTATCCTATTGCCATTTTTACTGACTATTATACAACTTTTTCTCTGCTATACTTGCTTATAGGAAGTTAAAAATTGTCTTTTATTTCCTTACTTGCATATAGAATGCTAATAGATGTCTTGTAGAATTCTTAAAAGAAATGTCATATTTGCTTAACCACTCTTTTAATGAATTACTTTGTGTACCTTAGCAAAATATTTTTATACTTTTAATGTCCTTTAACTATTTATATATATATTTCTAATTTTAATTTACCTTTACTGCATTATGTACCTTACTACTTAACCTGATGTGATATCCTCAAACATAAATAGATAGACATCCTAAAATATGCTTAGACATTATAAATCTAATCACTTGTTTTCCTTTTATTGGTTGTGCCCTATTGTGTTAAAAATCAAACATGTGAGATCAGGAGCCTGAAGTGGAGTTAGATGGTGAGATAGAAGAGGAGCTGGAGATCTTGGAGCAAATTTGAAGATCTTTTAAGTTATTCACTTTTGTTTCATTTTGGTGAGGGCGAGAGAGTTTACTTTGCATTATTATTTTTGCATTATTGTTAAAATATAGTAAACTTAAAGTGTATGAACTATATTATTTAATAAATATGGGATGAATGCTTTTCATTTTATTTTTCTGAATCAATGTAATGAAGTGGATGTTTATTATTACTCTTAGAAATGCATTTGTGTTTTCCCTATCTTATAGATCCTTTACTTTAGTAGTACTAAATAATGGATTATTAAGTACTAATCCAGTATTAAGTACTATAGTGGCACTCACAGTTTAGTTAAGAAATCTAATCTAACACTGGGCTGTCACAGCTAACACCAAAGAGCTTACATGTCTTCTTGCCAAAAATAAAATATTTACAAAATTATTATTCACAATAATAGATATCTTTGATGAACCCATTTTTCTCTACCACTCACAATGAAGGCTCACTCGCATATGTTAGCCTTATGTGTCATAGTGTTATGGCATCATTTGAATTTTCTGCCTTTACTACTAGTCCCGTCACTGTGCTCCCTTGAAGATAGTAAATGTTCTATTGTCTGACTTATCTCAAGTAAGTCCTTACACCCTTGCCAGTCTTCAAGACCCCTGCCTCAATTACTACTCAAAAGACCTTGGCTTCTAAGGCTCCAATAGATAGAAGGTTTGTCTTGATCTTTAGTATGTGTCTGACTTCTTTCAACTCTTATACTATCCCCATATGTGTCCTAAACAACACATTGCCAACACCGGCAATCTAGCATATGATATTATTCCCCATCACACAGCTGTAATGCCCTGCCCCGTCACTAGGCACAATAGAATTATATTATCAATGGAATGGGTCATTACTATAGGATAACCCATCCTAACTTATTATCAACCCATTTACCATGATGATTTAATAATAATCTAATCAGTTTTCCTTACATATTATATTCAACTAATGAGGTTAATCCTTAAGACTGGTGAAGTACATTTATCTTAAGCATTAGTTAATGTTACTTACACACATTGGCCTTAAGATAAATGAGGAAAGGTAGCTAATATATATAAATAAGCCTTAAATATATATATATTGATCACATCACAATATTAAGCATAAGATAGAATAAATCAAAGTGCAAAAGCTTAAACATCTATACATTTATCCATTCAAACTATAAGTGAAGATATACATTTTAGAAAAGAAAGTAGAAAATACATCCAGATAGATTTAGATACAATAGACTTAATGAAATGTAGAAATAAACTCTCATCTCACTAAAGCAAAAAAAATAACTAAGGAAGGAGCTACAATAGCTACTCAGTAACACCACGCTTCTCTTCCTCTTGAGTTTCCTACAACTCCACCAGCAAAGTCTTCTCAAAGCAAACTAAATTTGCTATTATCTATTTCACAATGGTAGGGCCCCAACAAAAAAAAAAAAGAAAATCTTACCTTAGACAATGAGTCTAAGCACATTTCAGGCTTACAAAAATGGATTAATTACACAATAGGGATATTTAACATAAAGTAGTAAATAAAAAGCAAACTAAATGAAATAAGATGTAACTCTCTAAAGTAATTGAAAGTAAATAAGCTGAAATATCCTATAAACTGAATAAAACATGAAAACTGAACTGTACACTATGCCACTGTATATGCATTAGAATATTGTACTGAATATCCACAAGTATGCATGACCTTGATGCCACATAAGATCCCACATTTCCTTGGTATTCTTCAAATCGCACAACTAACAAATCCTAGGTGTACTGCACATTGCACTACTAATTATATGTTATGCTTATGCAATTCATGTATGCCAAAATCCAATGAAATAAGGATGAAGCGATCAAATCTAGAAAATAAACAAAAACATAACAATATCCCTACTTTTATCTGTTTATCTTGTAATTAACAACTATTTTGATTAATTCAATATCACCAATTATCTTAATCATTCATTCAACTATACAAGCTTAGCATCTTAAACTTGTGTCTGATTAGATTTATTGATAAAATAACCTATTTTAAGTTATTAGATAATATAACCTTAGTACTGTCTTACAAGCTCAATAAGGTTCTAAGGTTAGCTATTGACTCAAGACTTAAGGATCTAATCCATCAATTCAGGATTCGAAACCTTTGAAAGGATAATAAGCTAAGAAACTAAGGATCAAGAATACTTAATCACTCAATGAATCTAAATCCAAAATCCAAAATTAAACTTTGGGTTTAAGACTAAACCTTCACACTTCATCTTTCAAGTTAAATTCAAGCTAAATAACAAAGGCTCTAAACTTAGGAGCTTTGCAATCTATGGTGATGATAATCATTATGATTCATACTTAACATAAAATCCAACTTATGCTCCACTATTTAACCATTACATATAGGCTATACACAAGAATTTAGATTAGCCTATTAACAACTCCAAATCCTTGCATAAGATTCTTGTAACTAAGTGATATCCATCACTTACTAAGATTCAAACTAAGGAAAGAATGCACTAATATTCAACTAAGCTGAATGCAAACCCTAAAGGAATGAAAAGGTTAGTCTCCTAAGTCACCAAAATGTGACTTAGCCCTTAAGGCTCTATGGCTAAGCTCAACTAAACCAAAGGAAAGACTGTTGTTCAAGGAATATAAAAGCACATTGATACTTAATTAGGGTGTTTAGAACCACTGATAGTCACTAGTTAAGCCTTTGACTTTAATTAAGGTTCAACACTCCAAGCTAGGGTTAGATCAACATTAAATCAATCCAAATATATCTATGATAATCTAACCTATCATCTAAGCTCAAGGATAGATTAGGCAACAAGAATAGGGGTCTAACCACAAGGGTTAGCCTAACCTAATTCCTTGGGCAAAATGGGCATTTTCAAGGCATGAAAGCAATTTTGGAATAAATTGACTCAAATCAGAAATATAGGCATACAATCAGGATCTACATATCCTAATGAAGAGATTGACATCAAGAATATTAAATTTGGAGCTCTCTAGCTCATTAAATTAACTAATCACACTAAAGCATAATTAAGGCTAGATTAACTAAATTAATTATAGAAAATGGAAATTAAGCATGCATTCTGGTTATTCACCATCTAATGAACATTTCAATACTAAGTTTAGCAAAATTGGATGTCAAATAATCAAGCTATGTACTAATCAAGATCTAGGTTAATTAATAAATAATATTGTATATTATTGATCTAGAAGTTCTTCTGGCCCAAATGGTATATAATTTTTCTATATTTGGATAAGAAATGACTGAAATATGATCAACCCTAATTTGCATGCATAATACATAAGCTAGAACTTTAGGAAATATAAAATACATTCATATTATTTGCATTTAGAGGTTCGGGCCCTGTCGAGTCAACAAAGACCTGATGGGCTTGCCCAAATTTAAGACCCCGCGGGTCGACCAGGGCTCGATGGTCTGTATTGTTGGGCAGAGCGGGTCACATGTCGGCCCGACCCGCGCTGCCCGTATTTTATGTCTTGATGTAAATGGGGAAAACATGAGCAAAACAATGTGCATTAAATTATTATTTTAATGGCTCAAAGGATTCAGGTAATGTAGCCTTAACATTTGAGCATAAAACCCCTAAATGGGGTGCATGGGATCGGATGATCCTAATTGGCTATTTGAATTTTTAGGGTTTTGCTTTGGAGCGAGAATTCTCCCTCCATAGTTGAACTCATCGCTAGCTAACACTCCGACCATGCTCCTTGGTTCATGGTTTACCCAAGGAGCATCTTGGCTCAAAGGAAGGTGTCCGGGTCTGCCTAATGGCTAATAGGGTAAGGCATTGTATCCCACTATACAGGCCCGAGCCACCAGCCCATCAATCAGGTCTGATTAGATCCACTTGACACTGGATAATAGCCTAATAATACAAAAATTGCAATATCATCAATCAATTGCAAGTATCAAAGGGTTAGCACTCGGTAGAGGAGTACCTGGGATTTCTGCTTTTGCCAATTCACTGAGGACACAAATACAGGTGCAGAATGGTTTGAGCCCAATTAGCCACTGTAGTAGGTTATTGATTAGATATTAAAGCTATTGACGAAGGCCAGGTGCTGCCAAAGGATATGCAAGGGGAAACTTTAACTACTGATGTTGTCGCCATATTGAGAAGAAGGAGAAGGAATGCAGAAATGAGGTAGGGGTCTAACAGACTCTGAAATAGCCGAGAAAGGGAATTATGTAGCCATAGGGTTTGTTAAGAAAGCATCTAATCATGGGGGATTGTAATAACCCAAATTGTTACCCTTATCAATTAAGACTAATCTCCATCCTAATCTTGATCCTAAAGTGTTAATCAAGTCATTAGGAATTATCCACTAAGACTTAGTCCAAATCAGGAGTCAAATAGATCAAGTCCTAATTTTTGGGAAATCTAGAAACTTTGGAAAATAACCTATATAAATTGACCTCATATCAAAAATTGAACTTAGCCATTGCGCTCATTACCCCCAAATTAGCTAGGGGTGATGTTTTCGAGTTAATTGGAAGTCATCGAAATTTCGATGAATATTTTAATTATATTTAATACCCCAAAAATTGGAAAATTAAATACTTGTCGGAACTAAAATTCGACTTTGTCGTTGCGATCCTCACCCTCGGAAATATTAAATACTTATCGAAATCCAACTTTGCTGTTGCAATCATCACCCCCAAATTAGCTAGGGGTGATATTTTGGACACATTTGGAAGTTGTCAGATTTTTGCAAATATTTTAATATAATTAAATACCTGGAAAATAGAATAATTAAATAATCGTCAGAATCAGAATCCAACTTCGCCGTTGCGATCGTCATCCCCAAATTAGCTTGGGGTGAATTTTTGGGAATTTTCGAAGCGCATTTCTAAAACTGGAATTTTTAATTAATTAAAGGAATAGATAGTTATTTGTTCTAATTGCATTTTTTTTCTTTTCCTTCATTCTCTCTCCTAGTTGGCTATTCCATTCGGCTGGCCCTTACCTCCACTTTTGGCTGACCCATCTCCTTCTCCCTCATTAATTGAAAGCTTTGATGGCTATGCCATCCCTCTTCCTTCCCCCCCCCCCCTCCTTAATGGCAAGGATTGATGGCTATGGCCATCCCTCTTCCTTCCCTCCCTCCTAGCTCATGATGGATTTCCCCCTTCATTCTCCTCATATAAATGGAAGCTCAGCTCTTCTTCTCCATTTTTAGCTATCAAGATAAGGCTCTCAAGCTTCCACCCTTCCCCCCATTATTGAGCTTTGTGCTAAAGAAGAAGAAGAAGTTCCTTCTCCAAGCTTTCTAAGGTTCCTTCTTCCTCTTCTAATGGCTAAGGTATGCATTTGTTCTCCTTCCTTGGTCATTTCATTCCTCTATTATACTTATTTGCATCTTTAGACATCCATGATTAAGTATGGAAGCCATTTTAGTTATTCAAAATAATATACCTCATGCTCTGTTTTTCGTCCATTCTGCACACCCCTGGCTTTATCACCATTGTTCATATAGCTAGGATGTTCCGTTCGTACCAATTTTTATGTCAATGGAAAGGTATCAAAAAAACATTTCTATTGATATATGACACCGCTCGTGGAATGCTTTGGATTGAGAGTATTTGAGCTCGAAATGTGACCCTTCACGATTTTTGCACAGGCGAAATAACCGTTGGGCACTACAGCGCGCCAAAGCATCCAGAAAATTCATTTCACCATATCTTAGTTATTTAGACTCCAAATCCAACACTTAAAAGTCCTAGATAGCTTAGAATTTTAGTGCCAACAATAATCTAAAATAATATATAGGTTCTGAACCCTAAAAAAATTAGAAATGACAAAAATACACTTAACCTTAATTAGGTCATAACTTGACCAATTAAAGTTCAATTTAGGTCAACTCCTGGTTAAAGTACTCAATGTATTAAAGAGAAACTATAGCCATTTAGTTTGCTGAATTTGGACATAAAATGAAAAAGTTAGCTTTTTGACCCCCCCTTAGCTTAGAAAATTACCAAATTTCCCTTAGAAATTGAAATGGCTATAACTAATTCATTAGACCTCAAAATTTAGTGTTCTTAGACTTTATAGAGTCCTTGAATAGCAACCAATAGTAAACTACTTAATAATTTTAATTTTATTAGGTGTAATTTTCTAAAATACCCCTTAGGTCAAAAACCTTAGTTTGGACCCATATGACTCATTTCTTATCTAAATTTGGTGTACTTACTATCTATCATTATGTTAAATAGTAAGGAATCATTTGACAGTAAAAAATCCTAATTTGGAGCCCTTAATCAAAAAGTAGCTATGGGACCCTTAAGTGGGGGCAAAATGGTCATTTTGCCCAAAATTTAGGTTAAATATTCTTAACCCTTAAAATACTATTTGAAATCATTAAATTCAGTAATATAACTGATTTAGGATCAATTTAAGTCATAAATCCTTCAATTGGGATAATTTGTAAAATATCTCAATTTTAAATTTGAAAATCCCTAAGAAAGGTTAATATGCGTTACTTAGCTAAAATCCATCTCTAACCTCCCTAATTAAATAAAATTAGTAAGTGTGAAAAAATTCAATCAATTCTTAGAAATTTTCCAAGTCTTATCATTAGGAATCCTCACTTTACCTTAGGTTCGATTCCTTAAGAATAAGATTAAATATTATGTTAGATTTCATTCATTGAATAATAGGGTTATTTAATAAATAAATCCTTAGTTTTATTAGTTTCTAGATTTTATAACTTATTTAGATTATTTTGTCTTTCAACATTAGATTTAGGATAGGAGATTCATCCTATTAAGTCTGATTTACTTAATAGGATTTACCTTAATCATTAGTTCACATTTAAATTTAACCTAGATCTTAAGTCTTACCCTTGGGATTATACGAATAAGCCCAATCTCATGGTGTTTAATCCATAATCTCTAGCTTGGTAGATTTTAGACAAGTTTTTGTTTAGAACATCTAAACTCATAAACTAGGTCGTGATGATTTCTTATAGTCGACATTGATTTAATCATATTAGAACCTAGCTAGTCCTAATATTTTGTAACCTATAAGGACATACTTCTAAGTTACACTCGATAGTACAAAATGGAGATCTTAAACTTGTCTAACTAGGAATAATTAGAATGTTTAAATTAGATAATAAATGATATCACCATATTTAGTAGAATCTCTTGCATACTATTTCATCTTGTGCTACATATTCCTTGAACTTTGTGTTTTTCTTTGAACATGTCATATAAGAAAAACATGTCATATAAGAAAAACATTGTTGCATGAAAAATGAAAACTTATAATATTAGAAAAACATTTGCATTTGGGTTCAGTAAATGGTGGATTATGGTGCACATTACTCCAATGGATAGGAGTAAGGAGAGATCAAGATGCTTAGCATCACTCATTGAGGAGAGTTTGTAAAGATTGGAACTCATTCAGTCTTGCAGACGTGCTTGACTCCTCAACTATTTCTAAAATTGTCCACAAAAATAGAAGTAAAATAACTAAAAAATATTTGCATTGTATTATCTACCTCTTCAGTCATATTGTACTATATTGTGATATTATGTCCGCCCTAGCCCATAAAGGCTACAAAAATATATTAGGTCGGATTGGCCAATTCTTTCTAATATGGCAGTTGGTACATTTACAGTTTTTTAGCTTACTATTTATTATGTTACTGATGCATTTTATTTCGGTTAGCTATATTTTTCCTATGTTACCTGCTTACTTGAGTAGATGCATATATAGGATGCTAGACTTTACTGCTTACTATATGTACTACTTTCAGATTTATGTTTTAAATTAGAATATGTCATATGATCATCAACAAGCTTAAGTTAGACTTTTCTATTTAGTATTTTTACTTACTGCATTATATATGTATGCATGTTCCTGGTCTAGTTTACTTGATGTGTGCTTTTGCTTTAATTCTTGCTTAGTTATAAATATAACATTTATAACTTATTCTCATCCCATTGTATGCTTACTTGCTCCCATGCTAGATAGATATTTTATTTGGTTTAGAGTAAAATGGTGTTATTAACAAATGCTTAATAAATTACTTGCCTAAAATATACTTAGATAATTTTTCTAATAAGATTTTTCTTTTATTGGCTGGGGCCCTGGCATTGTGAAACTGACAATGTCAGATCTTGTTCAGTTTGAGGAGCCAGTGCCTGAGGAGGAGCCTTATTTAGAGGAGGTGCAATAGCCTAGTGCAGAAGACCTTTAGTTGCCTTTTTCATCATTGTGAGGACAAGTGATATTATTATTTTTAGTCTTTTAAACTTTAATTAAATAATGTAATATTATAGGTACTCATGATTGTGTTCACTTTCTGAACATTATTATTTTCTGAGCTATTTCATTTTATTTCATGGTTAATGTATGGTGAATGGATGTAACCCTCACTTTTTATTGCTTCCGCACTCAGTATGATTATATAGATTTAGTAACTTATTTTCATAAATATTCTGTGCATAGCCTTCCCCTATTATTAGATTGTGGACCTTACATAATTCAACAATAAGTGAGGGATTTGCTAGAGTGACACTTCGCTCCTTAACCTAATGATTGTGGACCTAGGGAGCGGGGTGTTAGAGTTGGTATCAGAGAATTCCATAAGGTGTCAGATTGGAAATTGTATTCCACTCTACCTAATGGATGATTCTTCTGCCAATCATCATTAACTAAATGCAGAGTTACATCCAAAGCACCATAATCATAAGCTCAGAATAATAAGAGTATAGAATAGAAAATGCATTCATAAGTAATAGAACTTAAGTAGGAACAAACTTAAGTATAATATGTAGCTAACTAATTCAATTTAAACCTTCATGAGATTTACAAGATCAAGAACTTGAGATGTTAGGACTTAACTTTCGTATTAAGACATATAAATCCCTATAGGATTATAAACCAACAATTAGGCCTTAAATCACTTTTAAGTAGTTACCTTTCACTTTCTAAATTTTGTCTCCCTAAGGATAATAATAGCACAACTACCTTTAACAATCACTAAAGCTAATGATATTTCCTTAGGAGTCTAACATTGTCCCCAAGGTAAGTGGGAGTGCATCCTAGATGTTCATCTTCCACTCCCCTTGCTTTCCATAGTTTTTTTGGAGATATTAACACTCTGGTAAAGTTGCTAAAAGCCTTAGTAGATAGTGATCTAAAGTAAAAGAGATAGCATGTTATAATCTTCTACTTTTTGGATTTCTGAAGATGTATTGTCTTTAATTCAGATTATACCAAATCAAAGTCATGAATCTCAGACAGAACCCCTCTTCTGCTCCCTTTAACACTTCATCCAGCGAGGTAAGTGCCTTACTAGAAGCAATCAAAATAATGATGGAATCCCACCAAAAACAAGTGAAATCCAGCCAAATAAAGGCTAAGAAGGTCGTAGATGCTCGGGCCAAGCAGGCCACGACAATGGAACGATTGCTGGTAGCTAAAATAAGCCAGAACCACACCACAGCAGAAGTTGCCCCAATATTACAATACTCTAATCAGCATCACATACAGTCCGCAGAAGGACTGCTGCACAGCTTCCTCCGCTTGAGACCCCCCACCTTCAACGGGAGTCTCTCTGCAGTTGACACCACCACTTGGATAAAAATGGTGGAAAATAACCAAACAAGCATTAAGTGCCCTGACTCAGAATGGTTCATCTTACTACCCACCTCCTACAATATGAGGCCGAATACTGTGGGACACCACCCGTAGCACACAGTTTGCCAAGGTACCACTAGAAGACATTACATGGGATGAATTCATTGACGCCTTCCAGGCTTGATTCATCCCTCTATTCGCCAAACACCGCTTAGGAGACATGTTCCTGAAATTATAACAGGGTGACCAATCTGTATCTGCATACGATGCAGAATTCTGTCACCTTGCAAGATTCTCTACCAGCTTAGTCCCTACTAAGCTAGATCACTGCCACCGATTTTAGAGTGGTTTGCGACCCTCCATCAGGAGCCAAGTGATCCCTCTACACATAACAGACTTTGTGGAGCTACTTGAAACTGCCAAGGTAGTAGTGCAAGACCAGACTAGGGAAGGACCCAAGAGCAGTATCGGGTTCACTTCATTCTAGATGAATCCTCCTAAACGAGCCAGGGTATATCAACTCGAGGTTGAAGCTCTCCCTGTCGATTCGTTCAATGGTTGCACGAAACCACACTTGTATGGTCGATGTTACCATAGGAATCATGTCTATTTCACTTGCAGACGGCCAAGCCAAGGATTCTATC
This sequence comes from Gastrodia elata, assembly GCA_016760335.1. Lineage (NCBI taxonomy): Eukaryota > Viridiplantae > Streptophyta > Magnoliopsida > Asparagales > Orchidaceae > Gastrodia > Gastrodia elata. The sequence goes on along the minus strand of CM028680.1, from coordinate 35,457,791 downwards.
ACTGTACAGCTACGAAAATAATTGATGGGGATCAAATCGACCGCTCCAAGCGCCGCCAAGTCTTTGACTTGTTTCAGAAGCCTGCGACAGCTTGTCCAGCACCACCTTCTACTTCAACTACGAGGCGTGAGACAACTGACAGACTGTAAATACATGTCTGTGTTTGCACGCAAGTGTACGTGGTCTGAAGTAATAAGTGGAAAGTGTTAGTTTCTGGGATTTATCGAACCACAGAGAATTGGTTGTTTTGTTACTAAGGTTTATCTATTCTCACTAATGTTTAAGCTATAATGTAATTGGTTTGGGTTAGTTCAAAACTAAGCACAATAATCACTAAGTAGAAATTGGATCAGATAAAAGGAAGAGGAGAGTTAGGATCATCCCACATGTCATGATAAGTTACTTATGCATGATGATTCCTCAAGCGTAGTCTTTCATTTACTTTAAATTAAATCAAGTGCACATTGTTCCTCCTTGAGTTTTATCTCAAGGTTTCACAAGTTCAAATCTTGTGCATGAAATGAACACACAGTCGGTTCTATTTCAGCACAAAGATTCTTATAAGATTTTAGGTTTGTAATTTTCATCTTATCTCTTGATCAAGGAGATGAGGACTATTAAGTTTTAAAGATCTTATAACCATTGATTACACTAGGAGCGTCACTCGCATCGCACATAGTTGAAATGAGGGAATAATATATTGGGCTCAATGATTATGTCACCTCGTTCATGAGCACACAACTATTTCTTTCCCTCCCTCAATTATGTTGAGCTAAGGAGCTCACTTAGTGGGTCTTAGCATCACATGCATTAATACTGTAGTTGAGCTTAGATTAAGTTGCACTAAGCTCAAGAACTTTTCTCAATAGTTCTAAGCTCTCTTGCACTCATAGATCTAGCATCTAACTGAAGGTGAGCTATGGAGCACAAAACACTTTAGCTCTTGAGTTCATTAGTTCATTTTCCTTTAATTCACAATCATGACTAAAGTAATACTAAGCATTTCTTAAGCAAGGCATTGAGTTCATACATTTTATTAATACTTGAGGAAAACTTCATACAATTAAAATATAATTATCAAACACATGGGATTACCCCAACCCTCCCCCAAGGGAGATTTAGCTATCCTTTACAAAAGAGATGAAAAAGAATACATACATGGATAAAGACCCTTTCATGATCAACTAAGAAAAGAAATTATAAAAGAAGAGTTTAGAAGATACTAGGAATGTTTCTTAGAAGTTCTCCGGATCCTTCTTCTTCTTCTTGAAGTTTCTCTCTTAGGTAGCTAGTGCTGCCTTCCTTCTTCTTCTCCTTGGTAAATTGGCTCTTCCACCCTTGGGGAGTTCCTCTCGTCCACTATGCAACCCTTCTTCTTACTAAAGTGATTTGAGCAAAAATTGGAACCCTCCTCTAGTCAAGAGGAGTGATATATATAGGAGAGGGGCTGCATTCATCCCACTTAAGATCCAAACTAGCATTTCCATTTAAAAATTCTAAGCAATGATGGTAAAAATCCCAATTGATGGTGAGGTGACCAATATCTTCATTTATTTAGCCAATACATCACCTCATAAGTCTACTTTTCATTTTAAAATGTAGCAGCTGCAGAGGGAATGATGGCTGGGGGCAAGATGCATGTTGGGGGTCTTGTCCCAGCCACAATAAATGGTCCTGCCTGAGGAAATTGAGGCGGGCCGCTGCAGCGCGCGGTAGCGTGCTACGGCGCGCTGCGGCATGCAAAGGCGCAAGCAAATTTGGCTAAGTGTTCCACTGTCGCGCGCTACTACGCTAGCATTTTGCAAATCACACCGCTGCAGTGCGCTGAGCGACGACATTTTGTAAAAGGCTCCGCTGCAGCGTGCGATAGCGCTCGTGGTTCGCAACCTGAACTGTTGCAGCACGCGATCGTACCTGCGGTTCGCAACTTGAATCGCTACAACGCGCGATCGCGCCCGCAGTTCGCAACCTGAATCGCTGCAGCGCGTGACCGCGCCCGTGGTTCGCAACTTGACCCGCTACAATGCGCTGCAGCGTGCGGCAGCGGTTTTTTCTTGAAAAAATGTGGAAAATTGCATAAATGTCTCAGAACTCCTTTGGATAAGTCATTTTCCTGAAAAGATAGACAAAATTTGATTAAGGAGCAGTTTAAAGATCAGAAATAAATAAAATTTTCTTTTATTTTAGACATAATTTATGGATTCTATCACTGTACAACTACGAAAACAATTGATGGTGATCAAATCGACCGCACCAAGCACCGCCAAGTCTTTGACTTGTTTAAGAAGCCTGCGATAGCTTGTCCAGCACCACCTTCTACTTTAGCTGCGAGACATGAGACAGCTAATGTCCCCTGCCCAAATGCACCTCGGCCACCTCCATGGCAGACCTATAACAACAAGCCGGCTGGCCCTGCATGTGTGTACACTCTCACACCAGTTGAGGCCGCTGAAGACAATCACGTGGTATCAGGTACATGCTCTCGAACCCCTTTTATTTCCACTGCTAATATTTGCTTAACATAGTTAGTAATTACTACATCTATAATTAGGTTCAATATGCATAGATGACAAACCCTGTAACATCCTATTCGACACTGGGGCTAGCCATTCCTTTGTGTCTGAAGGTTGGGGAAAGTCACTTAACCTACCCTTGTATCACCTAGCAAATCCTCTTAATGTTGGCTTACCTTCTGGAGCCCAAATGCCAGCTCACCAGTTTTGTAAAGTACCAATCCCCATTGAAAATGAGAAGTATGAAGCCAAGTTAGTAGTTCTCCTAATAACCAATTTCGATGTAATATTAGGCATAAATTGGCTAAGCCAACATAATGCTACTATCAACTATACAAAGAAGAAGATCACCTTGGGTAGTGATAGTAAGGCCAGATCCTTCATTGGTAACCTTAGTACTCGAGCCTCACTAATTAATGTCATAAAAGCAAAAAGGTTAGTTCAGAAAGGTTGTGATGCATTCCTAGTAACAACACTAGGAGAACAGAAAGAAGGTGTTTCCTTATCCGAGAACCTCGTCGTTTGCGAGTTCGCCGATGTCTTTCCAGAAGATCTACCCGATCTTCCTCCTACACGGGAAGTAGAATTTCCAATTGACATTGTTCCAGGAATGCAGCCCATCTCTAAAGCTCCTTAACAAATGGTACCTAAGGAATTACAAGAACTGAACAAGCAACTGCAGGAACTACTGGAGAAAGGTCTTATGAGACCTAGTTCGTCCCCATGGGGAGCGCTAATTCAATTTGTCAAGAATAAAGATGGGACAAGGTGAATATGCATTGACTATATAGAGTTGAATAAAGTAACAATAAAGAAGAATTACACCTTGCCCCGTATGGATGATCTATTCGATCAATTAGCAAAAGCAAAGGTATTCTCGTAGATCGATCTGCGATCAGGCTATCATCAACTGCAAGTAAAGGATTCTGATATAGCGAAGACTACCTTCAGAACTATATTTGGCCACTATGAATTTCTAGTGATGTCATTTGGATTAACAAACGTGCCTTCCATCTTTATGGACCTAATGCAGCCCATCTTGAAACCATACCTTGACAAATCCGTTATCATGTTCATAGATGATATTCTAATATATTCTAAGATTAAAAAGGAACACAAAGGTCATCTCAAGGCAGTATTGGAAGAACTAAGAAGCCACCAGCTATATGCCAAGTATTAGAAGTGCAAATTTTGGCTTGAATCTTTTGCCTTCCTAGGCCACGTAGTAGATGCTCAAGAGATCAAAGTCGGTCATTACAAGGTCAGCGCAATCCAAGAATGGGTACAACCCAAGTCAATGACAGAAATCAGAAGCTTCTTAGGTTTGGCCGGTTATTACAGAAGGTTTGTGAAAGGCTTTTCTCAAATAGCCTCTCCACTCACCAAACTCACCCAGGAGGCTGTACCCTTTGAATGGTCGCTAGCTTGTGAAGCAGCATTCCAAGCACTATAAGATGCGCTTACCTCTGCCCTCGTTCTAGCTCTTCCTAAGGAAGAAATGAACTATCAAGTTTATACTGACACATCTAGTAGAGGCTTAGGTATCGTACTAATGCAAGAAGGGAAGGTCATAGCATATGTTTCCCATCAGTTGAAGACTCACGAAAGAAATTACACCGTTCATGATATCAAACTAGCTGATGTAGTGTTCGCTTTAAAGATCTGGTGTCACTATCTATATGGAATTAAGTGCTCGATTTTCAAAGATCATCAGAGTTTGAAGTACATATTCACTCAAAGGGAGTTGAACCGCTGGCAGCGAAGGTGGTTAGAACTAATTAGTGACTACGACCTAGACATCCAATACCATCCAGGAAAGGCAAATATCGTAACAGATGCGCTTAGCCGTCATGCGACTCTCAATGCTCTTATCTCTAAGAGTCGTCTTGAAGAAGAATTCCATAAAATGGATATCAAGTCAGTGCGTAGTGACTAGGTGAGTACAATGCTCTCAATGATTAATGTAAAATCCACATTCCACAGAGACATATCTATTACTCAGATGAAAGATGATGAGTACTTAAATTTAAACAAGCCATCGAAAGTGGTCATCACACCAATATTTGATTCCATAAAGGTGCTATCTATCAAGGAGATTGCTTATGGATCCTTAAGTTCATGCATCATAAGGTGCTGATTGAAGTCCATAACTCTGTATACCAGATCCATCCTGGAAGCTCAAAGATGTATCAAGACTTGAAGCAATCCTTCTGGTGGCTAGGAATGAAGAAAAGTGTGGCTGAATTTATTGCAAAGAGCCACGCTTGCAGTCTGGTTAAGGCAGAACACCAAAGACCCGGTGGTCTACTTCATCAACTAGAGATCCTTGAATGGAAATGGATAGAAATATCTATGGATTTCGTAATGGGATTGCCTCGTGCAAGGTCTGGAGCAGATGCAAGTTGGGTTATAGTAGACCGATTAACCAAATCCGCTCATTTCATTCCAATTTGGCAAACAGACTTGGTTGAGAAACTCGCCAAGCTGTATATCAAAGAGATAATCAGGTTGCATGGAATTCCTAAATCCATTATATCTGATAGAGACAGCCGATTCATTTCTAAATTCTAGCACACCGTGCATCAAGATCTAGGCATAACCTTAACATTGAGTACAACCTTTCATCCGCTAATGGATGGTGAGACAGAATGAGTAAATTCGGTTCTTGAAGATCTGCTTATACTATGTATCCTTAATTGTGCTTGATCTTGGGAAGATCACCTTCCACTAGTGGAGTTTGCTTACAACAATAGTTTTCAAGCCAGTATAAAGATGGCTCCATATCAAGTCTTGTACGGCAGGAAGTGTAGTACTCTGTTGGCATGGTCAAAAACTGGCAGTGTTCATCTATACGGATCTGAGTTAGTAGTTGAGACAAACATGAAAGTTCAGTTGATTCAACAGTAAATTCGTGCAGCCCAAGACTGCCAGAGTAAATACCACGATATGTGCCATCGCCCTCTATAATTTAAAGTTGGAGACTTTGCGTACCTAAAAGTCAGTTCGATGAAAGGAGCCTTTAGATTCGGCATAGCAGGGAAACTAAGTCCCCGCTATGTGGGTCCGTTCGAGGTAGCAGCCAAAATTGGTTCTTTCGCCTACATACTAAATCTTCCAAGCAACTTCGCAGCAGTCCACAATGTATTCCATGTATACTAAGAAAGTGTCTCAGAGATCCATCTCATCTCATGCAGCTCCCAGAAAATTAGATCCAACTCGATCTGTCATATGTTGAGTAACCAATTTGAAGTTTGGCCCACGATCGCAAACATCTTAGAAGTCGTACTATCGAAATGATCAAAGTGCAGTAGAGGAATCCTTCTCGGAATGAAGCCACTTGAGAGAAGGAAGCCAATATGCGAGTCAAATATCCTAGACTCTTTGAAAATCTAGGTATTCCTTCTTAGCATTCTAAAGTTCAAATTCAATTCATGTTTTTATTCTTGCCTTTTTTTTTTCACTTGAGTGATGTCTAAGACGACATCATTTTTAAGTGGTGGAGTCTATAACAACCCAAGTTGTTACCCTTGTCAATTAAGACTAATCTTCATCCTAATCTTGATCCTAAGGTGTTAATCAAGTCATTAGGAGTTATCCACTAAGACCTAGTTCAAATCAGGAGTCAAATAGATCAAGTCCTGATTTTTGAAAAATTCAGAAACTCTGGAAAATGACTTATATAAACTAATCTCAGATCAAAAATCAGACTTCACGATTCCGCTTATTGCCCCCAAATTAGCTAGGGGTGATGTTTTCGAGTCAATTAAAAGTCGTCGAAATTTCGACGAATATTTTAATAATATTTAATACCCTGAAAACTGTAAAATTTAATACTCGTTAGAATTAAAATCGTACTTTGCCATTGTGATCCTCACTCTTGAATTAGCCAAGCGTGAAATTTTGGGATTTTTTAGAAGTCGTTGAATTTTCTTGAATATTTTAATATATTTAAATTAATTATAAAATTGAAGTATTTATTTTGACCTCAAAATCGAAATCTGACTTCGCCGTTGCAATCACCACCCCCAAATTAGCTAGGGGTGATGTTTTGGATGCATTTGGAAGTCGTCGGATTTTTGCGAATATTTTAATATAATTAAATACCTCAGAAAATAGAATAATTAAATAATCGTCAGAATCGAAATCCGATTTTGCCGTTGTAATCGTCACCCCAAAATTAGCTTGGGGTGAATTTTTGGAAATTTCAGAGTGCGTTTCTAAAATTAGAATTTTTAATTAATTAAAGGAATAGATAGTTATTTATTCCTAATTGCATTTTTTTCCTTTTCCTTATTTCTTTATCCTAGTTGGCTATACCATACGGCTGGCCCTTACCTCCACTTTTAGCTGACCCATCTTCTTCTCCCTCATTAATTGAAATCTTTGATGGCTATGGCCATCCCTCTTCCTCCCCCCTTAATTAATGGCAAGGTTTGATGGCTATGGTCATCCCTCTTCCTTCCCTCCCTCCTTGCTCATGATGGCTTTCCCCCTTCATTCTCCTCCTATAAATGAAAGCTCATCTATTCTTCTCTATTTTTTGCTGTCAAGATAAAGCTCTCAAGCTTCCACCCTTCCCCCCATTGTTGAGCTTTGTGCTAAAGAAGAAGAAGAAGAAGAAGAAGATCCTCCTCCAAGCTTTCTAAGGTTCCCTCTTCCTCATCTAAAGGCTAAGGTACTCATTTGTTCTCCTTCCTTGGTTATTTTATTCCTCTATTATTCTTAGTTGCATCCTTAGGCATCCATGATTAAGTATGAAAGCCATTATAGTTCTTTAAAGTAATATACCTCATGCTCTATTTTTTGTCCATTCTACACACCCTGCCTTTATCACCATTGTTCATATAGCTAAGATGATCCATTTGTACCGATTTTGGTGTCAATGGAAAGGCAACAGAAAACCCTTTCCATTGATATATGACACTGCTCATGGAATGCTCTGTATTGAAAGTATTTGAGCTCAAAATTTAACCATTCACAGGTTTTTGCATAGGCGAAATCACCGTTGGGCACTACAGCGCGCCGTAGCGTCCAGAAAATTCATTTGACCATATCTTAATCATTTAAACCCCAAATCTAAGAATTTAAAGTGCTAGATAGCTTAAAATTTTAGTGCCAACAATAATATAAGATAATACTTAGGTTCTGAACCTCAGAAAAATTAAAAATGATCAAAATACTCCTAACTTTAATTAGGTCATAACTTGACCAATTGAAGTTCAATTTGGGTCTACTCCTAATTAAAGTATTCAGTGTAATATAAAGAAGCTATAGCCACTAAGTTTGCTGAATTTAGATATAAAATGAAAAAGTTAGCTTTTTGATCCCTTGGCTTAGAAAATTACCAAATTACCCTTGAAAATTGAAATGGCTATAACTGATTCATTAGACCTCAAAATTTAGTGTTCCTAGACTCTATAGAATCCTTGAATAGCAACCAATGGTAAACTGCATAAAAATTTTATTTTCATTAGGTGTATTTTACAAAAATGCCCCTTAGGTCAAAACCTTAGTTTGGGCCCATATGACTCATTTCTTATCCAAATTTGGTGCACTTACTGTCTATCTTTATATTACATAGTAAGGAATCATTTGATAATAAGAAATCTTGATTTGGAGCCCTTAATCAAAAAGTAGCTTTTTGGACTCTTAAGTAAGGGCAAAATGGTCATTTTGCCAAAACTTTAGGTTAAATATCCTTAACCCTTAAAATACCCTTTGAAATCATTAAAATCAGTAACATAATTTATTTAGGATCAATTTAAGTCATAAATCCCTCAATTGGGATTATTTGTAAAACATCTCAATTTTATGTTTGAAAATCTCTAAGGTTAATATGCCTTACTTAGCTAAAATTCATCTCTAATCTCCCTAATTAAATAAAATTAGTAAGGGTGAAAAAATTCAATCAATTCTTAGAAATTTTACAAGTCTTATTATTAGGAATCCTCACTTCACCTTAGGATCCATTTCTTAAGAATATGATTAAATATTAGGTTAGATTTCATGCATTAAATAATGGGGTTACTCAATAAATAAATCCTTAGTTTTCTTAGTTTCTAGATTTTACAAGTTATTTAGATTATCTTGTCTTTCAATATTAGATTTAGTATAGGAGATTTATCTTATTAAGTCTGATTTGCTTAATAGAATTTACCTCAATCATTAGTTCATCTTTAGATTTAACCTAGATCTTAAGTCTTACTCTTGGGATTATGTGATTAAGCCCAATCTCGTGGTGTTTAATCCATAATCTCTAGTTTGGTAGATTTTGGACAAGCTTTTACTTTAAAACTTCTAAACCCATAAACTAGGTCATGATGATTTCTTATAGTCGACATTAGTTTAATCATATTAGGACCTAGCTAGTCCTAATATTTTATAACTTATAAGGACGTACTTCTAAGTTACACTCGATAGTAGGAATTAGAGATCCTGAACTTGTGTAACTTGGAATAGTTAGAATGTTTAAATTAGACAATAAATGATATCACCATATTTGGTAGAGTCACTTGCTTATTACTTGATTTTGTGCTACGCATTCTTTGAACTTTGTGCTTATTTTTCTTTGTACATGTCTTATAAGAAGACATTGTTACATAAAAAATGAAAACTTAGAATTTTAGGAAAACATTTGCATTTGGGTTCTGTACATGGTGGATTATGGTGCACATTACTCTAATAGACAGGGGTAAGGATAGATCAGGATGCTTAACATTACTCATTGAGGAGAGTGTGTTATGCTTGGGACCCGTTCAGTCTTGCAGATGCGCTTGACTCCTCAGCTATTTCTGAAATTATCCACAGAAACAAAAGTAAAATAACTAAGAGATATTTATATAGTATTATCCACCTGTTCAGTCATATTGTACTATATTGTGATATTATGTGTGCCTTAGCTCATAAAGGCTACGGGAAAATATTGGACTGGATTGGCCAATTCTTTCTGATATGGTAGTTTGTACATTCTTTATAGTTTTTTAGCTTACTGTTTATTAAGTTGTTGATGCATTTTATTTCGATTAACTGTATTTTTCCTATGTTACTCGCTTACTTGAGTAGATGCATATATAGGTTGCTAGACTTTACTACTTATTATATGTACTAGTTTCAGATTTATGTTTTAAATTAGCATATGCTATATGATCATCAACATGTTTAGGTTAGACTTTTCTTTTCAGTATTTTTACTTACTGCATTACATATGTATGCCTGTTCTTAGTTTAGTTTACTTGAGATGTGCTTTTGCCTTAATTCTTTCTTAGTTACAAATATTATATTTATAACTTATCCTCATCCCATTTTATGCTTACTTGCTCTCATGCAAGATAGATGTTTCATTTGGTTTAAAGTAAAATGGTGATATTAACGAATGCTTAATAAATAACTTGCCTAAAATGTACTTAGACAATATGTCTAATAAGATTTTTCTTCTTTGGCTAGGGCCCTGGCATTGTGAAACTGATATTGTCAAATCTTGTTCAGTTTGAGGAGCCAGTGCCCGAGGTGGAGCCTTATTTAAAGGAGGTGCAGCAACCTGGTGCAGAAGACCTCTAGTTGCCATTTTCTTCATTGTGAGGACAAGTAATATTATCATTTTTAGTCTTTTAAACTTTAATTAAATGATGTAATATTATAGGTACTCGTGACTATGTTTAATTTCTGCACATTATTATTTTTTGAGCTATTTCATTTTATTTCATGGTTGATGTATAGTGAATGGCTGTAATCCTTACTTCTTATTGCTTCTGCACATTGTATGAATATAGTGATTGATTTTTATAAATGTTCTGTGCACATCCTTCCCCTATTATTAAATTGTGGACTTTACCTAATCCAACGATAAGTGAGGGATTTGCCAGAGTGACACTCCACTCCTTAGCCTAATGATTGTGGAACTAGGGAGCAGGTATGACAGGGATAGCTGCAGAGAAGAACATCAAATGTGGCATAAGCTGGCAGGCATGGCAGGTCACATGGAGCAAGGCTGAAAACCATTGCATGTTGCATGTTCATGGCTTGCGGGTGCAGCTCAAGATGACATGGCATAGTGCCTTATCAATCTGGGCTGTTGAATGAGATCTAGCAATCCATATTTGATCCCATGTGACAGTAAACAACAGGTTGATTGACAGTCATTAGATCTAGCCTCCCACCCAACGATTGTATCTTAATCAAGTGACTGAAGATGTGTGGGTCATTGGATCTTGATCACCGAACCACGTGATGGTCTAGATTAACACAAACTGCGTAATTCAGACAGCAATTAATTCAATTAACTGCCATTAGAGCTTAATTAAATAATTAATTAATTAAATTTAAAATTTGAACTTCCTATTTTGTCCAAATAGACTACAAAAAGTAATTAAAATTTACCATAGCTAGTTTGGATGCTAGGAATTCAAAAACGCAATTGAATTTTTGATCCAAGGACAAAATAATTATTTTATTTTATTTTAATTAAATAATTAGCTAAAATGATGATTGGTTTGATTGATTTTCATATTGAACCAAAACTCTAGGGTTTGCTCCTAATGACAATTAGATACTAATGGAAGTGGTTTAGGGCCTTAATTAAGCACAAATTTGGTAAGGTAACAACTTTGGGTTATTATAATTGCACTGCTATCCGTCTCTCTATATGAACAAAGCTAGTCCTTTTGGGAGAATACATGATATGTCGCACTCAGGTCTATAATTTAACTAGAGCTATTTGCTAGTAATTCAATGGAAATAGTAACAAGTGATACTTCTGAGTCTGACCCCTCCACCATATTCTGATTCACATTGGCCTTCACCTCTAAGGATCCATTTACCCTTCTTTCTTTTAATTTTGGGCAATCCTTCTTCAAGTTTCTTGTCTCCAAATAAAATGCACATTGATTGTGCCCAATGCTTATAGGTCTATAGTCACCTTATTATCTCTCAGAGCATCCATCTCATGGATCAATATCATGGTGAAATTTTCAAACTCATATAGCAATGAATGTAACAAAAGCAATGCTTTGTCATCATCCTCCATAGTCTCATCTAGATTATGTAAATCAACCAATAACTTTGTGAGCTTATTGAGATGCTCATCAATATAAATCCCTTTTCTCATTTTAAATCGATGGATCCATCTTTTCATGAGGAAATGAGTCTCCATGATCTTTGTCAAATATTTGCTTTCTAGGAACTTCCATAACTTCCACCCAAAATTTTTGACATCACAACATCCATGATGTCATGGGTTAAGAAATTTTAGATCAAGCCACATGCACTACGATTCATCTTGATCTAATATCTCTCTGATATTTCTTCTATTTTTTCTTCACCGTTATGAACATCCTTCAGGTTCAATGTGCATAGTGCATCTATTACTTCACATATCTACATCCCAAAGTTGTTATTGCCATCAAATTTAATGACACCAATTTTTGCAAGATGTGCCACTGTATGGTGGAGTGTCTTCCCCATTACTATTGATGATGAAGAACCTTTTTCTCCTCTATCTCCCTTGTCTTCAATTTTGTTCTTCAACCCAGCTTGAACCTTTGCTCTAATACTTCTTGTTGAGATTTGAGAGTACAAGTACAAGGAAAAAAAATCATAAAACATAATCACAAACAACAAAACTTATGTGGTTCAGTGTATGAGATGAGAATAATCATAAAACACCTACTTTCACGAAAAGAGAGGAGAATAAATTTCATTAGATGAGATGAAACAATTATAAGAAAGTTTCTAAAACCCAAGAGCTCAAGTACACCACAAATGCTGAACCCAACCAAATTATTCATAATGACTTCACCCCTCCATTAGTTACAAAAATGATAGTTTAATTAAGCATAACTGACCTATAATTATGGTCGATTACAAATTTACTCATAATTCAGCTCATACTTTTTGCCAGTTACAAAATAGTCATTATGTCATATTAATTTGGCTTTGATTTCAAAATGCCACCTTAATTCTTCGTCAAATTCAAAATCCCATTTTTATTTTTCATCGGTTACAAAAAATATTCAACACAAGCAACTTGTGCATGCAAGTGTTGCTAGCACACAAGGAAAGAATAAAGAGAATTAATGTCTAAGGAATGGCATTGCTTATTATGTTAATAGTCTGATTATTATTTTGAATATCACTAACATGTGGTGTATGCCTTCTTAGTAATAAAAAATGTTTTGATTCCATGTTTACAATAAACACAAAAAAGTAAAGGTAACTAAAGCAAAGTGAATCAAGTTTGTCTCAATTTGACTATATGTGGAACTAAGATGGAGATCGCCAACCTTGTTATCTAGATCAAATAAAACGTATGATGATCTAAGATAAAATTTGCTAGAGGTATGAGGAGGGTCTGAATCTCCTCAATCATGGCAACTTTTTGAGTATGAATTCCTAGGAAAAGGATATTGGGATTTGAAGTTCCTACAAAGATGAGATCATAAAGTATAAATTAATAAGCTTCGATCTTAATGAAATTTGAAATAAAAATAAAAATTTGTCATATTCAATCATTTAAATCACTTAAAATTAATGATGTACTTGGCTTATTGTTGTTATTCTTATTTTGATCACTATTGTAACTGTAGAGTTCTGCCTAGTTAATGTGTATACATAAGTTATGTTGATGGTTATTATGTTACAACCTTGTTGCTTAATCAATTGGATATTTTAGTGTGCTAATGTTATGTTGTCTATGCTATATAAAAGGGCATATATCTTTGTATTTGTCGTTAACTCATTTAGACCGCTTCATATTTTCTTATCCGTGATTTTGCTAGCAAGAAATGTTACCAAAATATTACTACCTGCAAAACAAATAAATAGAGGTTGGCATGAGAATAAGATATAATAATTTTAAATTTTTATGTATTGTTTATTGATATGTTTAAATCTAGAAATTTCTTGAACTCGCTCTATCCACAAGAACATCAAAACTAAGGCCGCGATGAAGTAGCAGATATATGGAGGGCGAAGGCATCCTATAATCGACGTTAGTCTCTATATCCACGGCCTAACGGAACGATACCCTCGTTACTTTGTCTCTATTGAATTGGTTTTTCAATGCTCCTAGTCCTAGTAACAAAGTGTTCTAAGAAGCGAATGTAACAAAGAAATGGAGTTTGAGTTGGGTACATTCAAAAAGATCTCGAAAAGACTTGTCTGAATACAGGTGTTCTTTTAAAAGAAGCTTCGACTTGGTGGAGTCTTTCCTTCACAATGCATTGTGACACGCTATAGCATGCCATAGTGGCTAGCAAATAGATACCAGTGAGCCGCAGCGCGCCCTAGTGGATAGAGTCCAAAGGCTGGGGTGTCGTAGAGTTCCAAAGCACACCTCAACGGGAAGCAAATAGAGATTGGGGCACCGTAGCACACCCCAGTGGTAGGCGCTCAGAAATTGGGGCGCTACAATGCACTGTGGCACGCTGTAGCATGCCCCATCACCAGAGCACTTGAGACCAGGGCATTGGAGCATGCCCTGGCACTTGGCTACCCAAAACATAGGCTCAATAGTGCACTGTAATGCCTAAAGGATTTTTGCTCTGGTTTAGATTTTGCCCTAAAAATTTTGAGGGGTATTTTGGACTATTTGGGGTCCTAATATGAGCTGGGAACTTAAGGGAAACTTATGGAGGAGTTTCTTATGTGATTGTAAGTGTTAGCTAGGGTTTTATATGCGATTAGAGAGAACCCTAAGGGAGGAGGCTGCTGCTCTTCTTCTTCATCCTATAGTAAGAGCTGATGTTCTCTATTAGTGAAGAAATCAATTGGGAGGCTTTGTAAGCAGTAGATCTTTCTTTCTCTAGTGAAGGTGAAGCTTTTTGTAATTATTATTGTTAGAATTCTAATGTGTAGATGCAAGTTCATGTGTTGCATTTACTTTTTGTTGTATTTGTGATTTCATTATTTGCTTGGTAACCTTCAACACAATCCCAATTATTGAACACAAATTGCTTCCACTGATGTGCTCATGTAGGTGTCTCGACCCTATAACGAGGGGAGTCAGAGCGAGGTTTCTTCATCTATTTCTTGTTGTTCTAAGGTTTGTAGTTTGAGTGAGAGCAATGGCCGACAAAATGAGACAAAAAATTGAGACGTTCAATGACACTAATTTTGCATTCTGGACAATGCAAATTGAGGATTTGCTTTATTAGAAAAAGTTATATATAACACTAAGTGGAACTGACAAAAAACTAATGACTATGTCAGATGAAGATTGAGAGGTTCTTGATAGAACTGCATTGAGTTTGATTCGTCTTTCATTGTTTTTTGATGTTACATTTAATACTATTAATGAGAAAACTAATATAGATCTCATGGATGCATTGACAAGGATGTATGAGAAGCCCTCGGCTTCTAAAAAACTTTTTCGGGTGAAGAGGTTGTTCAATATGAAGATGATGGATGGCTAATCAATGACTGAACATCCAAATGGATTTACCACTATGAAAAGCCAGTTAAATTTGGTAGGAATCAAGTTTGATGATGATGTATGAGCTCTATTATTCCTCTTATTATTTTCAAGTAGTTAGGATGGGCTGGTTACAACCATCAGTAACTTATTAGGAAATGCATCGTTGAAATTCGACAATATTGCTTGAGCTAGTGCTGAATGAAGAGGTAAAGAAAAGATCTCATGGGGAGGCATCTACTTCAGCATTGAATGCTAAAATAAAAGGAAGAGGTGTAGACTAAATAGGTATTTGTCAAGATGAAGAAAATTAAGACCCAGAAAAGCAAAGCTTGATTATTGGAACTGTGAGAAGGCATGTCACATCAAGAAGGACTGTTCTACCCTAAATAAGATAAGTGGTGGGAGCATGGTTATGTGCCCCACTATGAATGTTTTTGCTAAAGAGAATTAGGATGTATTGATCCTCTCACTTGTCAACATGAAGTCCTGGGTGGTGAGCTCGGGTGCATCCTTTTATGCCACTCCTACGAGAGGTGCTTCAAGAATTACACCAAGCGTGACTTTATAAAGATATAGCTTGAAGATGATAAGGCATGTGACATCATTCGCAAAGGGGTGTGGATGTTCAGCTACCAAGAGATGAAGTTTGGAAGCTAAGAGATGTTAGACATGTGCCATATCTAAAGAGGAACCTTAATTTAGTGATCTAGTTAGCCAGGTATGGCTACAGTACATGCTTTACAAGGAACTCATGGAAGGTTACCAAGGGTGCACTTGTTGTTGCATGGGGAAACATTGAAGGTACACTTTACCTGATCAATAAAGTATCTGATTCCATTACAGTTGTAGGACAGATAGACACAAAAAGAAGATTGTGTACTAGGCAACTTGGATTTCAGATCATGTTGTCCAGCTTGAATTTTTGTGAAGACTGTCCACTGGGCAAATAGATGAAGGTTTTATTCTCCAAAGTTGGAAGAGACTTGAATGACAAAAAACTCGAGTTGGTGCATATAGATGTAAGGGGGCCAAGTTCTACTTCTTCCATTGGTGGAACCACATATTTCATCACCTTCATTGATGACCATATAAAGAAGATTTGTGTTTACTTTTGAAAGCATAAATCTGATATGTTTAATGTGTTTGGAAAGTGGTTAGCTTTAGTGGAGAATGAGACAGGATTGAAGTTTATGTGCTAGAGATCTAATAATGGCAATGAGTACTATGATAAGGAGTTTGAGGAGTTTGTGCCTTGAGACGGATCAAGAGGGAATGTACAGTTCCTTGAACACCACATCAAAATGGTGTTGTATAGTAGATAAACAAAATGATCACAAAAAGAACCAGGTCTCTCAAAGCAGTTCTAAGCTGAAGCTGTTAACATGGCGGTGCACTTGATTAATAGGGGACCTTCCATTCCTCTAAATAAAGGGATTCTCGAGGAGGCGTAGAGCGGAAAGGAGGTAAAACTAAACCACCTCAAGATATTTGGCTATTCATCCTATGTGCATGTTGATGCAACATCCATGAGCAAGCTTGATGCAAAGGTAATCAAGTGCACATTTATTTTATATGGTGTGAGCGAGTTTGATTACAGATTTTACGAATCAAAACAGAAAGTTATCAGAAGTAGGGATGTCACTTTCAATGAGATTGAAATGTACAAAGATTGTATTGGAGTCAGGACTGATTCCAAGGTTGCTTGAGATGGTGAGCCTTGGCACATAGAAGTTGATGACATCATTGAGCCAGATGAGTGTGTGCATGAAGATACTCAAGAGGGTGTTGATATTGAACAACAAACACCTATGTTGTGTATATCCACAAGAGTTATAAGACCATCACAGAGGCACTCTCTCTCTTTATTTTATCTATTGCTAATGGATGGTGGTGAATCAAAAAACCTTGAAGAGGCCTTTCAAGTAAGAGATTCAATCAAGTGGGAGGCCGGCATGAATGATGAAATGACATCACTCATGTTAAATAAAATATGAGAGTTTGCAGCCATACCAGCTGAAAAGAAAGCACTTTAGAACAAATGAGTTTATCAGGTGAAGGAGGAACCAGATGGGAGCAAATGATATAAGGAGAGACTTGCAGTAAAGGGCTTCTAGCAGTGGTATAGAGTGACTATAGTGAGATCTTCACCCCAGTTGTGAAGATGATAGCCATCAAGTTGTGTTGAATATTGTTGCAGTTGAAGATTTGTACCTTGAGCGAATGGATGTTAAAACTGCATTTCTTCATGGAGAGTTGAAGGAGGAGCTGTACATGAAACAACTAAAGGGGTACAAATCTCAAGAGAAAGTAAAAGGTGAGCTAGTGTGAAAGCTCAATAAGAGCCTCTACAACTTGAAACAAGCACCTAGACAATGGTACAAAAGAATCGGCAGGTTCATGTCAGAAATTGGTGCAGAGATGGCAGACAGGTCACAATGGTTACATAAAATAGTATAAGTCCCCCTATATAATTCTATTGTTGTATGTGGATGATATGTTGTTTGTAAGATTGAACAAGGGGGATACAAGGATACTGAAAGAGTAGATCTCAATGGAGTTTGACATGAAGGACTTGGAGTCGGCCAAATAGATTCTTGGGATAAGAATCAACAGGGAGAGAATGCCGGAATTCTGAACCTGCCTCTTAAAGGCTATGTTGAAAAGGTGATGAAAATATTAAACATGAGCAAATCAAAGTCAGTGAGCACTCCCTTAGTAAGTCACTTCAGCTTATCAAAGGATCTAATGCCTAAGTTTGAAGAAAAGAAGGAACATATGTTGAAAATTCCTTATACTTTAATAGTTGGAAGCTTGATGTACATGATGATTTACACAAGATCAAATATTGCACATGCAGAGGGAGTTCTTAGTAAATTCATGAGAAAAATAAGGAAGCACAATTAGGATGTGCTCATGTGGATTATGAGGTATCTGAAAGGTACAAGAGGAAAAGTACTTGGCTTTGGAAGATCTGACATTTCTTTATAGGGCTATGTAAGCTCAGATCTTATAGGAGATGTTGATCGTTAAAGGAGCACTACAAGATATGTATTCATATTGTAAAGTACAATAATGATCTGATATCTATGAGCAATAAAATATTATTGCTTTATCTACCACTAAGGCAGAGTGCATTGCCTTTACTGAGCTAGTAAGAAGATGATCTCGCTAAAGAGTTTTATGGCAGAATTGGCCAAGGAGCAGAAGGATGTGAAGCTCTACAATGATAATATGAGTGTTATTCACCTTGTGAAGAATGCAGCATTTCATGCTAGGAAGAAGCACATACAATTCAGTACCATTTCATATGGACACTATTGGAAGCACGGCACCTTAGATTGGAGAAGATTCATACTTTGAAGATTCTCGCTAACATGCTTACGAAAGCAATAATAATGGAGAAAGTGTAGCTATGTGCTACTTTAGTTGGCCTCAGCACGTGACAAGAGAGCGGGGGTGAGCCTCTCTAAGTTCTTGACAGAGATTGAAGAAGACAATAAAGAATTAAGGTTATAAGAGGGATGATTCCAAAAGGTTTGTAAGTGGGAGCTTTTTATGTTGTGGTGACCATTCAAATTATCATGGAGATACTAATAGAGTTCCGATGAGCTTCCGAGAGGTTCCGAGGTGATTCTGAACAGAATTTGGAAAGCTCAACTGCATCAGGCGCCACAACGCGCCATTGCAGCCAACAAACAGAGACTAGGCCACCGCAACACGCCCTGGCGGACGAAGTTTAAAGGCTAGGACCCTGTCACGTGCTGTAGCATGTCCCAGCGGGAAGCAAAAGGAGATTGGGGCGCTGTAGTGCGCCCCAATGGTAGACAGCCAGAAACTAGGGCGATACAGCGAGTAGTGATGCACCCCGGTGCCAAGCACCCAATACTAGCGCGCTGCAGCGCATGCCCTGGTGCCTGGCTACCTGAGGCCTGGATGCTATCACGCATTGTAGAGCCTAGCGGATTTCTGCTCGAGTTCAAGTTTTGTCCTAAGTAATTTGGGGGGTATTTTGGACTATTTGGGGTCCTAATTTGAGTTGGGTACTTAAAGGAAATATACGGAGGAGTTTCCTATGTAATTGTAAGTGTTGGCTAGGGATTTGGTTGATGTTGGAGAGAACCCTAGGTGTGGTGGTTGTTGCTCTCTTTCTTTTTCATAGAGTAAGAGTTGGTGTTCTCTTTTAGAGAAGAAATTGATCGGGAGGCTTTGTAAGCGGTAGACCTTTCTTTCTTTTATGAAGGTGAAGCTCAATGTAACTATGTAGTCCTTATGCATACATAGTGGAATTTCTGTATGGTGTGGCAACATAATTTTTCCTATCATTGGGTTTTTCATATAAAATCATTGTTATTAGAATGCTTATATGTGGATGCATGTTCATGTGCTGTGTTACTTTTTGTTGTATTTGTAATTTTAATACTTTCTTGGTAACCGTCAATGCAACCCCGATTCTTGAGCACAAATCGCTTCCGCCGCGGTGCTCGTGTAGGTGTCTAGATCCTACAACAACAACATACTTTCTAAATACTTTATTCTATGTAAATATAAAGTAATTGCAGAATAATCATATTGTATTGTAATTTGATTTTACTGAAATTAAATTATACTGCAAATCCAATGTACCAATCTCTTGATCTAAAAAATAGGTCAACTGCCGCCTCTAAGCTCGATACTTCTCTGTCACCTTGTCCTATTTTATAATCCTTGGGATGCCACAATCACGCAAGGTATTATTCATATAGTCGGAGTTATGAATCGCTTGATAATAGATTCAAAAAAGCTACACTAAGGTGTCAGGTGGATTTTACTATAAGATGCTATGATTTTAAAAAACATCAATGAGATGATGATTTAGGTAGAGATCTTCATGGGGAAAATATCATCATCTGGGTAGAGATCTTAATACATATCTGATAATGTTGAATTTTCAAAACATTCATCAGATGATTATTTGGGTAAAGATCTAAATGGTAGAAAGATCATTAATATATATGTATTTATACATGGAAGATATCTATAAATTAGGGTTAAACATGGAAAATATCTATCATTAATATATATTTATTTATACATGGACAGATGTTTTGATTTCAAAATATTGTTTTTTATTTCTACCACTAAATATGTGGATGCCATAGAGTTGATCGGGAAAATTTTCATCCGGGGTTAGGGTTTTTCATGGATAGGGCTGGCAATTTGACGAGAAACTTAAAATTCGAACTCGGTTCCACTCGAACTCGAGACATTTTGAAACTTGACTCGAATTTTCTAGTCGAGTTCGACTTATATGTCTTAACTCCAACCCTAATTAAAATGAGTCAAAATGACTCAAACTCGACATGAACACGACTCAAATCGAACTCAAACAAATTTGAGTCGAGTTCGAGTATGGGTTAACTCGACTCGAACTCGATTCAAAGCCAGCACTATTCCTTTGATTGAATTTATTCATTTGATTGAATTTATTAATTGAAGAAACTTATTCAACTTTTTCTTGATTATTAAAAAGAAAGAAAGTTTTCATAAAACTACTTAAAATGCAAGATAAAAACGGGGTAGGAAAATATATTACTTTCAAGCATGCTCTTTTTCATTTTAAAATCTCTTTGTAATTTTTTTAATCTTTTGAATAAATAAAAAACTTAGGTGTTTTCTTAAATATTCATCAAACATCTCTCAAAAATACAAAATATATAGAAACTTTTACACTGTAATTTAATTTTGTGTACACATATATAGAAACGGCATAACGTACGGTGGGGAAGTCACGTGGAGCCCCTCTCCTGTGACTGCGGCGCGAGAGCTTCTTCCTACGACGCATCGTACGAGCTCCCTCTTCTCCAACGTGAAGAACAACCTCTTCTTTGGGATCATCCACGATTTTCACTATTGTGGCCCCATAAGAATGTATAATTTAAATTCAAATTCTAATTTTAAGAAGTTATTTTTGGAGCTGTACAATATCTTTCAATTTTGAAAGTAATAATGGTGGAGAATATTAATTGAATTTTTAATTATGATTTTGACTAATGAAACTCAAATAATATGAGTTAAATACTAATTTTAAGTTATTTAATGATAGCGATATACCGAAAAATATATTTTAAAGTATTATAGCAACTCTCATATTAAATTACATATTTGCAATGATAAATAGAGCTACATGAAAACGTGTCGTAGCATAGAGATGCTAATAGAGCTCCAGTGAGCTTCGAAGAGGTTCTGAGGCGTTCCTGAACAAAGTTTGGAAAGCTCAACTGCATCAAGCGCCACAGCGCGCCATGGCTTTCCTTGGGGGACAGTAAACAGATACCAGGGCACAGCAGCCCGCCCTGGCGGATGAAGTTTAAAGGCTGGGACTCAGTTACATGACGTAGCACGTCCTAGTGGGAAGCAAAAAAAGATTGGGGCGCTGTAGTGCCCCCCAATGGCAGGCGTCCAAAGACTAGGGCGATACAGCGAGCCGTGATGCACCCTAGTGCCAGAGCACCCGAGACTAGGGCGCTGCAGTGCGCGCCCTGGCGCCTGGCTACCTGAGGCCTGGCCGCTAGCACGCGTCGTAGAGCCTAGCGAATTTCTGCTCGAGTTCAAGTTTTATCCTAAGTAATTTGGGGGATATTTTGGAGCATTTGGGTCCTAATTTGAGCTGGGTACTTAAAGGAAATATATGGAGGAGTTTCCTATGTAATTGTAAGTGTTGGCTAGAGCTTTGGGTGATGTTGGAGAGAACCCTAGGTGAGGTGGCTGCTGCTCTCTTTTTTCTTCGTAGAGTAAGAGTTGGTGTTCTCTATTAGAGAACAAATCGATCGGGAAGCTTTGTAAGCTGTAGACCTTTCTTTCTCTTATAAAGGTGAAGCTCAATGTAACTCTGTAATCCCTATGCATACATAGTGGACTTTTTGTATGGAGTGGCTCCGACCATTTGGGGTCATAATTTGAGCTGGGTACTTAAAGGAAATTTACGGAGGAGTTTCCTATGTAATTGCTAGTGTTGGCTAGGGCTTTGGCTGATGTTGTAGAGAAGCCTAGGTGAGGTTGCTGCTGCTCTCTGTCTTCTTTATAGAGTAAGAGTTGGTGTTCTCTATTAGAGAAGAAATCGATCGGGAGGTTTTGTAAGCGGTAGACTTTTCTTTCTCTTATGAAGGTGAAGCTCAATATAACTCTGTAATCCCTATGCATACATAGTGGAATTTCTGTATAGTGTGACTCCGTAATTTTTCCTATCATTGGGTTTTTCATGTAAAATCATTGTTGTTAGAATGCTTGTGTATGGATGCATGTTCATGTGCTGTGTTACTTTTTATTGTATTTGTAATTTTATTATTTTCTTGGTAATCGTCAACGCAACCCCGATTCTCAAGCACAAATCGCTTCTGCTGCGGTGCTCGTGTAGGTGTCTAGATCCTACAACAACAACATACTTTCTAAATACTTTATTCAATGTAAATATAAAGTAATGGCAGAATAATCAGATTGTATTGTAATTTGATTTTATTGTAATTAAATTATACTGCAAATCCAACGTACCAATCTCTTTATCTAAAAAATAGGTCATCTGTCGCCTCTAAGCTCGATAGTAAAAGTGCAAAAAGCCATCAGATTGCACTCAGGAGCATAGGACGCATCTCCGTCACATTGTCCTATTTTATAATCCTTGGGATGCCACAATCAGGCAAGGTATTATTCATATAGTCTGAGTTGTGAATTGCTTGATAATAGATTCAAAAAAGCTAGACTAAGGTGTCAAGTGGATTTTACTATAAGATGTTATGATTTTTAAAAAAATCAATGAGATGATGATTTAGGTAGAGATCTTCATGGGGAAAGGATCATCATCTGGGTAGAGATCTTAATACATATCTGATAATGTTGAATTTTCAAAACATTCATAAGAAGATTATTTGGGTAAAGATCTAAATGGTGGAAAGATCATTAATATATATGTATTTATACATAGAAGATATCTATAAGTTAGGGTAATACATGGAAGATTTCTATCATTAATATATATTTATTTATACATGGAAAGATGTTATGATTTCAAAATAATGTTTTTTATTTCAACCACTAAATATGTGGATGCCATAGAGTTGATCGGGAATATTTTCATCTGGGGTTAGGGTTTTTCATCAATAGGGCTGGTAATTTGACCTGAAACTTAAAATTTGAACTTAATTCGGCTCGAACTCTAGACATTTTGAAACTCAACTCAAATTTTCTAGTCAAGTTCAAGTTATATGTCTTGACTCCAACCCTAATTAAAATGAGTCAAAATGACTCAAACTCGACACAAACACGACTCAAATCGAACTCAAACAAATTTGAGTCGAGTTCCAGTATGGGTTAACTCGACTCGAACTCGATTCAGAGCTAGCCCTATTCCTTTGATGGAATTTATTGATTGAAGAAACTTATGCAACTTTTTCTTGATTATTCAAAATAAAGAAAATTTTCATAAAACTACTTAAAATACAAGATAAAAAAGTGGAGGAAAATATATTTCTTTCAAGCATGCTCTTATTCATTTTAAAATCTCTTTGTAATTTTTTCCATCTTTTGAATAAATAAAAAGCTTAGGTGCACAACTCTTAAATATTCATCAAATATCTCTCAAAAATACAAGATATATAGAAACTTTTACACTGTAATTTAATTTTGTGTACATATATATAGAAATAGCATAATTTGCAGTGGGAAAGTCATGTGGAGCCACTCTTCTGTGACTGCGGCAGGAGAACTTCCTACGACGAGTCGTGCGAGCTCCCTCTTCTCCTACGTGAAGAACAACCTCTTCTTCGGGATCATCCACGACTTTCACTATTGTGGCCCACTAAGTATTTATAATTTAAATTCAAATCCTAAATGAATTTTTAATCATGATTTTGACTAATAAAACTCAATTAATAAGAGTTAAATACTAATTTTAAGTAATTTAATAATACTAATATTCCAAAAATATGAAAACGTGCACTAGACTACAATCTTCAACAACTTATACTTATCCAATCCACTAACTGAAAATCATCACATATTCAAGTGAAAATGGAGTTGAAATTTTTATTTTTAAAATTAATTAGTTCTTAAATATAAAATAAATATTTGAACAATAAAATTTGAAGGAAAATGCTATGGTTACACAAGAATATACACTAAAAAGTATTCGGGATCAATTAAAATTTTTTTTTTTGTAATTTTTATATATAGGTCTTATCAAAAAGTGCATTCAACCAATAATCTACTTACACATTAGTTGACATATCATCTATATATTTTGGTGTATACTAGCGTGTAAGTGTAGCAATACTCAAATTTGAATCCAAAATTTAAAATAACAACTCCTAATTGGTTGAATCTCAACTACTAAGCCCTCAGTTTTTGTTTTACTGTTAATTTATTGAATGGATTGCAGTAAGCATCAAACAAATTAATAGCAACTCATAAATTATTTATAATTTTTAATAAATTTTTTATCATAAATTTATTAGTGAATCTCAAGAGAAATATTATTTAGACTTGTTGATATGTATCCTAAAAAAACATATTCATTGAGATTTGGACATCATTTATTAATGTTTTTTATTTATTTACATTAAAATAATGCAAATATTATTTCTAAAGTTTGCATTGAAATGATATCAAAATCTTATTAAATGAGTTTTTTAGCTTACCATTTCAAGCATTTCTCCTTTCAACAAATACCTACTATAATATGATAATTGTAATTTTATATTTTGATATATATATATATATATATATATATATATTTAAATACAAGCTTTGGAAACTATAGGCCGTACAATTTCATTCTCCTCTCTTTATATTTTTTTCGAATAAAATTGAGATAAATTTTATGGCATTTCTTAAAATAAATTTCTTGATTAAAGTTAATTTAACATTAAATTTTAAAACTTTATAATGATACGATACTGCATTTTTTTATTTAAATCTTTTATTTTTGTATTTTTGAGGGGTCTCTTTTGTCTTTCTGTGCATGTTTTTCTCCATTTGTGAACGGTCATACGTATTTCCATAGCCTTATTTGAAAATTTGGAAAAATATAAAGATAAGACTATCCGTTTCTTAAACACATGCGTAATTATTGAAGACAAATTGTTTCTCCATTCTCCAAATAAAATTATTTTATTGAACTAAAGCAAAATAATATTAGGATTGCTTAAAAAAATAATAAGCATAATTAAGCCTTAAGTGCTTCTGATAAAGGCGATTAGGCGACCACCGCAAGAAATAGGAAGGACGTGTGACTTTTATGACCGTTAGTTGCTGTGCAGTTGACTTCCCATAAGATGTCTACTATTTTTTTGTAGTCCTACAAAAAAAATATATTCAAAATAACTTTATTTTTGCTTACACGCAAGAGCACGTAGTCTGAAGTAATAATTGAGCGGCGAGTTCCGAATTTTATCGTCCTCTGAGATTAAACTATGGTTCAATAAATAATTTCTTGTTTACAGTAAAACCTGCTAAAGTGATATTGCTGGGACCAGAGGTAGGATATCACTTTATACAAGTTATCACTTTAGGTAGGTACAGTACATACAGTATCATACACACACGTTTTCCTTTTTTTTACCGTTGTCGTTTGTACTGATAGGGCGTTAGTTCGTGGCTGCTCGTACCCGCGTGCCGGGGGAAGTTCCACAGAAAAAAAACCCCTGTTTGCGTGTGGGTGTATCGGAGTGGTGCGAAAGAGCACGTCATCGTTTGCCCTCAGCAAACGGAACCCGCTGTCCACCTCAGGAACCGCGTTGCAAGTACCACCCCGTCACATCCTCGTGCGCAAAGTCTTCTCCGTGCTGAAGAAAGGTCAGCAATACACCACGATGACGGACGAGGTCCGCCACGTCCTCGTACGGTACAAGAAAGATCATCCTGGTGCCACATAGAAATAGCTGATCAAGTGGCTGGAGGACACTCATCAGCTCAAGGTCAGCCAAGCAACGGTGTCGGGAACATTCAAACGGTCGGCGGAACTGCTCACCAAGGCCACCACCTCCAACCTCAGTTCCAAGCGTCAGAAGACGGTGAAATTCCCTGTCACAGAGGCTGCCTTAGCCGAATGGTTCCTTGCCAACCAGGAACACGTCAACCTGAGCGGGGACCTCATACGTGAGAGCGCAATGAAGATCATTGACCGCCTGTACCCGGATCACACGTCGTTTGAGTTTTCAAATGGCTGGCTTGAAGCTTTCAAGGTCCGTCATGGGATCAAGAAGCATCGCAGGTTCGGGGAAAGCGGTTCAGTCGACATGACTACTGTTGCAGCTGCCCTTCCGGGAATTCGTCAAGTTCTTGACGCATACGAATGGCGTGACATCTACAACATGGATGAGAGTGGGTTATTCTACCGCACGCAGGGACTGTAAGTTCAGAAAGATATCAAATGAGTTTGCCCCTGGCTAACTAAGCATCTTTGCCCGCATTACAGGCGGACAACTCCCTTGCGACAAAGCAGCACGAAGGCAGGAAACAGAGCAAGGAGCGCTTGACCCTGGCACTGTGTTGCAATGGCGACGGCTCTGACAAGCTCCCACTGTGGGTGATTGGCAAGTTTAAGAACCCCAGGTGTTTCAAGAACATCAACGTCACGTCACTTGGGTGCGTATACAGGAACAATGCGTCTGCGTGGATGACACAGATCATCTTCCTGGAGTGGCTCCGGGCATTTTGATCTCCATGTTTCCGGCCTGAAGGTCCTCCTGATCCTGGATAACTTCAGCGGGCACACTCCGGTGGAGAAGATTCCGAATCACATCCGCCTCCGGAACACGACCATTCTCTACCTGCCTCTGAACATGACCTCGAAGATTCAACCGTGCGATGCCGGCATCATCCGCAACTTCAAGGCCTACTACCATTGCCGCTTCAACCGTGCTCTTCCCCAGCGCATTGAGGACAAGGTGCCGGAGCCGGAGAAGGTCGACATTTTGGGGGCCATCCAGTTTGTCGTCCCCGCGTGGAATTATGAAGTCAATCTAACGACGATTACCAACTGCTTCCTACACTGCAAGATCCGGTCGACAGAACAGGCTGAGGCAGTTGAAAACGTCACAGAGGACGACCCATTACTCGATTAAACCTTATGGCTAAGTGAGAGACTACATAAGGAGTGAAACACGAAAGACATGAAATGATCAAGTGCACAGAAACCATTGATCTAAAGTTTTGCTCCTATCAAGGCTTTAATTTAACTTAATTGACATGTATTCACATGTACATACATCTTGATCAAAGCTAGTGGTTCGATCAAAGACAGCGCGATATGAGAATAACCTTTTCAAAGGATATTGATTTCTTAATGTTCAAAATAGAAGATATTACACAATAGGGCACATGCAATCATCACAACGAATGACAAATATAAACTCAGCATTCACATATAAATTACTATTACCAAGGTCTAGCTTGACCCTCCCTAAAAGGGAGGGTTTAGGCTACCATTAAAAAGGAATCATAAGCATAAAATATTTTTTCTATCAACGATAGAAAGACTTAAACAAAATGCAAATAAAAAGCGAGAATAGAGATAAAGAAAGAGGTTACTAAAGGAACATCCAAAAGGGTTCTCTTCGCCTCCGCCTTATCTCCATCCTCCTTCTACATCTCTCCAATGGTACCTTTAGGATTTTCCTTATTTTTCTTTCATGTGGTGTGGCTTTTATACCACCAAAAATCGTCCCTTGGGTGTCAAGGGGCATCTATATATGTCCTTGAGGCTGTTCAGGTGTCTGGGAATGCATAGCTCTATTTTGCGGACGCTGGGGTGCGCCTGGGTGCTCATACCTTTGTTTCCAGGCGTTGGGGCGTGCCAGGCATCTGGGCCCTTTTTTAAGAAATATACTCAATTTTTCTTAGAGAGAGATACTTTTCTTTATCCCATTTTATTTCGTATTTTTTTCCCTTAAGTTTCGAGTGACAACTCACACTCTTTTTTTTAGATATGCTTAATTAACATGCATTATATATTATGAGAACTTGTAAAACCTAGCACGCAAAAATCGACATAATTTCCATTTCCTTGTCTCATTTTCCCTCACTGTGAGTCTAGTGCATCAATTTAATTAGATAAAAAATTTGTATTAGTTTCATTCAATTAATTTTCATTCAATTAGATTTATGAGGGGTTATATATCTATTTACATTTATTATCAAACCAATCTTTTCAACACTACTAAACCATAATTAACAATATAATCAAAATTAATAATGACATTAACATCATATTAGGATAACTTGAATATTTTAAAATAATTTCCTTTGATTCCAATTTATTGAGAACAGTAAGAACTAAGTAACAAATTATAATGGAAATATTACTATACTAAAGCAAGAAAAATAAAAATGAAAAACTAATTACTATTTTGGAATTAAATCACAAGGAGTATTAAAGGAATGAAATGCCTAATAGAATAACGGCATACTCCCAACTATACTCAAAATTTCTCATGCTCCATTGTTGACATACACACACACACTCTTCATAAAACCAGCAATAAGCAAAAAACATAAGCATAAGAACATATGTTGGTTTTCCTCTCAACCAATGCTTGGTTTAAAATTTTTAGCTCGAACAATAAGAGTTTATATCCTTTTGGAATCTCTTTCCATATTTTAATTAAGGCTTTGGGATGTACATGAGAATTCTTGACAATGCAATCCTTATGGATATCAGTTGTGCTATCTTTCTTCTTCCAAACCTAGCATATATTATCTAACTTAATATAAGTCTTCTTTTTCATCTTTTTTCCTCTCTTCCCATGTCCTGCCTTTCATTTTTAACTCAACATATCAAACTCATCATTAACCAAAAATAAATAAGAGACATAAACATAAAAATATATGTAGGGTTGCCTCCCAATCAGCGCTTGAATTAGCGTTCTTAGCTTGACCAATAATTGTTTATATCATTTTGAAACATCTTTGGGATGTGCATGAGCTTTCTTAACAATATAAAATTTATGGATATCAGCCTTGCTATCTTTCCTCTTCCAAACTTAGCCTATATTATTTGACTTAGCATAAGTATTATTTTCCCTCTTTTTCTCTCTTGTCACATATCACCTTTTGTTTGTTAATCAACTTATCAAACTCATCATTAACCTCATTCTTGACTTCATCTTGCAAAAAGGCGTATAATTCAATTTTGTTAAGAGCACATTCTAAGCATTTTTCCACAACTTTAACTTGCAAATAATTCTCATTAAGATTTCTAGGGGATTTTATGATATTAGAGATGTTACAAATAGTTCTTACACCTTTACAATGTTGTATCAAATACCTTATTCCACATCAATTAAAGTCTTACCTATTGCCAAATATTGAGGGAATGATACTGATGACTTGTAAGGAGCAGGTTTTGTGACATGTTTGATTGTTGGTTGATCTTCTTCATCTCTATCTTTCTATAATTTTTCTTATCATGCTTTAGGGATTTTAGTGGGTGACCCTACTCTCAAATCCCTTGAATCATCAATGTTGGTTATAGGGATTAGAGCTCCTCCATTGCGCAATGCCACTGCTTGTACTTGTTCTTGACTATGCTTAGTAATAATTGCCATAGAGGTTGGTCTATACATTAATTGTTACCATATCGACTTTGTGTGCCTCAATCCTTTTATCAATGCTTTCTTGCCTTATGAGTGATGATTCACTTCTACACAAATATGCATCAATTCCTTGCTTTGATTCAATTAAGTCATTGCACTGATTCTTCCATACCCAGTTGTAAGGATTTATCTACACAAGATTCTTTGTATTAGAAGTACATTAATTACCGCATATTAAAAATATGCTTCGATTATTAGGAAATAAATGTGTCTCTTGGTTGGTATATTCTTTCAATAGGCCATTGATAAGAGTTAATAGCCATTTCCTCTAATAGATTGTATGCTTTCTCTTTAATCTTATTGTATATTGATCCCCTAGTTGCCACTTCTATAAGGGTCTTGGTGCTTGTATTTAACCCATTTTAATAGTTTACACTTGGCGTCATAATGGTAACCATGATGTGGACATTTCCTTGAATCTCTACCAGTTATTACATAATGACTCTCTAAGGTTATGGTAAGAATCGGTGTGGTTTTTTATGTTAAATCTTAATTTCCTTCTCAATATATGTAAGGTTCTCTCAATCTTGGGGTTAAAAAGTAAATTTTACTTACACTCACTTTGCATACATGAATTCTAATTTAATTATAACACTTATGCAAGAACTCAGAATCACACAAATCATTGATGATAACAGTTAATGAAAGAACATGCAACATATTTGCCAGGAATGATAATAAATTAAAATAAAAATATAGAAAGAAAATAAAATAATAAAAATAAACCATAAACATAAAAGTGTCTAAGTCACTAATTTAAGAAGTTCACTATTATTGTCAATTTAATCCCCGACAACAATTTAAGTCACTAATATCATTCAACCTAACCAATTTACAAATAAGGAATCACAACACAGATATACAAATGTAGATATGTAAAAGTAACTCAAGTATTTAAGTCTAGTTTAATTATTACAAAACAATTAAAAGAATAAATTAAGAGAGAATATAAGCATTCCCTCCCTTAAACTAAATGTGCAAGAAATTTTTAAAAGTAAGCGGAAGCCATTCATTTTAGGAGCTCTTCATGCACTAGGATGTGCATTACCTGAATCAAAGAGCTCTTGATCTATCATATTTTGGTATCTAAATATGATAGGGTAAAGCTTATATAAGAAAAGGTGTAGTTAGACTAAACAGTCTAAGCACATTTTAAGATTAGCTATATTTTAAGTTAATAGGATATCACATATATAATTTACAATTTAATCTAAGCAGCGGAGCTATAAAAAGCTGTCAAATAAAGGAAATGAAGTAGACATAACTGTAAAGTAGATAGTAAAAATAAGCTGAGTAAGAATACTCACTTATATATAAGTCCTAGCTTGCATCCAAAAATGGTAAGGAAAAAGTATCCTAAAAGGCTAGAAACTACTATGTGCATTTAAAGTAATTAAAATGAAAGTAATACATGTTCAATGAAATTAATACTAAGTAAGCAAATGAAATATGGTGAAACATTAAACAGAATTATGCAACATACACTGCATTCTAAATGAACTGTAAGTAAGCAAAATACAATACTGAAAATGGAGAGTATAAAGCATATAAAGTAAAGGAGTATCTTAGACTTTTAGTCTAAGACAAGCACAACTTAGAACTATGAAAAGTAAACATAACTAAATAGCATGAAGAGATCTTACAATCAATAAGATTGTATAAGAACTCTTATATTATTTATTGAAGTAGTATTTAGAAAATATCTCATTATGCAGGAACAATCTATAGAAAGGGACAAGGAGTTAAGTACGTCTGTCTAACTAGATACAGTGGGGGGGTCGAACATTCACATTTACACTACCCTCTCTAAAATGTGAAGTCCTATTATAAGTGCTATAATTCTTATTCTATTTGCCATAAGGCATTCCCTTTAAAGTTTTATGAAACTTTTATTTATGCACAATGATATTGTATGAATATTCAAGGAAATAGCTCAAAGCTAAGCAAGCATTCAATAAATTTCAATAATTGTAAACTATGTGACATCCCTTTTTTATCTAAATTTTAATGATCTACTTAATGATTAGAGCTAATTGAGCTCCCAATTGACTTATATACATATATATATATATATATATATATATATATATAGATTCTTAAGTCAATTATAATTAATTGTAGAGGAAAGAGAAGTTTGGAAAATAATATTTTTAAGTAATTGGAAATTCATCCTACACAAAATCTAAACTAATCAAATCAAATAGAATAATGATTAAAGTTTAAGAAAAGTAGTTAGGAAGAGTAAAATTTATAGTTTACTAAGCTAAAAAAAGTATAAGCTAAATGAAATTTTATAGTTTCATCTAGTTAGATTACAAACTATAATGTATCAATCAATTTAATCATAACATATCTAAGATTAATCGATGTTGAGTATTTGAATGTAAGGAAAGAACTAGATTATTTCCTACAAGAACTAATTCATTTATCGTTGTAGGCTAATGGAAATCTATTAGCTTTTTTAAAGCATGAAAGGGAAGTATTGTTCTCTAATTTAAATTAATTGGGAATTAATTTGGAAGGTTAAAGACTATAGAGATATGTGCTAATCATCTAGTGATTGTTTGGGCACTAGTCATATCATGAGTTCTTATAAAGAACTTTAAATTAGTAATTGAAAGTGTAAAGCTAATTATAATACAAAAGAAATTGAAAGATTCTTAAGTTAATCTAATAGGAAACTAAATGAGAAGTAAAAACATGCAGAAACATAATAATCTCACTCTATTTCTAATAATTGTGAAAAAATGTCTATTGTATTTACTTAATAGCAAGTTAACATACAAGTCTTCAACTATTTATAAGTTTAGATGAAGATAGCAATATTAAGGAACAAACATTTTTCCAATTTAATAAATAGAACGTTTATTCTAATTTAAGTCTAGCATGACATAAGTAATTGAATTTACATTATAAAATCACGATTACAATATTTTCCAAATGAAATAAGACAAGATAATCTTATAGTTTATCAATTTACTAGAAGATGAAATTAAAGAACAATTCATTAAAGAGCTATCATTAACTTTGTTTAAAGCATATGAGTTTAGTTCTAATTAAGTTCCAACAAAATTAAACTATATGTAACTTTACCTTCCTATTACATGAAATACAGCAATACATTCAAGTCAGGTAATCTAAATTCCATATGAAGCATACATGAAATAGAAGGATCAAACTTAGCATATGTTATGCAATTATTCTATTTAATTCATTCATGTAATAATTCTACATATGAAAATGATCAATTTTAGAAGTTCTAAGCATTTCCAATTCATAAATCACATTGATATAAGAACTATTAATAACATTATGAATAATTCAATTTGAAAAGTTGCATACATTTCATTCAATTTAATCCAATCCTAAGTAATTTTACAATATAAGAAATTCAATTTAAATGAGCATTAAATAATTCCAATCATTACATCAACAGAAAATAAGATTTAAACATACACTTTAAACTATATAAGGGATAATAAAATGACATGAAATTGCTGTCCTAGGGATCACACATCCTAAAACAAGCATTTATGAAAAATAAGAAATTAACATTTATGCTAAATTTAGGCGTTAAATATCTAAAATGTCCAGATGGGCTTAGTTTTCAGCTAATCGGGGAGACGTGTTATTCCTCCCCGAGTGGCGCACCGCTCCGCCACCGATATGATTGTATTTAACTCTTTTGCGCACGGCGACTGGGCGGGGCGCTACAGCAAATTATCCAGTGATTATTTGGGCACTAGTCATAGCATGAGTTATTTTAAATAACTTTAACTTAGCAATTGAAAGTGTAAAGCTAATCATAATACAAAAGAAATTGAAAGATTCTTATGTTAATCTAACATGCAACTAAAGGAGAAGTAAAAACATGTAGAAACATAAGAATCTAATTCTAATTTTAAGAATTTTGACATGATGTCTATTGTATTTACTTAATAGCAAGTTAACATACAAGTCTTCTACTATTTAGAAGATTAGATGAAGATAGGAATATTATGGACATTTAGCCAATTTAATAATTAGAATTCTTATTCTAATTTAAGTCTAGCATGGCATAAGTAATTGAAACTACCTTATAAAATCATGATTACAACATTTTTGAAATGAAATCAGATATAAGATAATCTTATAGTTTATCAATTTACTAGAAGATGAAATGAAAGAACAATTCATTAAAGAACTATCATTGACTTAATTTAAAGCATATGAATTTAGTTTTAATCAAGTTCCAACAAAATTAAACTACATGTAACTTTACCTTCTAGTTACATGAAATATGGCAATATATTCAAGTCAAGTAATCTAAAGTCCATATGAAGCATACATGAAATAGAAGGATCAAACTCAGCATATGTTAGCAATTATTCTATTTAATTCATTTATGTAATAATTCTACATATGAAAATGATCAAATATAGAAGTTCTAAACATTTCCAATTCACAAATCATATTGATATAAGAACTATTAATAACCTTATAAATAATTCAATTTGAAAAGATACATACATTTCATTCAATTTAATCCAATCCTAAGTAATGCTACAATGGAAGAAATTCAATTTAAATGAGCATTAAACAATTCCAATCATTACATCAATAGAAAATAAGATTTAAATATACACTTTAAAACTATATGAGGGATAATGAAATTAAATGAATTTGCTGTCCTAGGGATCACACATCCTAAAAAAAGCATTTATGAAAAATAAGAAATTAATATTTATGATAAATTTAGGTGTTAAATATCTAAAATGTCCAAATATTGTCCAAATGATATGCTATACATGTAAATGCGATTCTTATATCCTAAAGAGTAAAATGACATTAACTAGGTTGAATTTGGACAACATTGATTTTTTTAGGATTTGGAGGGGTCTTGATTAGGCTTGAAATGTCACTAGGAGATCTAGGGTTCAAAACCTAAGTTTGATCTCATATTATTGTTTCTCACATTTTTTGTGTATGAAATAGACTATTTAAATGTCCAATTTGGATAATTATAGATCAAGTTATGATATAAATAATATTGGATGAAATAATTAATTTAATAATTCAACTGAATTAGGAATTCATGAAATTAACTTCCAGATGAATTTCTATCATGTTATTATCAATTCCCACCTCTTTATAGATGAAATAAATATGTATATATATATATATATATTTATAGAATTTAATTTAAGTATTCTTAAAGTTATTCTACAAATGAAAATCTTATTAAGTAAGGAATTATCATTTCATTTTGAATGAATTTAACTAATGTTTTTATATTTATTTGAATTAAGGATTAAAAAATTTAATCCTTAGAAGGAAAAAAATTACAATCCCAATCTCAATTAATTTTTCTACAAGATTTGAAAAGTATAAAGACACATAAAATGGTAAGATTTAATTTATATAGATGAAATCATTAAATTAACTAAGAAAATGATAAATTTTATTAATTACATAATAATCAAAATT
Organism: Gastrodia elata; assembly: GCA_016760335.1. Classification (NCBI taxonomy): domain Eukaryota; kingdom Viridiplantae; phylum Streptophyta; class Magnoliopsida; order Asparagales; family Orchidaceae; genus Gastrodia; species Gastrodia elata. The sequence continues at coordinate 35,422,779 of CM028680.1, read as the reverse complement.
CTAGAATTTATAAAATTATTTCCAATCTTACAGCCCATTAAATTGAAATATGATGTTCTTCTATAAAATAAAAGAACTTAAATTATAATGCACTGTGATTTAAAAGATCAATTAAGACAGTAATATTCTCCTTATAGTTCATAATACCCACTTAACTAAACCTTTAATGCAAGCATTAATAACATTAAATAAAAGGTAAGCTTAATGGGCCGCAACTTACTGACCCATTAATCCTTCTCCTCTTTGTCAACCTGAAATGGGATCAACTGGAATATACCCTAAAATGTCGATCTCTTAGACGCTCTTCCTTTAGCTTATTACAGATCGTGTATCACGACAGCAAGAGTGGAGTACAATAAGGAAAAGAATAGTTATTGACAATTTCATTTAATCTCAATTATTTCGAAATAGACAAAGCCATCTATTGAAGAATAACTAATGGATTATTAAGTAAAGGTAAAGTGCAAAGAATTTGAAAAGAGAAAAATATACAGGTAATTTCATTTCCCTTACAAAGGTTTCCAAAGTTCGAACTGCAGCCCATACAATTACCAATAAATTGAAGAAGATTCAATTATATAAAACCAACCGTTAATCATTAATTGAAGAATTGTCAAGAACATATCAGAGGTTTTAAAATAGATTATGTGCTGAAGAAAGGAATGTGAATGGAGTATGGTACCTTCATTCTTGTTTTCTGATTTAGGGTTAGGGCAGTTAGTGGATCCGCTTCCAAAGGTAGCAGACATTCTTCAAGAACTCAATGCAGCTTTTATGTTTAGGGTTTCACAAATGAAATGCTCTTTTTCACTCAAACTACGACAACCGGTGCTTCAGCCCTTAGGAGCTATCTCGCATAATTGAAATTGGGGGAAGGAGAAAAAAATATCATATGAAAGACATGCAGGAAGAATATACACCGTGAAAAGGAGGTTAAAGGTATGGTCTGCACCCGATCACGCTTCACAATCGGGAAGACGTACAATAAATCAATTTTGGCCGTCCAATTCTCTTGGTGCGCATGATGTAAGTGAACGGCTTTATCAGGCCTTAAGAAATCAAAACATCATAATCACATGATCAGATCTATTTAGGATTGATGGTATGCATCGAGCGTTAAAGCTGTTCCCTGCTTGAATGTAGTATATCGAATCCATGCCTCAATTTTAGTCGTTGGTTATTTGTTAATAATATTTAAATTATTTAATTAATTTTTTTATCCTATTTATTTAATCAAATTTAAATACTCAAACACACTCTAAAAAATCCCAAATTTTCACCATTCTTTAATTGAGTGGTGAGGAACTCAAAAATGCAATCAAATTTTTGATCGAAAGTATATTTAATTTTCCAAATTTTTTGAGTATTTAAAATTATTCTTAAAATATTTGCAAAACTTTTGACAACTTCCAAACACTTCCAAAATACCACCCCTATCTAATTTTGGTGTGGTGAGAACAATGGTGGACTCCATTTTTTATTCTTAGGTCTAAATAAATTACGTATTTTCAGAATTATCAGAAAACTAAGAAATATTAAAAATTGACAAATAGTCTCCAAATCGCATGAAATTTGAGGTGGAGACTCTTAACACTGTTATAAGAGTGATGTAAGAGGTTTTCAGTCAATTAGGTCACTAATGAAAGGGTCACAACAATAGGGTTGTTACAGACTCCTCTCCTTAAAAAGAGTGTCGCTCTCGACACATAATAGTTAAATGACAGTAGTGCTATTATAAGGAGGAAGTCTAAATAAAATTGAATTGAAAATGGGAAAAATTATGATTACTTGATTAATGAAAGAACTCTGGGATTTTCTTTCGCATATCCTCTTCTTTCTCCCATGTGGCTTCTTTATCAAAATGATTCTGCCACTGGATCTTGATCATAGGAATACTGCAATTTCTTAATTGTTTAACATCTCTCCCTAGAATTGTTATAGGCTTAACAATGAATGTCAGATTAGGTTGTAGTTCTATTGCTGGTATCAGAACTTACTAACTAGGGTCTAGTAAGCACCTCCTTAATGATGATACATGAAACACATTGTGCATAGCTGAGAAGTCTTCAAGCAACTCTAATATGCATGTAGATCTTCTAATTCTCTCTATCACTTCAAAGGGTCCTAAGTATCTTGGACTTAGCTTTCCAAAAACACCAAATCTCTGTACACCTCTTATCGAACTTACTTTCAAATAAGCTTTATCACCCACATGGAATTTTAACTGACGATGACAAGCATCATAATATTTATTCTAGCTATATTGAGCTGCCATCATATAATGTTTAATCAGCTAATTTTTTTAGTGGTCTATTCAATTAATTCAGAACCATAAAGTTGACAGTCTCCTACTTCAGTCAAAGTAATAGGATTTGTACTCCTCCTTCCATAGAGAGCTTCATAAGAAGCCATACCAATACTAGACTGATAGCAATTATTGTAGGTGAACTCAACTAATGCTAAGTGAACTTCCATGATCCATCAAAGTAAATAACACAAAGATGTAAGAGATCTTCTAAGATCTGATTAACATAGTCAGTATGACCATCTGTCTAGGGATGGAAAGCAGTACTTAATGCTAATTTTGTCCCCAAGTCTTGCTAAATAGCAGACTAAAATCTGGAAGTGAATCTACTATCTCTGTTAAAAATTATACAATTCAGCATACCATGTAGACGGATGATCTCCTTAAAATAAATCTTAGCAACTTCTCAACAGGATCTATCTGACGAATAGATAGGAAATGAGCTGATTTAGTGAGTCTATCGACAATCACCCAAATAGAGTCAGAACCAGATCTACTCTTAGGCAAACCTACTATAATGACCTAAGTTATCACTAAGATAATTAGTACTAAACCCAACTCAAAAATCAGGATCCCGAATGACTTTAAAATTAGGGCAAACTAAAAATACTGTTGGATATAGTATAGTTTTGTGATCATAAGGCCCAAGTTTGTGAGTAATCTGGATCACGAATACTTCTGAATTAATTTTTGAATTATTTAAATTTAGAAATTTGGAAAAGTTAAACACAAGTTCAAATTTAGTAATTTTAGTGTTGTTAGATTAAGAATATTATAAAAAGGCTACAGAAAAAGTTTCATCAAAATTAGAGCTTCGGATTGACCAGACTTAATTTATGAAATTTTTATCTTTAAAAATTAATAAAAACTAAAATATTGTTCCAAACTGGAAATTTTATGCGCAAGTGTGTTTTTCTCATCAAGATACACCTCCATGTTAAGTTTTGATATTTTCTGGAAAAAGAATAAAAGAGAGAATGTAAAGAGAGAAAAAAGAGAGAAAGAGGAGAGAAAATGAAAGGATAAGAAGGAGGAAGAGAAAAACTAAATTGAACACTCATATATTTAAGTGAAAGAAGATAAAAAATTTCTTCATTGTTAAGAGAGAATAATTTATTTATTTATTTATTAAAAAAAAGCTTATAAATACACCCCCCACTCCCCTCCCATTTTCTCATCCCTCCATACTCTCTTCTCCTCTCCCACTCCCTTCCCCCACTCCCTCTTTTCCCCCACCTCTCTTCTCCTCCCATCTCCCCCTCTTCTTCCTCATATACTACTAGTTTCCCCCACCGACCTCTAGTAAAATCTCATTAACGCTAATATAGGGTAAGAAATGAGTAAGAAATAAAATATTTTCTACTCATTTCATTTCTTCTTCTTTAATAATAATAATAATGTTATTATTAATATTAATATTAATATTAATATTACTGCTATTATACTTTCATTTTAATCATTTTCTTATTTTTCTACATATATATATTTCTTAATTTCTGTAATTTTTATTTTTGTCATTTTCTTTTTTTTATAAATGTATATATTTCATAATTTCTAAAACTTTCATTTCTATCATTTTCTTTTTTTCTATATATATATATATATATATTCTAATTTCTGTAACTTTCATTTTTATTATTTTCTTTTTTTTTCTACATATGTATATATTTCTTAATTTTTGCAACTTTCAATTTTGTCATTTTTTTTATATATGTATATATTTCTTAATTTCTGCAACTTTCATTTCTATCACTTTCTTTTATATATATATATATATATATATTTATTTATTTATTTCCTAATTCATGCAACTTTCATTTCTATCATTTTCTTTTTTTTTATATATGTATATATTTTCTAATTTTTTATAACTTTCATTTCTGTCATTTTTTTTAATATATGTATATATTTCATAATGTATGCTACTTTTATTTCTATCATTTTCATTTTTTTTATATATGTATATATTTTCTAATTTTTTCAATTTTTATTTCTATCATTTTCTTTTTTTTATATATTATATATTTCCTAATTTCTGTAACTTTTATTTCTATTATTTTCTTTTTTTCTATATATATACATATATATATTACTTATAATAATAAAAATTATTATTTTTAATATATAAAGATAAATAATCAAGATAATATTAATATTAATATTTTTATTAAAATAAAATGAAAAATATTATTTTTTTTCATTTGCAGCAATTGCATCACTATTAAGCTTTGACTAACTTAGATATATTTATATGAGATTTTATGCTCAGAACTTAAAATAAATGATTAGAAATCAATATCATGAGTTCATTCAGGTTGATCTCTGGTCTGTACAGAAATATGTTAGGCTAGGACTTGATGATATCTAGAGAAATAAGAAGACTGCACATAACCTTTGAGGGGGAATGTATAGTTAGTCAATAACTCACATCTCAGATAGTTAGATAGACATATCTAACTTCTCGATTATTCTATAACTTTGTCTAACATAATAAATATTGTATATTGATATATATTTTCTTAAAATGAGTGCATATCTTAAATATATATATATATATATATATATATATATATATTGCATTAATAATTGTTAGCATATCATACTTAAATATCATATTTTATTTTCTCATGCAAAATTATGCAGCTTAAATGCAAATTTTGATATCCTACAAATCTTACTCAGACTTTTGTGTCTAATTCAATAATTTCTTTTCTTTTCTTTTCTTTTCTTCTTTTTGGTTTGCCCTATCATATACATATATATATATATATGATAGTTTAGGAGCAATCTTCGGATCAAGCCCTTGAGGAGGAGCTGATATATGATGGAGCAACCTAGATGTTGATTTTCTTAAAGTTTTAAATTTTTACTTAGCATGTAATAAATTTTATAAAATAGTTATTAAATTTATAAAGAATATGTTTCCTTTATTATTTTGGTATTTTTGAATGTCACAATGAATGTGGAAGTGTATATTTTATACGTCTCTAAATACTCTGCTATACTAAATCTCGATATAATCCAGGGAAGTGAGCACCTGACACTGGATTAGCTATGCTGACTCAGTAGAGGGTCACTACACCTACAATGAAGTCCATGAAAATATCAAACCACTTCCATTCAGGAATGTCTAAGGGTTTAAAAAGTCCACCAGGCTTCTAGTGCTCGGCCTTAACTAAGGAACGGTGATGGCACTTAGAAATGAAAATGGCTATATCTCGTTTCATGCCGAACCACCAAAATGATTGCTTGAGATCCTGATACATCTTGCAATTACCAGGGTGTACAGTATAGCTAGAGTTATGAGCTTTAGACAATACTTGTAACTATAAGCTCTTAAGAATCCATAACTTAGACTTTTGGAAAATCACACATTTGGTATCAATACATTATTCAGATCTCTTACCACTATTAATATCTGAAACTAATTGAGAATATGAAGAATCTTCTTTTTAAGCTTTAATTATTCTTGACCTAAGAGATGACTCAGACTGAATAATACATAGTAAACTACACAAATCAACAGATCTGATTGGCTCTAAATTCTATCTTTCAAAGTCCTTGATCAAGGAATCATTATAATAGAATGAAGATAAATCTACCTTACGACTTAGGGCATTAGCTACTTGATTAGCTTTACCTAGATGATAAATAATTTCTAAGTCATAATCATAAATCAATTTCGGTTACCTACACTGATGGCAGTTAAGTTCTTTCTGAGTGAAAATGTACCTTAGATTTTGATGATTAGTGAACATCTCACACTTAACTCTATACATGTAGTATCTCTAAAATTTAAGAGCAAAAACTACACCTATAAGTTTTAGATGATCCACAGGATGATTTCTCTCATTTGGCTTTAGTTATCTTGAAGCATAGGCTATGACATGTTGATCTTGCATTAGAACACATCCTAGTTCTACCTTAGAGGCATCAGTGTAAACCTGAAAATCTTTGTCATCTTGAGGTAACATTAAGATCGATGCATAAGTTAGCAGTTGTTTCAACTTCTAGAATTCTTCTTCACAAGTTGTGTTCCAAATGAAGGGAACTTCTTTTCGAGTTATCTAAGTTAACAAAGATGCTATTTGAAAAAATCTTGGAACAAATCTTCTGTAATATTCAGCAAGTACTAGAAAATTGTGGATTACAGTTACAAACTTAGGTTGTACCCATTCTTGTACAGCTTGAATCTTCCTTTGGTCGACTCTTATGCCTTCAGCATCTACTATGTGACCTAGAAATGACATTGAGATGAGCCAAAATTTGCATTTCAAAAACTTAACTTATAGTTTATGCTCTCTTAGAAGAATTAGGACACCACGAAGGTGATTCTTGTAATCAGCAACTGACTTGGAATAAATTAGGATATTGTCAATGAAGACTATTACAAATTGATCGAGGTTAAGCTTTAGAATGTGCTGCATTATGTTCATAAAAATTGAATGGGCATTAGTCAGTTCAAAAGATATGACAAGAAACTAATAGTGCCCATAATGGGTCCTAAACACAGTCTTAGAAATATCTTTATCCTCAACTTGTATCTGAGAATATCCTGTTCTCAAGTTTATTTTGGAAAAGACTTTCGCTCCAGCTAATTGGTCGAACAAGTCATCAATTCTAGGAAGAGGATACTTGTTATTCACTGTCACCTTATTGAGTTTGCGATAATCTATACACATTCTCATGGATCCATCCTTCTTCTTAACAAAAAGGACAGGAGCTCCACAAGATGATATGCTAGAGTGCACAAAATCCTTTTCTAATAGTTCTTGCAGCTATTCAAGAAGTTCTTGAAGCTCTTTTAGTGCCATCTTATATAAACCATTGGATTTAGGTTGAGTTCCCAAAATTAGCTCAATTAAAAACTCTACCTCTCTCATTGGAGGTAGTCCAAGTAATTCATCTTGAAATACATATAGGAACTCTCTTATGATAGGGGTATCCATTAGATTTCTATCTTCTTTCTCTTCACCAATTAAAGTTACTAGCACAACATATCAACCATTACTAATTAGATGCTTGGATTCACATATATTTATTAATGTTTCCATTAGGCCAAGCTTGCCTACGAATACTTCTGGTTTTCTCCCTACTTGAAGGGAAACTTTCTTTCTATAACAATCTATTATGGCATTAAACATTTTTAACCAGTCCATTCCAAAAATTATGTCAAAATTAACAATCGGCATAAGAACTAATTTAGAGGGAAAGAGTTGATTGCTGATTGGGATGTCTACCAAAACATAATCTATTTGCTGACATCTCAGCACCAGATGGCATCTGCACTTTCAATGCATTACCCAGGCTGAAAGGTTGTAAGTTTAGGGAAGATGCACAATTCTCTAATATGAAGGAGTGACAAGCTCCCGTATCAAAAAGAGATTCACACTACCGATTCTTAATAAATAATGTTTCTATTATAAGAAAGAAAAGAAAATTGAACTACTTCTTTGGAAATTTAAAAGCAAATAGTGAAGAAGTAAAGGTACTAAAATGAAAGACATTAAAGAAAAAATTTAAATTTAAAACGTACTAGTCAAAATGTCGCTTTCATCCTTAGCGATGGAAGCTGAGAGAGCACACACTCTGGGTATGGTTGAGGATTGAACAACAACCTTGCCATTATTGGCACGATTACACTGCCCTTGCCTTTGGGCTTGAGAAAATGCTTTCTTCTTATCGTGTATGTCTCTTCTTGAGGAGGGGGCATAAGAGCGGGGAGCGGAGCCTTAGTGCTATGAGGAATGGGGTTCTGCACTTGCTATTGATGATTGATCTTCATTCGATCAACAGTCCAAAAAGCATGATAATTATGATAATAATGATTAGTTCTACCACATATATAACACATATTCCCTATGTGATAGCACTTGCCATATGGGTGTGGTCTATTGCACTTGGCTGACGAGCTTCCCTATTGCTCTTTACCTCTTGACATATGGAAGGCTTTCAGATCTTGAGCATGACTCCTTTTGAAAGAGTCTTGGCATTGTGGTGGAGGATGAGGGCATTTTTGCATCTCAGATTAAGCTTAATGATGCTCGATCATTTTTGCGCCTTCTAATAGCCTTAGAAAATTATCATGATGTAAGGACATTAGATGACCTTTAATCGAGTTTCTTAAGCCATTCAAGAAATAACTACACCTTGCCACTTTTGTGTGGACTATTTCTGGTGCAAAATAATAATATTTTCTAAATTCAACTTCGTATTCATGAACTGTACGATTTCCCTGCATCAACTGCATGAAATCATCTTCTATAATTGTTCGAGCAAAAGGGGGAATGAACTCATCTCTAAGAACTTATTCAAACTCCTCCCAAAGAATATCTCATAAACTAGTATCAGAAAAGTGAGTCTTCAACTCACTATCCCACTAGAACTCAACATCTTCCTTTAAAAGGTGAGTGGTCAATCTTATACTTTCGCTCTCTGGACACTTTATACTTTCCAAGAGTTTCTATACAACACTAAACTAATTGATTGCCTCCATAGGTGAGGCTTGTCCAATGAAAGTAGGAGGGTTTAAGCATAGGAAATCAAGGAGAAAAACATCCACTACTAGGCCTGGGGTAGGTGGTAATGGAGTAGGAACTGCCTTAGAAGTAGAAGTAGAAGTTTTCGGTTTGGCAAGATAAGGAGGAAGTGGGACTTGTGAAGATTATGGCATGATAGGAGAGGGAAAAAAAGAAGCAGGAGATGGTTAAGAAGGATTGCTTATAGAATCTATTCTTTTAGCATCCCTTGTCTAGGCCTCAATCATTATCTTGAATAAACCCATAATTTGTCTCATCTCATCTTGAAAAGATGGAGTATTGGGTTCAGCATCCTTCTCAATAGAAGAAGAAGGATCTTCGTGATCTGGATTCATTCTATTTAATAATGAAAGATGAAAATTCTAAACATGTTGAAAAAGAAAGACTTTTCGTTAATATTCAAAAGTTTGAGATACATTAAGAAAAGTACATTAAGGTAGAAAAGAAATAGCAACTACAATGTACAAACTACTATGAAAGTTTCTAGAAAATGGAAATTGATTATTCATTTACAAAATTTATTATAAAACATGAATTCAAAATCAGTATATAGGGGTGCACAATAAAGGCATCTACTAGCTCAAATGAGGATGTTGTGGGCGTGAACCCACCAATCTTGGGCATAGTTGTCGAAGAACTCATCTAACATTTGAAAGCATATATGATCGGGGAACCTTATGGCAATAAAGGTATCAGAGACCCTTAAAAGCCACTCCCTAGCTAACTAAGGGATGCAGTCTCCTCTGAACATGCAGTACTTTAATATCTTATATACTACTTCACCTCCAGCATTAGATACTTCTAAGTAGAGTCGTCCATACATCGAGCCAAAGTTGTAGTCGTCATCCCAATACTGATAGAACTCATTAGTGTACTGTCTTACTTCAACTTTAGATTTCCCATCTACGAGTCAATTGATTTAAATTCAATTAAGGTTAAGACCAATTATTATTTTGGAAGTTTGTTCGCTTTCGTAAGGTGAAATTCTGTAAGTATTCTTACCTTTCTATGTTGTTGTCCTGGATGAGTGGAAATCTCATTTTAACTTAATGTTCTCAACCTTAGCTCTAATACCAACTTTAATGACCCCAATAATTGGATAGAAGATTAATCCAACATTGGGATGTTACCTTAGCATTTAATACTCAATTAGAACAAAGTTAATTAAATATAAATGCTAAGTGGCCAAGTATTTTCTTGAGTAGTTGTCAAGTTAATATAATTTATGAAGGAAATAATTAAGGAGATATGTAACACAATATTGCAAGTATAAACAATATAAGCAATTAATATCACCCACTCATTCAACCCAAGCAGTTTTAAAATAAGGAATCACAACATATATATACAAGTAATAACTCAAGCAATTAAAGTCTAGCTTAATTATTATAAAACTATTTAAAAGAAAAAAGTAAGAAATAATATAAGTATTCCCTCCCTTTAACTAAATGGGTAAGAAAATTTTAAAAATAAGCAGAAGCCATTCATTTTAGGAGCTCTTCATGCACTAGGACCTTCATTACCTGAATCAAAGAGCTCTTGATATAAAATTTTGGTATTTAAATATGATTTGGCAGAGTAAATAAAAAAAAGTGTAGTTAGACTAAACAGTCTAAGCATATTTTAAGATTAGCTATATTTTAAGTTATTAGGATATCACAAGCATAATTTATAATTTGGTCTAAGCAGTGGAGCTATAAAAGCTATCAAATAAATGAAAGGAAGTAAACATAGCTGTAAAGAAGACAATAAAAATAAGCTGAGTAAGAATACTCACTTATATATAAGTCCTAGCCTGAATTCAAAAATGGTAAGGAAAAAGCATCCTAAAAGGCTAGAAGCTATTATGTGCATTTAAAGTAATTGAAATGATAGTAATACATGTTCAATGAAATTGATGCTAAGTAAGCAAATGAAATATAGTGAAACATTATAGAATAAAGCAACATACACTGTATTCTAAATAAACTGTAAGTAAGCAAAAAATAATACTGGAAATGAAGAGTGTAAAGCATATAAAGTAAAGGAATATCTTAGACTCTCGGTCTAAGATAAACATAGCCTAGGACTTTGAAAAGTAATCATAACTAAATAGTTATGAAGAGATCTTACAATCAATAAGATTGTATAAGAACTCTTATACTATTTATTGAAGTTGTAATTAGAAAATATCTCATTATACAAGAACACTCTACAGAATGGGACGAGTAGTTAAGCACGCCTGCCTAACTAGATACAGTGGGGGGGTCGAATATTTACATTTACCCTCTATAAAATATGAAGTCCTATTATAAGTGCTATAATTCTTGTTCTATTTGCCATAAGGCATTCCCCTTAAAGTTTTATGAAACTTTTATTTATGCACAATGTTCTTGTATGAATGTTCAAGGAAAAGGCTCAAAGTTAAGCAAGCATTTAATAAATTTCACTAATTGTAAAGTATGTCATATCCCTTTATTATTTAAATTTTAATGATCTACTTAATGATTGAAGCTAATTATGCTCCCAATTGGCTTATAGATACTGATCTTTAAGTCAATTATAATTAATAGTAGAGGAAAGAGAAGTTTGGAAAATAGTATTTTTAAGTAATTCAAAATTCATCCTACACTAATTCTAAGCTAATTAAATAAAAAAAATTATGATTAATGTTTAAGAAAACTAGTAAGGATGAGTAAATTTGATAGTTTACTAAGCTAAAGAAAGTGTATGCTAAAGGAAATTTTATTAGCTTCATCTACTTAGCTTACAAACTGTAATGTATCAATCAATTTAATCATAACATATTTAAGATTAATTGATATTGAGTATTTGAATGTAAGGAAAGAAATATACTCTTTCCTATAAGTACTAATTCATTTATAGTTGTAGGCTAATGGAAATTTATTAGCTTATTTAAAGCATGAAAGGAAAGTATTGTTCTATAGTTTTAATTAATTGAGAACTAATTTGGAAGGTTAAAGACTATAGAGATATGTGCAAATATAATAACTCAAGGTTGTTACCCAGCTTAATTTGAGCTTAATCGTATCTTAATTATTATTCTGTTAATTTCATCTAGCTTTTAGAACCAAACCCTGAAGGTTTGGAGCAATTCAGAGCTAAATCCAATATTTTGATTATTTTAATAGTTAATTAATTAGAAAATCGAGGTATTTATTTTGACCTCGAAATTGAAATCCAAATTCGCCGTTGCGATCGTCACCCCCCAAATTAGCTAGGGGTGATGTTTTGGACGCATTTGAAAAGTCATCGGATTTTCGCTAATATTTTAATATAATTAAATGCACCGAAAAATAGGATAAGTAAATAGTCATCGGAACCAAAATCTGACTTCACCGTTGAATTCCTCACCCTCAAATTAGCTAGGGGTGAATTTTTGGGATTTTTCGGAGCACATTTCAAAAATTCAAAATTTTCAAATAATTAAAGAAAGTAAATAGCTAACTATCCAACCCCTCATTTGCAATTTCCCCCAATTTTGGCTGACAGCCCCCCTTTTCATTTTCGGCTGGCCATCCCTTCTTCCTCTCTTAAGCCATGCCCCATTAATGCTCATTCATGATGGCCCCTACTCCCCCTCATCCTAGCTTCCCTAGCCTCATAATGGCTCTCTACTCTCCCCTTCTCCTTTAAATGGAGAGCTCAGCCTTCCTCTATTACTTGCAGAAATTTTTTTCCACTCCTTCCTTCCACCATTGATGCTCTATTGCTGAAGAAGAAGAGGTTCAGCTCTCTACCTCCGAAGCTTTTGAAGAAGATAAAGTTCTCTCCCTCCCCTCTCAAGGACTAAAGGTACCCATTTTGCCTCTCCTTTTGCCTTCTACATATTGTTATTATGATAGAATATAGCCTTGGAAATCTATATGCATGAATGAAAGCCATTAAGGCTCTTAAAAGCTTTAAAGGAATATGCTTTATTTTTGTCTATTTCGTATACCCTATCATTCATCTACTTTTTCAGTATAGCTAGGATGCTCCGTTTGTGTCAATTTTGGTGTCGATGGAAAGCTATCGAAAATACCTTTCCATTGATAAATAGCACCGCTCATGGAACATTCTATATTAGGAGTAATTAAACTCGAAAGAAGGGCCTCACGGGTTTCGCACTTGGCGAAATCGCTGCAGCGGGCTGCAGCGGCATTTCGACAGGAACTTAGGGAAAACATTAATAAAATTAATTGAACAGTAGAATTGCAAAATGAACTGCTACAGCATGCTATAGCGTGCTGCAGCGGTCTGTAGTGGCATTTCATAAAAGACTGAGGAAAACGACCATAAAAATAATTGAACAGTAATTTGCAAGATGGGATGCTACAGCGCGCTGTAGCGGACTATAGCGGAAATATTTTGGGGCTTAGGAAATGTCAAAAAAAAATTAATTGAACAATAATTTACAAAATGGACTGCTACAGCGCGCTGTAGCTCGCTACAACGGTCTGTAGCGGTAATTCTGCAGAAATCATAAAATCATATGATAAAAGTAATTGAACAGCGATTTTGCAAATCAGACTGCTACAGAACGCCATAGCATGCTACAGTGGACCACAGTGCACTTGAACGCGGGAAATGCTACCGCGCGCCGCCACGCAGAAAGCGCTCCAACGCGCTGCAGCGCCCAAGTTTGCAAAATTCCCAAAAAATTCAGAAATTGCCCAGAGTTTGTAAAACTGCCCAGTCTTAGCTGAAATGCCCAAAACTCAACTGTTTTGATATTTTAAGACCCCTTGGACCCTAGTGGGGCTAAGTTATACTAAATTTGAACCTATTTTAGTTAAAATTAAACATTGTATAAAATTCTATGTTGAAATTAAATTTGAAACTTTGCCATTCTTAATATGCTCAATAATCTACTATGTACTTTACATGTATGTCAGGCCAAGTGCTAAGTAATAGAATCCTTAAAAGCATGTATCAAATATGTAAACCTTAATAACTTAAATGGCATGAAACTTAGATCTTTTTAGACTTGTGATTAAGTGCTAATCCCTTTGCTTATTTTAGGATTTGATTAGCATTAATCACCCTTTTATTTCATGTCATCTCTTCGTTTATATGACTTATGGTATCATGATGTATGTTAGAGAACTTTAACACTTAAATGGGACATCTTGATATGTAAACTAAACTTGAACATAAGAATCTTAATAACTTGATTAAGTAGATAATACTTAATCCAAACCTAAGGTTTGACATCAATAATACACTAATAATATATTGATTTGTCATTAACCTTTAAATTAACATTAGTCTTAATGATAGAAAGGTTAGGGGTTAAACTCTAGCTTATCTTGATTAAGATTTAAACTTTAATCACTTTATTAATTAACTAGATTGTAAGATAATTTAATTGACATTATTCCAATAATGTATATGATTTGATATTGATCTTAAGTCATCAAATTAGAAGTGCTAAGGATGATATTGAATATGTATGATTGAACTATCTGAATCTAAACTTTAGATCCTTGATTTTCTCTTGTATAAGACAATTAACATAAGATGGAAATGAAATTATTATGATTTATGCAATGATCTAACTCTAATAAGATCTTTGATTTTATCCCATGATTGTAGAATAAGAAAGGATCAAATGAAATTTTAATCATCTGATCTGATCACCTTAACTTAAGTGTAACAAGTAGACCTTAAGAAGTAAGAAAGTGGGATCTTAAGGGTCTTACTATAGGATTCGTCATTGAAATGGTTAAAGACCTTAACTAATGATATATTGAGGTAGGGAGGACTGTTGTAACTTATCGAGGTAGAAACCTAGTTGATCATTAATAACTTTAGAAGTTGAACTTGATACCTTGTGGTAGGAATCACCTAAAGTACTTAGAATATGGCTCATTCCTTATGGTAGCAACCTATGTTGAGTGATCATTTGATCACATCCTTGGAGCCTTGTGTAGGATACACCTACTTAGAATAAGGATTAATATATTTGATAAATCCTTGTCGATTAAATAGAATCATCTGAACCCAGATTATTGGTTGGGTATAGTATGGTATATCCATATTACTGGAGTATTTCAATAATATTCAGGATTGGTTGATTCACTCCAATGTGGACTTATGACCAGGTGCTATCCTGCGAGATTAGACGAATACAGTCCCGTTAGAGTAAATTCTCCAAGACTAAGAGTGTTACAATTAGTGAACAGGATCCTTGGTTTGAGATGTAAACTGCGACCGGGTTCTGCCTCCTATCATAGTGCGCTTTGATAAGTGCAGTTTAAGCAAACTAAGTATCTTAAGTCACTTTGCGTAGACCAGTAAGTATGCTTAAAATTAGGGCATTTAACAGCTTAGATTGAGATGTAAACAATGACCGGGTTCTGCCTTCTATCATAGTGCGCTTCGATAAGTGCAGTTTAAATAAGCTAAGGGTTAAACCTACCTTCCTTGCAAACATGCTAAATATGTGTATCCAATCTCCCTAGCTAATGATCTTTAAGTAAACTCTCAACTTTAACAAATTATCGAGATTAGAATTTAGGAGTTAGAATCCTTTTAGCAGGATTCTGCACAATGGAGATTTAGATTTATTATCAGATTTTAAAGCATTTTCTGGATTTATCTCATGTAGTTTAGAAGCTATGAGCATGAGCATAAGTATGATGTGTGAGTATCAGAATGATGTGTGAGTATCAGAATGATGTATAAGTATTAGTGATGATCTCTGAGTTACGGAATGTTGCATACATTGACTGGGGAATTTCAAGATGCATCGACATCATCAGTAGACAATATTCCCAACTGGATGTATGTGTATATTGGGCCATACTGCTCATAACAGTTCAGTGATATTTTGGTGGCATATCAATAGCATACAGTATTGTGGCATATTTAGATGCACAGTTTCAGTGCCATACAGGATAGTTGTACATATAATTAGTCAGTTTCAAATTCAGTACTGTTTTGATTTATTTTAAGTATCCAGTTACAGTTCAGTTTTACTTTACATTACTTCAGTTTTGTGCAGTTTTGGATATTTTTGTACTTTCAGTTACCTTTACAATTTTTCTGCAGATTTAATTACATTTTGTAAATGTTAAATGAATAATTAGAACAGTTAGATTAGTTTTGATGTGTTAGACTTATTGTCTAACACGAGGTACTTTTGGGACCCGACAATTTGCGAGATCCTGAGCAGTATATTGAGTCAGGTCAGGAGGACACCTGTAACAACCCAGGTTGTTACTTAGGTTAATTAAGGCTAATCTAAGTCTTAATTGAGGTTCTAGTTCATTAAATAAGTCAATAAGAACATACGTCTAAAACCTAGGTCAAACTAAGAGTCAAATGAATCAAATCTGAAATTCTGGAAAATTCTAAAATCTTAGAAATTAACTTTTTATCTAAACCTTAGATTAAAAATCTAACTTCTCCATTGCGTTCACCACCCCCAAATTAGCTAGGGTGAAGTTTTGAATGCATTTGGAATTCATTAATTTTAGACGAATATTTTAATATTATTTTAAATACTGTGAAAAATCAAGTAATTAAATGATCATCAAAACAAAAATATGATAGCACCATTGTATGCAGTACCTCTTAATTAATTAGGAAAGGCATATCTGAGTTTTATTTTTTTTTCTAAGCTAAATTAATAATTAAATAAGATTAAATATATATAGATATATATATATAATATATATATATAAATAGGTTTTATATTAATTAAACGCGAAACGGCGTTAACTGTCGCCTTCTATTTTAACTCTGCGCCGTCTAAGCATAACGGCGATTCTGGACCGTTCGATCAATTGATCGAACGGTCCCTGCATTCTCTTCCCCGACGATCTATGTGTGGCGAGTCGAGGGCATGTGACATCATTCTCCCGCATGCAAATGTCAATCCACCGTTTGAAGCTCGTAATAAAGTCCTTAGTCGACTTTTCAATACCACATTTTCTCAATTTTGACCTAAGGAAAATGATCGATCTGCCTCTGACCCAACGATCACTTTTGATCGTCCATCAGGTATTGTGGCGACCACCCCATCTAATCACAAGGCTTAAGGAGTGGTCATTACTAAGTACATCTTAAACTTAATATTAGGTTGGAATTTAGGACTCTAATCCAATCTTAAGAAAAAGAGGTGCTTTTCTGAATAAGATAAAGATTAACAATGATTAAATGAGTATCAGAGTGCGGAAGTAAAGTAACAACTGAAGTAAACATCCATACCATAAAATAAAGTCATCCAGCTCATAATATATACAATGTAGGAAAGTAAAGTACAAAGTTCTATATTATTACAAACATTTAAAGTTTAAAGACTAAAAAGAAAGAGTCTCTCATCCTAACAATATAAAGTAAATCAAGCTAGTAAGACTAAGGTTCCTCAGTAGGCTGGACCTCCTCCTGGATCTGCTCCTTAGAAGGCTCTATCTCCTCAAAAAGCTCAGAATCTACCATTATCAATTTCATAATGGTAGGGCCCCAGCCAACAAAATAAAAATCTTGTTAGACAAAATGTCTAAGTACATTTTAAGATAATAAATTTTAATATAATTTTAATGACATCACAACTAAATTTAAGCAAAATATAGCGGTAGGCACAAAGAAAAGAAGAGCAAGTATTGAGGTAGAAACATACCTCAACTCCGGCTGCAATACAAGGTAAGTAAAGTACAAGGTAAATCTACTAAGTACAAAGAAAAGTCCTAAAGAATATGATCAAACTAACATGCCAGTATAGTATTAGTAAAAGTATTGTACTGAAAGTATAAGACTAGCATCCTAACATGCTCTCAAATAGGTAAAACGACTGACATACAAGAAGTTCAAAAATGTAAAGGAACTACAGAAAATGAAAAATATGAAAGAAAGAAAAAGTGTACTGAAATGGTAAAGTAAAATAAGTCTGAAATGTAAGGAAAATATGTAAGGTACTGTAAAATGTCTGAAATGTAAATGTAAGTAATGTTTATTAATTTATTGTACTTGTGAGATACTCTTACTTAGTCTGCCAAACAGTAAAGTCCATCTGGTAATCTAAGAGAAACATCCCAGATTAAAGTAAAGTTCATCCAAAAGAGGCATCTAGGAGAAACATCCCAGATCCTAAAGTAAATCCATAAAGTATCTAAAGGGCAAATGGGAGAAACATCCCAATGCCAAAGTAAAGTACAATAGGGGAAATTCCCTAAGCAAAAGTAGTCCTAAAGTAAGTCATACTAAGTGGCAGGTTAAGTAAAATATAAATCACAAGTAAAATGTTGTTTATTAATGTTTCTTTTAAACTTATGCATATGCAATGTGAATGAAATTCAAAGTATAATATAAAGTATGTTCCAAATATTTAAGTATGTCCAAAGGTATAAAACGGCTCAAATGACAAGAAAAGCATAGCATTTTCAATTCAAAGAATTTATAAATAGCACTACACAAACTTTGTGATATCACCTGTTTTCTAATTTAAATGTTCTAACTACTCTAAGTTACATAAGATTCAGAATAATAAATTCCTACACTGTCTGTAACTTAGAATCACGAACCTACTAGTTGAAGATAATTAAGACTGGCCAAGTCCTAACTATATGAAAATCAAAAGATGACTACTTGATTTAAATAAACAAATCATCATCCTAATTTATTATTTTATAAACCTCAAATAAATCTTGATTAGCCAAATCAAGCTTTAAAGAATTAAGAATCAAACTTCAAAGAATGAGGTTTAATTCTTAATCACAAAATTATCCTAATGGCTAAGGTTTAATCCCATCTTACTGATTAAAGGTTAAGGTAAATCCTATTGAATTAAGTCAAATTCAATAGGATAGATTTCTAATCCAAATTCTAATGTTAAAAGATCAAATAATCAATTAATAAACTATGAAAAATCTAATAAACTAATAAAATCAAGGTTTCACCTTAATGAGTAACCCACTTTACCCATTAGATGAATTCTAACCTAAGATCTAATCCTAATCTTAGGAATTAAAGCCCTTAGATACTAAGAGTATCACTTAGACACACATCCTAACTAAAGTTATAAGACCTAAAGGATGATCTAAGAAGTTCAAAGGAAGTGAAGAAGAATTCATCTTTTCTTAAGATTTTCTCATAAGGCTAAATTTAGGGTTTTCCTTCTAATATCTAATTTAAGGCTTAGAATTGTTTAAATTATAGTTTAAATCACTTTAATTGCTATTTAATATGATTTAGAGATGAATTTAGGTCTTAATTTCATTAAACCCTAATTTTGGGCAAAAAGACCATTTTGCCCCTCCTTAAGGGTATAAATATCATCTTTATGAATTAGCACTAAATTCTGAATTTTAATGATGTGAAATGATTACTTATTGTCTGATATGAGTTTAGACAATAAATTCATTAAATTTGGTTCAGTATTAAGCCTTATAAGGTCAAATTAAAGAATTTGACCTATAAGGGTATTTGGTAATTTTACCCTAATAACATATAACTTTTCTGTCAGTTTATTAAAGGTTATGCTCTGAGGTTTCCATAGAACCTAAATTTATTGAATTCTGATGTGTATTGGCTAAGTTATAGCCAAAACAAAATCTAGGGTTTAAAGGGTAATTAAGGATTCTTAATCTAGGGTCAAAAATCCTAACTTCTTCAATTGGTATCCAAATTGAATAATTTTAGTAGCTGTAGGTCACAATTAATCCACTGATTCTAATGACTAGTGGTAGGTTCAATTTGGACTCCATTTGGCTAAGTTATGGCTTAATTAGGGTTTAGGATGATTAGTAAGTGATTAGTGAAATTAATCACCCAATCACTAATCCAACCCTATAGTTAGGTTTTAATAGGTTCCATGAATTCTTTGAAACTTAGTTTGTCCAATTTGGATTATTAAATTTGCTAATATTCATTAATTAAGTGTATGGGTAATTAGGGGTGATTAGCAAATTTAACCGTTGGATCCTAAATATTTTTGTAGATCTCTGTAGATTAGGTTTTGCGGATCTAAATTGGAGTTTGGATCACCTAATTTGGAGCTAAGATGACCAACTTATGGCATTTGAAGTTCTAGGTCAAATTAGACTATTTATGGTTAGGTCCTAAATGTCATTAGTCAAATGCTAATCCAAACAACAAAGTTATAACTACTAGAATGTTCCTTAGGTTTTTATGAGTATTTTAAGACCTATATTCAATAGGTATGGATTAGTGTATGCAAAGTTATGATATTTTGAAGTTTTGTATCAATTAGAGCTTAATTAGGGTTTCTTAAATATCATTATGTTAAATATTGACCCAAATAAAAATTTGATAGTTCCATATTAATTCTCTATTTTTGCTGATCGAAAATGACATATTATATTGCAACATTTGGATTATTGGATTGAAATCTACAAGTGTTTAAAGTTTGCAAATTAATTGATTTAATTAATTAAATCAGATTATATTTATATTACTGTGGTAATTTAATTAAACAGATTTCTTTAATTAAATTTTAACAGTTTTAAATATATTTAAACTAATTTTGTATTCTGCAGGTGGGACCCGCGGTGACGCCAGGCGACAGAGGCGGTCAGTAACAACACGTGGCGGAGCATCATTAGATGAGGTGCTGTGAGGAGGGCCCACCACCGCTGTTAACGAAGTCAGTTGTAGTGCAGAGATGTGGGTCCCTCAATCCACGTGGAGCTCTATGAGTTGCGAAGGAGGCAATGGTGGGGTCCACCATTTAAGACACGCAGACAAATGGGTTGGGTTGAGCCCGACCCGACCCGTCTCACGCCCGAGCCAAACTCGATGAAACGGGACACCCGTGGCTAGGGCAGCCAAAACGGCGGCTATTCCGGCGTCCTCAGTGGCCGGCCCGCATACCGATCGAAAGGTCTTGGAGTGACCTTTCGATTGGTACTAAAAACACTGCCGGGGAAGGTTCATACCTACGGCAAGTTTGAACCCTAGCAATGGCTGTTGACGCGAGACGTAGGATAACGGTTATCACTGTGGATCGAGCCTCAAATTCACTCGATCCGCATTTATCAGACTTGATCGAACCGGACGATCCTATATCTATCATGCTGAATGAAGTTTCGAATTGCAAAGACTTAAATCAATTGCAAGGATTAGGAGATCGGGGTAGCTTGAGTTTGGACGGTAGAGGTTTCGAGAAAACACCATGCGATTTGGTTCGACCTTTGGTTCCAAAGAAGTGAAACCGACGCTCAGAAAGGCATGGGGATCTTAAAGGAGTCCTAAAGCGGTGGCTAGAGGCGGTGGAGGCATCCACGCGGCGAAGCACTGCCGCGTGCCGTCCTTGCGTGTCGCGCAGACGATGCGAGGAGGAAGAGAAAGCGCTCACCGTTCGATCTGCGATCGAACGGTCAGGATGAGCCGAATGCCATAAATTAATATTATTATTTAATTCATAATTTTTCAGCTTTAATTAATCAAATTTACCCTATAAAATATACTCCAAAAATTTTCAATAAATCACTCCTAGCTAAATGAGGGATTCTAAACGCAACGACGCACCCGGATTTTTGATCCGACGAGTCTTTAATTATTCGAGTTTTCAGGTATTTAAATAATATTAAAATATTCACCGAAAATTTAATGACTTCCAAATGCATTCAAAACTTCACCCCTAGCTAATTTGGGGGTGGTGAATGCAATGGCGAAGTCAGATTTTAAATCGAAGGTCTAAATAAAAAGTCAATTTCTACGGTTTTGGATTTTCCCAGAACTCAAGTTTTTGCTCCATTTGATCCCTGATTTGATCCAAATCTTAGAGATAGATTCTAAATAACTTTATTAAGTTACTAGAACCCTAATTAGGACTTAGATTAGTCTTAATTGACCTAGGTAACAATCTGGGTTGTTACAGGTATATCTCGATTCCCTCGTTGAATCTCGCATTGATAGTCGCTCACTTTCGAAAACCTATTCCGCAGGCTTGATTGTCATTTGATCGGATCTGATTGAACTAAATTAAGTTCGATCGATCGAAATAAAGAAATGTTATATAGTGAAAATCGTTACAACTAGATCGGGCTGAGACATGGTCGACTAGGTTTAGAGATTTTGATCGAATTAGGTCGTCATAGGTCCTAGTTCAACCACCTATGGGAAGATCTCATCGGTATCTTCCCAACGCTGTGCGAGCCTGGTCGAAACACCGTCGGGAAGACCGAATTATTTTAAGCCCTAGACCTCGGTCTCAGGCATTTCATCGGAGAAGGCAAAGTATCGGGTCGGGCCGGGTCGACCCGGGCCCGACCCGTGTCTGTCGCGCGTGCGTCACATCCTTCTGCCGCGGTACGCGCCCGTGGACCCCATGATCGATTCTCGGTGAATCACGCCTCGCCACGTGGCTCTCCCTGATTTCACTTAAGCCGTTCAAATTTCGTGGGTCCCGCCATGAATCTAATCTGCAGCTATTAAATTAATAAATATATAATATATAATTGAAATATTGATTTTACAAATTTAATTAAATGATTAATTATGAAACTATAAACTTCCATAAGTTCTAAATTATCCATCTAAACATAGCAAAAGTATATACATTTAGAATCAGAAAAATGAGAGAAATATTCTAGAACTGTTAATTTAACATTTGGACTTATATTTAGTATAGTGACATTTTAGGCATTTAATTAATTACCCAAAGTATTCATTTCATTCAAATAATCATAACTTTGTACCCTTTAATCCAAACATACCCAATTTAGGTCTTAAAATACTTACAAAATCCTAAGAAACATTCTAGTAGCATTAACTTTGCTATTTGGATTAGCATTTGACTAACGCATCTAGGACCAAATCCTAATTAGCCTAATTTGACCTAGAACTTCAAATGACCATAAGTTGGTCATCTTAGCTCCAAATTAGATGATCCAAATATCAATTTAGATCATCAAAACCTAATTTATATTAATCTACAAAGACATTTTGGATCCAACAGTTAGATTTGCTAATCACCCCTAATTACCCTAAAACTTGATTAGTGAATATTAGCAAATTTAATAATCCAAATTGGACAAACTAAGTTTCAGAGAACTCCTAGAACATATTAGAACCTAACTATAGGGTTGGATTAGTGATTGAGTGATTACTTTTACTAATCACTCACTAATCACCCTAAACCCTAATTAAACCATAACTTAGCCAAACAGAGTCCAAATTGAACCTACCACTAGTCATTAGACTCAGTGGATCAATTGTGACATGCAGCCACTAAAATAATTCAATTTGGACACCAAATGACAAAGTTAGGATTTTTGGCCCTTAATTAAGAATCCTTAATTACCTTTTTAACCCAAAGTTTTGTTTTGGCTATAACTTAGCCAATACACATCAGAATTCCATAATATTAGGTTCTATGGAAACTTTAGAACATAACCTTTAATAAATGCATAGAAAAAATATATGTTATTATGGTAAAATTACCAAAATGCGCTTATAGGTCAAATTCCTTAATTTGACCCTATAAGGCTTAATACTTAACCAAATTTAGAGAACTTACTGCCTAAACTCATATTATACAGTAAGTAATCATTCTATGTTATTAAAATTCAGAATTTAGTGCCAATTCATAAAGATGAGATTTAGACCCTTAAGGAGGGGCAAAATGGTCTTTTTGCCCAAAATTAGGGTTTAATAAAATTAAGACCAAATTTTATCTCTAAATCATATCAAAGAGTAATTAAAGTGATTTAAACTATAATTTAGATAATTCTAAGTCTTAAATTAGAAAATTGAAGAAAATCTTAAGTTAAGTTTTAAATAAAACCTAAGTAAATTATGAAAGAAATATCAAATTCTTGAACTTCTTAGATCATCCTTTAGGTCTTATAACTTTAGTTAGGATGTGTGTCTAAGTAATACTCTTAGTACTTAAGAACCTTAATTCTTAGCACTAAGATTAGATCTTAGTTCAGAATTCATCTAATGGGAAAAGTGGGTTACTCATTAAGATAAAACCTTAGTTTTGTTAGTTTATTAGATTTGTATAGTTTATTAATTGATTATTTGATCTTTTAACATTAGAATTAGAATTAGAAATCTATCCTATTGAATCTGACTTAATTCAATAAGATTTGCCTTAACATTTAATCTGTAAGATGGGATTTGTGGCGCCCACCACCCTTAAACCGCCAAAGGATTAGGTTAAGGGTAGGGTGTCACTGTGGCTAACCCTTCACTTTCCATTAGATTAGGATAGACTCAATAATCCACCTGATTAGGAAAGGATTAGCACAGAATCAAACTAACAGTCACTGTATAAGTTAACAAACAGAGTGAGGAAGCGATTTAAGAAAGTGTAAGCCATCCAAGTATCACAGTACAAATAGGAAATATAGAACTCAGAATATAAGCATACTATCCAAATACACAGTCAATAGTACATGTATTATTACATCATTTAAAATGTTTAAAGGAAAAATAGAATGAAAAACCACTCATCCTCAGTCAAGAATATAAGAAGGCTAAACGGCAGCTTCTTCCATGGGCTCCTCCTCTGGGTATGGCTCCACACCTAACTCCTGCTCGTCTAACTAAAAGGAGTCTGCCATTATCAGTTTCACAATGTAGGGCCCCAGCCAAAGAAAAGAAAAATCTGGTTAGACAATTGTCTAAGTACATTTTAAGCTGATGAATTATTATAAGTGTTAAGTAATATCACCATTTGACAACATCTAAGCAACATATATAAATAAAAAGGAGCAGCAAGCAATACAAAGAAACAGGGAAGCTATAAATCATCATTTATAACTTAAGCAAAGAAAAGGGAAGATGCTGAGACATGCCTCGCATACGAACTAAACAAGGAAGGGCGTATAAATATACATAACTGTTATGTGCTGTAAGAAAAGTTCTACATCCTAAACATGCTGGTGATCAACAGAAAATATGCCAATTTAAAATAAGCAACTCAGCAGTGCTACATATAAATAGCAGCAATGTTCTAACAACTTAAATATATATAAAAGCAGTACAAAGAAATAGCTGATAGAATAGAATACTGAAAAGTAAATAACAACAACTGCATATAAAGCCATACGTGCATTAACTGCCATACAGAAAAGAGCTACTCAAGCCCATCTAATACTAAAGAAGCTTAGCACTATCACGGCTAAGTCATAAACTGTGTACCCCTAGCGACATAAGGAGGCTAGGAAAATAAGCACACAAAGCAAACAAAGGGTCTTAGCACCAGTACAGTTAAGGCCCAACTGTATGCCCCTAACGACATAAGGAGGCTAGTAAACTAAGCATACAAGGCAACCTTAACGCCAGTACGGCTAAGGCACCAATGGTGTACTCCTAGTGACATAAGGAGGCTAGTAAACTAGGCACACAACAAAACAGATCCTTCCCCTAGTGACATAAGGAGGCTAGGCAATAAGGACATAACTGAGAGGCAGCTTATAAAACCATTATCTTTTCATAAATCAATTTAATATTTTCACAAGGAATCTAAGGAGTCTCCATATTTTCCTAAAAGCTTATTTATGCATCAAAAATCTTGTATGATATGCTCAAAGAAATATAGCACAAAAATCAAGGAACGCGTAAGCAACAAAGTATCAAAGTAAGAAAGGGACTCTACTAAATATGATGATATCATTTGTTTTCTACTTAACCATCTAACTATTCTAAGTTACACAAGTTCAGGATCACTATTTTTCTACTATCGAGTGTAACTCAGAAATTCGTCCTTATAAGTTAAAAAGGATTGGAACTGATCAGATTCCAATCTAGCTCAATCAGATAGACGACTACGAATTAAATAAATGAATCATGCATCCTAGTTTTGTAAATTTAGACTGTTTTAACTAAGATCTGATCAAAATCTTCTAAACCTATAGATTATGGATTAAACACTACGAGAATTAGGTTTAATCACATAATCCAACAGATAAGACCTAAGTTCTAAGTTTTATTCTATAAGTGATGTACTAGTTTTGGCAAATCCTATTAAGTAATCAAACTTAATAGGATGAATCTCCTAACTTAAATCTAAAGTTAAAAGACAAAATAATCGGAAGGAGTTGTAAAATAAAAGAAAGTCTAGAAACTAATAAACCAAGGTTTCACCCGTTGGGTAACCCAATTTACCCAATGAATGAACTCTAACTTATGATCTATTCCTATTCTCAGGAAAGGTCCTTAAAGTGTAGTACTTAAGACTTAGCATAAATTATTAGAATTTGACTTAAGAGTTGATTTCACTTGCTTAAACATTACTAAGATGATTATAATATTAATCTTGGCATTCTGGAATGTTATCCAAAGGGTAAGGGTACGTAGTACAATCTTAAGGCAAAATGACCATTTTGCCCCTACTTTAAGGGTCAAAAAGTCAACTTTTGACTTAGTGGTCAGAATTGATATCTCTTAGATCCAATTGATTCCTTACTGTCTAACTTGAAATTAGATAGTAAGTACGCCTAAATCGGGCGAGAAACGGTCAAGTTGTGACTAAAATAAGGGTAGGGGTAATTTGGTCATTTACCTAAATTTTTAGGGTTCCGATCCTAAATATTATTTTGTTATAATGATGACATTGAAATTTTAGGCTGGTTAGCATCTTGAATTTTCCAATTTGGAATTGATTTGACTAAGTTATGGCCGTTTGAAGTCTAGGGGCATTTTGGTCATTTTTCACTAAAGTCAACTCTAAGTTCTAGAGTTGACTTTTTATCCTGATGTCCGAATGAAAACTAATACTACTATAGTGATGGGGTCGCTCTCCTGAGCATTTTAAGACCCATATTGACTATATTTCGATAACCGGGTCAAAAGTTATGAGGCTCTAAAGAGGTCCTAAAATGCTATCTCATTATACGTACCCCGAAATAAATTTTTACATTATGTTATTTGAATTCTTACATTTTTCTAAGTATTTTAAGACCTATATTGGCTATGTTTGGATCATCCTACAAAAAGTTATTAACCTTTTAAGATTTACTATTCAAAAATACAATTTGAATTATTTTACTATTCATTTATTCAAATTGTATTATTTTACTGTTCATTCCTAAGGTTTTTCTAAAATTAATTAATTTCATTAATCTGTACTTAATTAGGCTTAATTAACTATTAATTAATCCATTAACTAATTAATTATAATTATTTTTAATTTTAGTGTAGTAAAGTAATTAGTATTAATTTACTTTTTAATTAGCCCTAATTATTTGTTAATATTTAATTAAAAATGATTAATTAGGTTTTACTGTTTAATGATAATTAATTAACCTAATTACTATTTAAGGTTTAACTAATATTAATTAATTAAGGTTACTGTTCAAAAGTAATTAGTACTAATCCTAATTTAATTAACCACTAACTGTAATTAATTAAGGCTAAACAATAATTAATTAACACTAACAGTAATTAAAATTTAATTAATAGATAGTGGGCCCCCACTGGACACGTGGCACTGCTAGGGGTTGCCACGTTGCACTGTGAGCCCCATAGGGGCTCACTCAGCTCGGGTGACTGGGCAGTGAGCCCCACCTGACACGTGGCACTGCCAGAGGCTGCCACGTGGCACTGTGGGCCCCACGGGGAGCCGGACCACCGCGGTTGACCGGGCAGTGGGTCCCACTTGCCACGTGGCGGGCCCAGAGGCTGCCACGTGGCACTGTGGGCCTCACTCGGAAGCCGAACCGCCGCGCGGGGCTAGGACAGTGGGTCCCACTTGCCATGTGGCGGGCCCAGAGGCGGCCACGTGGCACTGTGGGCCCCATCGAGGAGCCGAACCATCGCGCAGCTCGGGCGGTGGGCCCCACGTGACACGTGGCGTGCCGGTTGGCTGCCACGTGGCACTGTGGGCCCCACGGCCGAAGCCAAAGCGTCGCGGGCTTCGGCGGGTGGGTCCCATTGGACACGTGGCAAGCCCAGAAGGCGCCATGTGGCACTGGTGGGGCCCCACCCGGCTGACGCGGACCCGGACTCGGGCGGGTCGGGCTCGGGTCGACCCGGCCCGTCCCGGACTTCGTCTCCCTTGCAGAGATGGCCCGAGGGCGCCAGCTAGGGCACGGCTTTCGCCGGCCTTCCCGGCGCCGAACCACCTCGGCCCGCATGGCCGCCGGTATCCCTCGATGAGGGCTACACGTCGGTGGGCGGACCTTCGCCGAAGGTGGCCGAAATCGCCGGCAAAACGAAACCCTAACTGCTAGGGTTTCGGCGGCTGCGGAAAACGGGCCCGAGGCTTCAAGCCTGGATCTGGGCTAGCCGGACCTGATCAAGGCCGATCAGGTCCGGTTGATCGTCGATCTAAGTCCTAATCTACAATATTCAAAAGGAAAATTGCAAAATCAACGGAGGAGGAGGGAGATCGGGGTACCCCGATTGGACGGTGGATGGAGGCTGGACTTCGGGACTTTGTTGGGCTCGATCTGGGCTCGGGTTTTCGCAAACCCGGAGCCAAGAGGTTGGCCGGGGTCTTATAGACCCGCCGGCGACCTCGCCGAGGTCGGGGAAGGCCTGGATTGGCCGGAAAAGGCGGCGGCCCGCCGTGTGTCACACGGGACGGAGCCATCGAGGATGACGGTGCCGCAGCCGTTGGATCCGAGCCCGATCCAACGGCTGCGAGGGCGCCGTCTGGCGGCGCCGTCAGCTACAGTTGACGGGTCCGTTAAATACTTAAGGGCACACCGTTAAGTATTAAAATAAAAATTTTTTTTTTTCTAGAAAATTTTGAACATGTTTTTCTTAGCTAATTTGGGGTCAAGGAATTCAATGGCGAAGTCGGATTTTCGATCTGACGAGTATTTTGATACCTCGATTTCCGGGGTATTTTAATTATTAAAATATTCTTCAAAATTTCGACGACTTCCGATTGACACGAAAACTTCACCCCAAGCTAATTTGGGGTCAAGGAACGCAATACTGGTGTTCGTTTTTCTATTGGAGGTCAATTTAAATAGGTAAATTTCTAGAGTTTTCTTGATTTCCATAAATCAGGATTCGATCAGTTTGACTCCTAATTTGAACTAGGTCTTAAAGGTTGACTCCACTTGACCTAATTAGCACTTATAATTATGTTTAAGACTTAGGATTAGTCCTAATCAAACATGGTAACAACTCGGGTTGTTACAGGATTAAACTTTAGCTTATTAGTATGCCCATGTGATTAAGAATTAAACTTCATTCTTTGGAGTTTGATTCTTAATTCTTTAAATCTTGATTTGGCTAATCAAGGTTTAGTTGGGATTTATAAAATAATAACTTAGGACGTTTGATTTATTCTTTTAACTTAATTAAGCGACATGTGATTTATAAGTATTTGAACTTTACTAGTTCTAACATTCCTTTAACTTGTAGGCTCGTGATTCTAAGTTACAGACAGTGTAGGAATTGAGGATTCTGAATCTTATGTAACTTAGAGTAGTTAGAACATCTTAAATAGAAAACAAAGTGATATCACAACTGTCATTTAGTGTTATTCTATATTCATTGAAAATTGTATGCTATGCCTTCCTTTGCTTGAGATTTCTTTACATTTGGATACATTGCATTAGAGGATTAATTCTATGTTGATTATATTCGTATGGCATTTCATATTGTTAGAAAGAAATTTGATGGAAAATAGCTTTACCAAACTTGAGGAAATAAGTCTTTTTAGTCTACCATATAGTATGACTTTACTTGAGATTGGTTTTGGGCTAGGACTACTTTCCTAGTGTAGGATAGCTATTGGAGTAGGACTACTGTCCTAGTGCCTATGGTTCTGGACTAGGACTACCTTCTTAGTGCTTGCTGTTTCTGACTAGGACTACTTTCCTAGTATATCTGGAACTACTTTTCCAGATATTGGCTATTTCTGACTAGGACTACTTTCCTAGTATATCTGGGACTACTTTTCCAGATATTGGTTATTTTTGACTAGGACTACTTTCCTAGTGAATCTGGGACTACTTTTCCAGATGTTTAGCAGTTACTTTTCAGATGGAATCTGGGATTACTTTTCCAGATGAGCGGATGGACTTTACTGGTGGCAGGACTAAGTAGGAATATCTCTTAATTGTAGTTACTTTTCAGTTACTTTATTTGTATTACAGTCACTTTGCTGTTGACTTTTGTTTACTTTATAGTTTTTGGCTCACTTTTACCTTACTGTTCAATTCACTTCTTGTTATATTTTCATTTTCTGCAGTTTTTACTTATCTTATAGTTTAGTACGCCTTCTGCTACATTTTCATTTTCTGCAGTTCCTACTGGTCATATAATTTAGTACGTCTTCTACTACATTTTCATTTTCTGCAGTTCTTATTTGTCCTATAGTTCAGTACGTATCTGCTACATTTTAATTTTCTACAGTTCCTTTGTACTCACAGCCTTGAAATATTCATTTTTACCTTTCAGCAGTCACTTTTACATTTGGCATGTTAGGATGCTAGATCTTTACTTTCAGCTCCGTACTTTCAGATTAATGATAAAAACATCATGTTTTATATTGATCATATATTTAGAAGTTTCATTTGTGTTTAGTAGAGTTCTTTATGTATTACTTGATCTTTTCTGCAGCTTGGATTGAGGTATGTGCTTACCTCACATCTTATTAAGTTATAATTATGTTAATTATAACTTTGTTATATTTTCTTACTGCTTACTGCTCCTATGTTACTTAGTATTGTGATATCATTAAAAATTAACAATTTATAGCCTAAAATGTACTTAAATATTTTGTCTAAACTAGAATTTTCTTTTGTTGGCTGGGGCCCTACCATTGTGAAATTGACAATGGTAGATTCTGAGCTGTTCGAGGTTGTGGGACCTTCTGGAGATCCGGTTCAGGAAGAGGAGCATACAGGAGAAGATCAGTAGTTTCTGTCTGATATTGTGAGGATATGAGGGACTTTACTCTTTTTACTGCATAAACTTTATCATCATTTTGTAATAATACAGGATCTAACTACTTTACTTTTCATGTTTATGTATTCTGAGTTGTACAGTTTTTATCTGGATTGTATGGATGTTACTCTTGTTTTTCTTCCGCACTCTGATAAATTATAGTATACTCATTTAAGTGATTGTTTCTGTTGCTTCATCTTTGCTTATTAAGGCATATCCTCCCTGATTATGAAGGTTCATTCCTTAATCTTAATGTTAAGTGAGGGTTTGCTAAGTGACGACTACCTCCTAATCCGGGTGATTTGGGGGCGACCATTACAGTTGGTATCAGAGAACTCCATAAGGTGTCAGATTGGAATTTGTGTTCCTATCTACCTAATGAATAGTTCTTCTACTTTACAAGCACTGAATGAATGCTACAGTAACATCCATATTACCATATACTCAGAATAGTGAGCATAAAGTACAAATATACTTAAGATAGACACGAAACATATATTATATTAGCAATTTAATAAATATAAAATTGGTTAAATAAAATATATAGGTATGTAAAACTTGCTTCTTTTAAACTCTATCAAAATCACGGTGATTCTTTAATACAGGTATTAACATGAATCCTGGTCAACCATCATCACAACCTGCTACATCTAGCAGTAGTTCCGCTGAAATCAATACACTGTTGGTGGCAGTAAAGACACTTGTAGCCACTAATGCTCAACAATCTGAAAGAATTGAGAGATTGATTTCAAGGCAATAGAACCCATCTCCCGCATCTGTAAATCCTGCACCCTACTATCCTCCTCAACAATACCAACAACCTACAGATGGCCTCTTACACAGCTTCATTAAATTGAGAACTCCTAATTTCACCAGGAATATGTCGGCTATGGATACAGCCAATTGGCTTAAGATAGTAGAGAAGAATTTAACTAGTATAAACTGTCCAGATGCTGAGTCAATAAGACTAGTCACCCACATGTTCCAGGAAGAGGCAGAGTATTGGTGGGATAACCTCCGCCGCACACTTTTTGCAAATAACTACATTGAGGAGATCCCATGGGACGAATTCGTAAAAGCCTTCAGAGCAGAATTTATCCCTCCATCAATTCAAAATAATTTGGGAGACATGTTCCTTAAGTTGAGACAAGGAAGTCGCACTCTAGCTGAGTATGAATCTGAATTCAGGCGAGTAGCTCATTTTGCTCCTGACATGGTACGAACAGAAGAAGCACGCTGCCATAGGTTTATAAGTGGACTTCATGATTCAATAAAAGATCATGTAGTGCCACTAAGACTATCCAACTTTACAGAATTGATTGAAACAGCTCGTGTCATTGATCAGCATCAATCTCAAAAAGAATCTAAAAGGAATTTCAGCTCAACCTCATACAGAGATAATAATCCCAAAAAGGCTAGAACTCCTTCAGGAAAAGTCTACCAAATCGAAGCCGAGCCTACACCCACAGAAATGTATAATGGGTGTACCAGACCTCATCCCTTTGGAAAATTTTATCATAATCAACAATGTTACTATACTTGTGGAAGAAAAGGACATTTCTATCGACAGTGTAATTTCAATTTGACAATAGACGGTGCACGTATTGATCGACCTAATGAAACTCAAGTCCTTAATACTACTCGATTCAATCGAAGCAGTCAACCTATTATTATGGTATCATCCCAGCAACCTACGTTCTCCACTCAAAGGAGGGTTGGAAGCAATATCATACAACTGAGTACCTCCAAGCCTCCTTAACAACAAATCCTTAGAAGATCATCTGGTTCTGCTATAGTTTATACTCTTACTCCAGTGGAGGCTGCTGAAGATAACAATGTCATAACAGGTACGCACATTTAGTTATATTCTAAGTATTACTCAATTTGAAGAATCATAGTTAAGTATACATAATACATATTGTATTTATTTTCAAAGCTTTTAATAAGTTCTAAGTAATTATTATGTTATTTAGGCACTATAAGTATTAATGTTCATCCATGCAAACTGCTATTTGATACGGGAGCAAGCCATTCATTTATATCTGAAAATTGTGCTAAGAGTTTAAAGTTGCCTCATTACAAAATGGCAAGGTCTTTAGCAGTTGGGCTACCATCTGGAACCCAACTCAATACCACCCATTTATGTAATCTTCAAGTACCCTTAAATGAGCAAGTGTTTCAAGCCAAGTTAATAATTTTACCAATAGTAAACTTTGATATAATCTTGGGTATGAACTAGCTTAATACTCACAACACTACTATTAACTGCCAACAAAAGAAGATATCACTTCGCTCACCAGACACTACATCAACATTTATCGGAAGGTTCAGTACCTTAAGTTCACTAATTGATGCAATAACCGCAATTAAATTAGTAAACAAGGGTTGTGCAGCACACCTAGTTACCATGCTGGGAGAAAGTAAGAAGGATATACCACTTTCTGAGATTAAGGTGGTTAATGAATTTGCTGATGTTTTTCCTGAAGAGCTACTCGGGTTACCCCCACCTAGAGAAGTTGAAATGGCAATTAATTTAGTCCCGGATACCCAACCAATTTCAAAAGCTCCTTACAGAATGGCTCCTAAGGAACTTCACGAACTTAGTGAGCAATTAAAAGAATTATTGGATAAAGGATTTATTAGGCCAAGTATGTCACCATGGGGTGCCCCAATGGTATTTGTTAAGAAGAAAGATGGGTCTATGCGAATGTGTATAGACTACAGAGAATTAAATAAAGTCACTATTAAGAATAAATACCCACTTCCCAGAATTGATGATTTATTTGATCAGTTATCCGGAGCAATAGTATTCTCAAAGATTGATTTAAGATCTGGATACCATCAACTCCAAGTAAAAGATTCTGACATGGAAAAGACAACATTTAGAACCCGGTATGGACACTACGAATTTCTTGTGATGTCCTTTGGACTCACAAATGCACCTTCTATTTTCATGGACTTAATGCAGCGAGTCCTAAAACCATTCTTAGATAAATTTGTAATTGTATTCATTGATGATATACTCATCTATTCAAAGACTATGGAAGATCATGAAGATCATTTAAGAACAGTATTAGAAACCTTGCGGGAACATAAATTATATGCCAAATATTCAAAATGTGAATTCTGGTTGAAGTTAGTAGCATTCTTGGGCCATATTGTAGATGCTCAGGGAATCCGAGTTGATCAACAGAAGATCTGTGCTATTCAAGAATGGAACCAGCCAAAGACAGTAATTGATATACGAAGTTAAATAGGTCTTGCTGGCTACTATAGAAAATTTGTCAAAGGATTCTCTCAGATAGCTGCCCCATTAACTAAACTAACTCAGAAAGCTGTTCCATTTATCTGGGCTCCTGAATGCGAAAAGGCATTTCAAACCTTAAAAGATGCTCTTTCCACTGCTCCAGTATTAGTGCTACCAAAAGAAGGTATGAACTATCAA
Source organism: Gastrodia elata (assembly GCA_016760335.1). Classification (NCBI taxonomy): domain Eukaryota; kingdom Viridiplantae; phylum Streptophyta; class Magnoliopsida; order Asparagales; family Orchidaceae; genus Gastrodia; species Gastrodia elata. The sequence continues at coordinate 35,388,683 of CM028680.1, read as the reverse complement.
GTATATACAGATGCCTCAGGAACGGGATTAGGTTGCGTACTAATGCAAGAAGGGAAAGTAATTGCATATGCTTCACGGCAGTTGAGGCCTCATGAAAGGAATTATCTAGTACACGATCTAGAACTTGCTGCGGTAATTTTTGCATTAAAAATATGGCGTCATTATTTATATGGTGTTCAATGTTCCATTTTCACTGATCACCAAAGCCTGAAATACATATTCACTCAATGTGAATTGAATTGTTGCCAAAGAAGATGGCTTGAATTGTTAAGTGACTATGATGTAGAAATTCAATACCACTCAGGTAAAGCAAATGTGGTGGCAGATGCACTTAGCCGTAGTGCAATGATATCAGCAATGATCACTATAAGTTCTTTAATAAAAGAATTTCAAAAGATGGAAATTGTTCTTATTCGGAGTGATGTTATGAGCTCAATATTAACCAACATTAATGTAGAACCCACATTTAATAGGGATGTTTCCATCTCTCAAACCAAAGATAAAGAATACTTAAATTTTAAAATGGACATTGAAGGAGGACGTCGTCATGATTTACAATTGCATGGGTCAGTAATTTATCAGGATAATCGTATATGGATTCTTAAGTCCATGTAGCAGGAAGTGTTGATTGAAGGACATAATTCTGGCTATCAAATACATCCTAAAAGTTCAAAAATGTATCAAGATCTGAAACAGTCCTTTTGGTGGCCAGGGATGAAAAGAAGTGTTGCATAGTTTGTTGAAAAATGCCATGCTTGTAGTTTGGTCAAGGCAAAACATGAGAGACCTGGCAGATTACTTCAACCACTTGAAATACCTGAATGGAAGTGGTTTGATATATCTATTGATTTTATAATGGGTTTACCTCGATCAAAATCTGGAACTGATACAATTTGGGTGATTGTTGATAGATTAACTAAATCCGCTAACTTTATTCCTGTACGACATACAGATTCAGTGGAGAAATTGGCCAAACTATACATCAAAGAAATAATCAGGTTACATGGGATTCCTAAATCGATAGTATCTGATAGAGACAATCGGTTTACCTCAAGGTTTTGGCAAGCTGTCCATCAGGATCTAGGAACTACTCTGGCAATGGGTACTGCATTCCATCCACAAACTGATGGCCAGACAGAAAGAGTGAACTAGGTTTTAGAAGATATACTCTGTTTATGTATACTAGATTTTTCAGGATCCTGGGAAGATCAAATTCCTTTAATAGAATTTACATACAATAATAGTTTCCAATCCAGTATTAAAATGGCACCATATGAAGCGTTATATGGTAGAAAATGCTCAACTCCACTAGCTTGGTCCGAGACAGGAGGTACTCAATTATATGGTTCTGAGTTAGTGGAAGCAACAAACAAGAAAGTGAAACTCATCCAGCAAAGAATCAAAACAGCTCAAGACAGACAAAGTAAATATCATAATAATCGTAACCATCCTCTTGAGTTCAAAGAAGAAGACTTAGTATATTTAAAAGCGAGCCCGATGAAGGGAATTTATCGTTTTGGAGTTTGCGGGAAACTCAGTCCAAGGTATGTTGGGCCTTTCAAGATCATGCAGAGGATTGGATCAGCAGCTTATAAACTAGAACTGCCAGAAGACTTTGCTGCAGTTCACAATGTGTTTCACGTATCATCGTTAAGGAAATGTCTTCGAGACCCTTCTCACCTAATCCAACTTTCAACAATAGAAATTCAACTGGATCTGTCATACACTGAAGAACCAGTTAAAATTCAAGATCGTGATCAAAGAAAATTAAGGAACTGTTCTATTTCAATGATAAAAGTTCAGTGGAAGAATCGGTCATGCAATGAAGCCACTTGGGAGAAAGAAGGGGATATGCGACAGAAATACCCAATCTTTTTTAATCAAGGTAATTCCTCAACTCTAACTTATTTCAATTCATTCACTCTATATTTGTTTTATTCTTCTCACGTGTGTGATGTCGAGGACGACATCGTTCTTAAGTGGGAGAGTCTGTAACAACCCAGGTTGTTACTTAGATTAATTAAGGCTAATCTAAGTCTTAATTGAGGTTATAGTTCATTAAATAAGTCAATAAGAACATACCTCTAAAACTTAGGTCAAACTAGGAGTCAAATGAATCAAATCTGAAATTTTGGAAAATTCTAAAACCCTAAAATTTGATTTTTTATCTAGACCTTAGATTAAAAATCTGACTTCTCCATTGCGTTCACCACCCTCAAATTAGCTAGGGGTGAAGTTTTGAATGCATTTGGAAGTCATTAATTTTAGATGAATATTTTAATATTATTTTAAATACTGTGAAAAATCAAGTAATTAAATAATCATCAAAACAAAAATATGATAGCACCATTATATGCAGTACCTCTTAATTAATTAGGAAAGGCATATCTGAGTTTTATTTTTTTTTCTAAGCTAAATTAATAATTAAATAAGATTAAATATAAATATATATATATATATATATTTATATATAATATATATAAATAGGTTTTATATTAATTAAACGCGAAATAGCGTTAACTGCTGCCTTCTATTTTAATTCTGCGCCGTCTAAGCATAACGGCGATTCCGGACCGTTCGATCAATCGATCGAACGGTCCCTGCATTCTCTTCCCCGACGATCTGCGCGTGGCGAGTCGAGGGCACGCGGCATCATTCTCCCGCATGCAGATGTCGATCCACCATCTGCAGCTCATAATAAAGTCCTTAGTCGACTCCTCAATACCACGTTTTCTCAATTTGGACCTAAGGAAAAGGATCGATCTGCCTCTGACCCAACGATCACTTTTGACCGTCGATCAGGTATATCCCGATTCCCTCGTTTAATCTCGCATTGATAGTCGCTCACTTTCGAAAACCTATTCCGCAGGCTTGATTGTCATTTGATCGGATCTGATCGAACTAAATTAAGTTCGATCGATCGAAATAAAGAAATGTTATACAGTGAAAATCGTTACAACAAGATTGGGCCGAGACATGGTCGACTAGGTTTAGAGATTTTGATCGAATTAGGTCGTCATAGGTCCTAGTTCAACCACCTATGGGAAGATCTCATCGGTATCTACCCAACGCTGTGCGAGCCTGGTCGAAACACCGCCGGGAAGACCGAATTATTTTAAGCCCTAGACCTCGGTCTCAGGCATTTCATCGGAGAAGATAAAGTATCGGGTCGGGCCGGGTCAACCCGGGCCCGACCCGCGTCTGTCGCGCGTGCGTCACGTCCTTCTGCCGCGGTAGGCGCCCATGGACCCCACGATCGATTCTCAGCAAATCACGCCTCGCCACGTGGCTCTCCCTGATTTCACTTCTGCCGTTCAAATTTCGTGGGTCCCGCCATGAATCTAATATGTAGCTATTAAATTAATAAATATATAATATATAATTGAAATATTGATTAAATGATTAATTATGAAACTATAAACTTCCATAAGTTCTAAATTATCCATCTAAACATAGCAAAAGTATATACATTTGGAATCAGAAAAATGAGAGGAATATTTTGGAATTGTTAATTTTAACATTTGGACTTATATTAAGTATAGTGATATTTTAGGCATTTAATTAATTACCCAAACTATTCATTTCATTCAAATAATCATAACTTTGTACCCTTTAATCCAAACATACCCAATTTGGGTCTTAAAATACTCACAAAATCCTAAGGAACATTCTAGTAGCATTAACTTTGCTGTTTGGATTAGCATTTGACTAATGATATCTAGGACCTAACCCTAATTAGACTAATTTGACCTAGAACTCTAAATGACCGTAAGTTGGTCATCTTAGCTCCAAATTAGATGATCCAAATATCAATTTAGATCATCAAAACCTAATTTATAGTAATCTACAAAGACATTTAGGATCTAATAGTTAGATTTGCTAATCACCCCTAATTACCCTAAAACTTGATTAGTGAATATTAGCAAATTTAATAATCCAAATTGGACAAACTAAGTTTCAAAAAACTCCTAGAACCTATTAAAACCTAACTATAGGGTTGGATTAGTGATTGAGTGATTAATTTCACTAATCACTCACTAATCAACCTAAACTCTAATTTAAACATAACTTAGCCAAATGGAGTCTAAATTGAACCTACCACTAGTCATTCGAATCAGTTGATCAATTGTGACATGCAGCCACTAAAATTATTTAATTTGGACACCAAATAACAAAGTTAGGATTTTTGGCCCTTAATTAAGAATCCTTAATTACCTTTTTAACCCTAAATTTTGTTTTGGCTATAACTTAGCCAATACACATCAGAATTCAATAAATTTAGGTTCTATGGAAACCTCAGAGCATAACCTTTAATAAACTGACAGAAAAGTTATATGTTATTAGGGTAAAATTACCAAATACCCTTATAGGTCAAATTCCTTAATTTGATCTTATAAGGCTTAATACTGAACCAAATTTAATGAATTTATTATCTAAACTCATATCAGACAATAAGTAATCATTCTATGTTATTAAAATTCAGAATTTAGTGCCAATTCGTAAAGATGAGATTTAGACCCTTAAAGAGAGGCAAAACGATCTTTTTGCCCAAAATTAGGGTTTAATAAAATTAAGACCAAATTTTATCTCTAAATCATATCAAATAGTAATTAAAGTGATTTAAACTATAATTTAGATAATTCTAAGTCATAAATTAGAAAATTGAAGAAAATCCTAAGTTAAGTTTTGAATAAAACTTAAGTAAATTATGAAAGAAATATCAAATTCTTTGAACTTCTTAGATCATCCTTTAGGTCTTATAACTTTAGTTAGGATGTATGTCTGAGTGATACTCTTAGTACTTAAGAACCTTAATTCTTAGGACTAATATTAGATCTTAGGTCAGAATTCATCTAATGGGTAAAATGGGTTACTCATTAAGGTGACACCTTGGTTTTATTAGTTTATTAGATTTTCATAGTTTATTAATTGATTATTTGATCTTTTAACATTAGAATTAGAATTAGAAATCTATCCTATTGAATTTGACTTAATTCAATAAGATTTGCCTTAATATTTAATCTGTGAGATGGGATTAAACTTTAACCTTTTAGTATGGCCTTGTGATAAAGAATTAAACTTCATTTTTTGGAGTTTGATTCTTAATTCTTTAAATCTTGATTTGGCTAATTAAGGTTTAGTTGGGATTTATAAAATAATAACTTAGGACGTTTGATTTATTCTCTTAACTTAATTAAGCGACATGTGATTTGTAACTATTAGAACTTTACTAGTTCTAACATTCCTTTAACTTGTAAGCTCGTGATTCAATGTTACAAACAGTGTAGGAATTGAGGATTCTGAATCTTATGTAACTTAGAGTAGTTAAAACATCTTAAATAGAAAACAAAGTGATATCACAACTGTCATTTAGTGTTATTCTATATTCATTGAAAATTGTATGCTATACCTTTCTTTGCTTGGGATTTCTTTACATTTGGATACATTGCATTAGAGGATTAATTCTATGTTGATTATATTCGTATGGAATTCCATATTGTTAGAAGGAAATTTGATGGAGAATAGCTTAGCCAAACTTGAGGAGATAGGTCTTTTTAGTCTGCCATGTAGTATGACTTTACTTGAGATTGGTTTTGGGCTAGGACTACTTTCATAGTGCCTGTAGGATAGCTGTTGGATTAGGACTACTTTCCTAGTGCCTATGGTACTGGACTAGGACTACTTTCCTAGTGCCTGCTATTTCTGACTAGGACTACTTTCCTAGTATATCTGGAACTACTTTTCCAGATACTGGCTACTTCTGACTATGACTACTTTCTTAGTATATATAAGACTACTTTTCCAGATACTGGTTGTTTCTGACTAGGACTACTTTCCTAGTGAATCTGGGACTACTTTTCCAGATGTTTAGCAGTTACTTTTCAGATGGAATCTGGGACTACTTTTCCAGATGAGCAGATGGACTTTACTGGTGGCAGGACTAAGTAGGAATATCTCCTAATTGCAGTTACTTTTTAGTTACTTTATTTGTATTACAGTCACTTTGCAGCTAACTTTTGTTTACTTTACAGTTTTTGGCTCGCTTTTACCTTACAGTTCAGTTCACTTCTTGTTATATTTTCATTTTCTACAGTTTTTACTTGTCTTATAGTTTAGTACGCCTTCTGCTACATTTTCATTTTCTGCAGTTCCTACTGGTCTTATAGTTTAGTACGTCTTTTGCTACATTTTCATTTTCTGCAGTTCTTATTTGTCCTATAGTTCAGTACGTATCTTTTACATTTTCATTTTCTGCAGTTCCTTTGTACTCGCAGCCTTAAGATATTCATTTTTTACTTTTCAGCAGTCACTTTTACTTTTGGAATGTTAGGATGCTAGATCTTTTCTTTCAGCTCCGTACTTTCAGATTAATTATAAAAGCAGCATGTTTTATATTAATCATATATTTAGAAGTTTCATTTGTGTTTAGTAGAGTTCTTTATGTATTACTTGATCTTTTCTACAGCTTGGATTGAGGTATGTGCTTACCTCACAACTTGTTAAGTTATAATTATGTTAATTATAAATTTGTTACCTTTCCTTACTGCTTACTGCTCTTATGTTACTTAGTATTGTGATATCATTAAAAATTAATAATTTATAGCCTAAAATGTACTTAGATATTTTGTCTAAACTAGATTTTTCTTTTGTTGGATGGGGCCCTACCATTGTGAAACCGATAATGGTAGATTCTGAGCTGTTCGAAAGTTGTGGGACCTTCTGGAGATCCGGTTCAGGAAGAGGAGCATACAGGAGAAGATCAGTAGTTTCTGTGTAATATTGTGAGGATATGAGGGACTTTACTCTTTTTACTGCATAAACTTTATCATCATTTTGTAATAATACAGGATCTAACTGCTTTACTTTTCATGTTTATGTATTCTGAGTTGTACAGTTTTTATCTGGATTGTATGGATGTTACTCTTATTTTTCTTTCGCACTCTGATAAATTATAGTATACTCATTTAAGTGATTGTTTCTGTTGCTTCATCTTTGCTTATTAAGGCATATCCTCCCTTGACATTTGATTAAGACGGTTCATTCCTTAATCTGAATGTTAAGTGAGGGTTTCTTAAGTGACGACTACCTCCTAATCCGGGTGATTTGGGGGCAGCCGTTACAACACCCAAGAGATTCAGGAGGAGCTTGTGGAGCATTAGTGGACTCTTCTCAGGTTCAGTTCAGTTTTATGTCTATTTCATTAAATAGTTTGTAATAATTCTGGATGTATTTTCTTTTCTTTTCTGAGACACATATTTTCATACCGCTTTTGTGATGAATGTTTTCTGGATGTTTGCTTTAAGCTTCTACACTCTGTTTGTATACCACTTATACTTAGTATTGTGATATGATCAGCACATGGGAAATGCTGATATATTATAAATATATTGGATTCCTATTGTATTCTAAATCTAATGTATGTATCTACCTAATACTTAGGATAAGGATACTACTCTTATCTTAAGTATTAGCTCTCAACCCTACTTAGGTTGAGTCAACAGCCCTCCAGATGGGTTTAGTTTTCAGATATTCGGGGAGATGGGTTATTCCTCCCCGAGTGGTGCACTGCTCCGCCGCCGATATGATTGTACTTAACTCTTTTGCGCGCGGCGACAGGGCGGGGCGCTACAGCAAATTATCCAATGATTGTTTGGGCACTAGTCATAGCATGAGTTATTTTAAAGAACTTTAACTTAGCAATTGAAAGTGTAAAGCTAATCATAATACAAAAGAAATTGAAAGATACTTATGTTAATCTAACATGCAACTAAAGGAGAAGTAAAAACATGTAGAAACTTAAGAATCTAATTCTAATTCTAAGAATTTTGACATGGTGTCTATTGTATTTACTTAATAGCAAGCTAACATACAAGTCTTCTACTATTTAGAAGATTAGATGAAGATAGGAATATTAAGGACATTTAGCCAATTTAATAATTAGAATTCTTATTCTAATTTAAGTCTAGCATGGCATAAGTAATTGAAACTACCTTATAAAATCATGATTACAACATTTTTGAAATGAAATTAGATATAAGATAATCTTATAGTTTATCAATTTACTAGAAAATGAAATGAAAGAACAATTCATTAAAGAACTATCATTGACTTAATTTAAAGCATATGAATTTAGTTTTAATTAAGTTCCAACAAAATTAAACTACATGTAACTTTACCTTCTAGTTACATGAAATATGGCAATATATTCAAGTCAACTAATCTAAAGTCCATATGAAGCATACATGAAATAGAAGGATCAAACTCAGCATATGTTATGCAATTATTCTATTTAATTCATTCATGTAATAATTCTACATATGAAAATGATCAAATATAGAAGTTCTAAACATTTCCAATTCACAAATCATATTGATATAAGAACTATTAATAACCTTATGTATAATTCAATTTGAAAAGATACATACATTTCATTCAATTTAATCCATTCCTAAGTAATGCTACAATGGAAGAAATTCAATTCCAATCATTATATCAATAGAAAATAAGATTTAAACATACACTTTAAAACTATATGAGGGATATTGAAATGAAATGAAATTGCTGTCCTAGGGATCATACATACTAAAACAAGCATTTATGAAAAATAAAAAATTGACATTTATCCTAAATTTAGGAGCTAAATACCTAAAATGTCCAAATGTTGTCCAAATGATATGTTATATATGTCAATGTGATCCTTATATCATAAGGAGTAAAATGATACTAACTAGGTTGAATTTGGACAACATTATTTTTTTTAGGATTTGGAGGGGTCTTAATTAAGCTTGAAATGTCATTTGGAGATATAGAGTTCAAAACATAAGTTTGATCTCATATTATTGTTTCTCACATTTTAGTGAGTGAAATGGACTATTTAAATGTCCAATCTGGATAATTATATATCAAGTTATGATATAAATAACATTGGATGAAATAATTAATTTAATAATTCAATTGAATTAGGAATTCATGAAATTAATTTCCAGATGAATTTCTATCACGTTATTATCAATTCCCACCTCTTTATAGATGAAATAAATATGTATATATATTTGTAGAATTTAGTTTAAGTATTCCTGAAATTATCTTACAAATGAAATCTTATTAGTTAAGGAATTATTATTTCATTTTGAATGAATTTAATTAATGTTTTTATGTTTATTTAAATCAAGGATTAAAGAATTTAATACGTAGAAGAAAAAAAATAACAATCCCAATCTCATTTAATTATTCTATAAGATTTGATAAGTATAAAATCACATAATATGGTAATATTTAATTTCTATAGATGAAATCATTAAATCAACTAAGAAAATGATGAATTTTATTAATTACATAATAAGATCTTTAATAATCAATATTCTAGAATTTCAAATATTATTTCCAATCTTACAGCCCATTAAATTGAAATATGCTGTTGTTCTATAAAATAAAAGAACTTAAATCATAATGTGCTGTGAATTAAAAAATCAATTAAGAAAGTAGTATGATCCTTATAGTTCAAAATACCCACTTACATAAACCTTTAATGTAGGCATTAATAAAATTAAATAAAGTTAATCTTAACGGGCTGCAACTTACTGGCCCATTATTCTTTTTCCTCTTTGTCAACCTGAAATGGGATCAACTGGAATATACCTAAAATGTCGATCTCTTAGACGTAACTCCTTTAGCTTATTACAGATCGTGTATCATGACAGCAAGAGAGGAGTACAGTAAGGAAAATAATGGCTATTGATAATTTCATTTAATCTCAATTATTTCAAAATAGACAAAGGCATCTATTGAAGAATAACTAATGGATTATTAAGTAAAGGTAAAGTGCAGAGAATTTGAAAAGAGAAAAATATACAAGTAATTTCATTTCCCTTACAAACATTTCCAAAGTTTGAACTGCAGTCCATAGAATTTCCAATAAATTGATGAAGATTCAATTATATGAAACCAATCATTAATCATTAATTGAAGAATTGCCAAGAACATATCAAGAGTTTTAAAATAGATTATGTGTTGAAGAAAGGAATGTGAATGGACTATGGTGCCTTCCTTCTTGTTTTTCTGATTTAGGGTTAGGGCAGTTGGTCAATTCACCTCCAAAGGCAGTAGGCATTCTTCAAGAACTCAATGCAGCTCTACTGTTTACGGTTTTGCAAATGAAATGCTCTTTTCACACAAATGATGACAGCCCCCGCTTCAGCCCTTAGGAGCTCTCCCGCATATTAGAAATTGGGGGAAGGAGAAAAAAATATCATATGAAAGACCTGAAGGAATCATATACACCGCGAAAAGGAGGTGTAAGGTACGGTCTGCGCCCAATCGTGCTTCATGATCGGGGAGACGAACAATAAATCAATTTCGGTCGTTCGATTCTCTTGATGCGCATGATGTAAGCGAACGGTTGGATCGGGCCTTAAGAAATCAAAACATCACAGTCACACGATCGGATCTATTTAGGATTGACGGTATGGATCAAGCGTTAAAGATGTTCCCTGCTTGAATGTTGTACATCAGGTCCACGCCTCAATTTTAGCCGTTGGTTATTTGTTAATAATATTTAAATTATTTAATTAAAATCTTTTATTTATTTATCTTCTTTATCCTAATTATTTAATCAAATTTAAATACTCAAACATACTATGGAAAATCCCAAATTTTCACCATTACTTAATTGAGGGGTGAAGAACTCAAAACTGTTCTCAGATTTTTTATCAGAAGTATATTTTTTTTTTCTAGTTTTCTGAGTATTTAAATATTATTATTAAAATATTCGCAAAATTTTCGATGACTTCCAAACACTTCCAAAATATCACCCATAGCTAATTTTGGTGTGGTGAGGCCAATGGTGGACTCCATTTTTTATTCTGAGATCTAAATAAATTAGAGATTTTCATAATTATCAAAAAATTAGGAAATATTAGAAATTGAGAAACTGTCTCTAAATTGCACAAAATTTGAGGTGGAGACGCTTAACACTGTTACAAGAGTAATGTAAGAGGTTTGTAGTAAATTAGGTCACTAATTGATGGGTCACAACAATAGGGTTGTTACATAAAGGGCCATTATGTACCTTACAAATGAGTGCTAATAATGAGTGCATCATTAAAAATTGGCAATTTCCATCCCGGTCCCACATACAGTCAATCTAGGATAAGCTTGAATCACTTGCTTTACTTGCCCTACTTTACTTTTATGTGCTTATTGAGAACATGTAATCAAAGCTTACATTTCTTATTTCTAATATACACCCCATGTTGGTGATGTACAAAATAATAGTCAATCTATTGATAGAATAATAAGCTAATGCCAATTCACTAGACATTATCTCTTTTTATTTCTCATGTGTGCTAGTAGTACTTTCATTTACAATTTTGTATGCAGGGATAGATATATACCCAATGCATAGGATCTCACTTTAAAATAGAGCACAAGTTTTTACAAGAAATTATTATTTCACAATTACTCATATTTTCACATTCTAATAGCAACATGCCACACGAAGGGCCATTAAAATGTCATACAAATGGCAATCATAATATGAAATAAAAATTTAAAATTTTCTTATAAAATTAGTTTATCATCTAAACAAACAAAAATTTAATACTTTAGACATTGGAAATATTTTTCTCTATTTTCTTTGAAAGTTGTATAATTTTTGGAGCTTGTTTAATAAGAAATTATAATTTGAATTTTTATTTAGCTAAATTGTATATATAGATATAATATTTAAATTATTTTTATCTAAATTAAATCACTTGCCATTTCAATTAAGATGAGCATGGAAATAGGATTGTTGAATCTCACTATCTTAAGATCTTTCCATATGCATCCTCTTTCATATATTTTATAATGATATCAGATTTGAAATAGCACAGCCAAACTTGACAGGACTGCTATCATATTATCATCCCCATAATCATTCCATAGCAATGCTTTGATTTAGTGGTGCCAAAACCTATAAAATTGTGATCAAATCATCAAAGCATGCAAAATTCATTGATAGTGTGATGATCACATAATATATCAAGAAAATTAAGCAAAATAAAAAGATATTATTAATTTAAATATAAAAATAGACTTTTACAACCATATTAAATATCTAGAGCCACAAATATTAGTCAATGTATTATGATTTAATAATGAGGAAATCTAAATAACATAAGTGGTGATAAAATTATCATCTCTCTAATTGTGATTTCTTTGGGTTAGCTTGGAATCTAGCACACAAGTAAATGCTAAATATTATATCGAGTTTACTAGTCATCAAACAAAGAAGATATCATTTCATACTATGGTAAAGTTTTTTATCTTTACTATCAGTGAGACATTTTATAATATATTTGAACATTTGGGTGTATTTATTATAAAATAATGTGTGTCCTACCTCATACGCTATAGTGGAAACTATTTCACTCAAAAGCAACAAAAGCAAGTTACAATCACAAAAAACACAAAATTGTAGAGCACATGCATAAAACACAAAATTTACATAAGAAATTAGAAAACGGAATAAAAACCTTGGAGCCGCACGAATGAAGAAATTCAATACAAAATCAAGAAAAGATGATACAAGCTTTTTTCAATATTCCATATATTCATAGAAAAATATAACTACTTTAGCTATACAATCGCATGCCACTTTGCTGACACATTGCAGCAACCATTCTGTAGTTGCCCCATGTAGATTTTTTTAACAAGTTATACAAACTTTCATTGCTTGGATTAGATTCTAAATACTTACCTAATATCTATTAAACCATAGTATAACTAGCACATAATGTTTTAGCCAACATATACCTCCTTTGATCACCCTACTGTGGCAACAACTACCTCTATAGCTCCAAAATTAACTACACATACAACATCCTCCACATAATAGCATCCAAATTAACATACACAGTCATCATGCACCACCAGATCTTTAGTCATCCCACTATGCAACACCTTCAACCACCTAGGCACGGTGCTATCTATCCTGGAAGCTTCCAACACTGGCTGTCTTGTATAGGTCTCCAAGATTAGGCTCTTAACATCTTAAACCTAAGATTACATTTAGGTATAAATATCCTCTAAATAGCTTCCATTTACCACCACCTATCCTTAGTATCCTTAGATTGTGGCTATATGTCTACATCTTCTGGTAATGCCATGCATCCAAATCTCTAGCAACTGCATGCCAAATCAGCTATAAATTTGCTTTTACTGACCTTTGTCTAGGTGTGCTTAGGTGTCGAGCCCTTGAGTTACAATTCCAAGCATTGGGTAGTTAGGCTATCCTTTCAAAATGTTCTTGGGTTCCTCCAATTAGTGTAAGATACTTAGTGCACTTGGGAATACCCAAGTCTTGGTTGGGTCACATATTTAGTGTTCAAAAAGTATTGACACCTAGGGAATTCTAAGCACAAATGTCTCTGCCCATTACCCATATAATGCCTCCATCACTTGGGTGTGCCTAAGAATCCAAGCCTCATATTCTATTGATTTTTAGAAGATCTCACTAGCACTTGGGCATGCCCATGCTCCCAACACTATGTTATAAAAAATTGTTTGAGAACTTTGGCATGCCTGAGTACTAGATCCTCTGCCCACTTCAGTTCTCTTAATTTTCTTCAAACTAACTTGATATAAATTGTGACTAGCTTATGCCAAGTTGATTCATTATTGACCCATAGTCATTATGAGATTTCTTATTATCCTATCAACTTCTTTAAGGCCACCACTAAACGTCACCATATTAGGATCTAGCTCGCTCCATGCTTCATCGCATATTCTGGTGTACTCGACATGGGTTCACCACTTGATGTTGTTCTCAATGCTCCACCAAACAAAACAACCTCCTATTTGAATATTGAGTGTAGGTCTTCATCTACTTCTTTCAACCTTGCTAGGCTCCCTTCATAGTTCAGTATTTCTTGGAGACTTGGTGTGGCTCACCCATCTCCAATCACATTCAAAGGCTTTGTGACGACCCCCAATCCTAATTCCCAGTGAGGGTACAGGGATTAGGGTGGCGTCAATGGACTTGCTGAGGATTATAGTCAATATTTAGAATAATAATATAAACATCACAAATAATAGCTCAACTAATTTGAAATTAAGAATTTTTTATTTTATTTTAATATAACAACAATTATAAGAGTATATTTTTCTTATTTATTTAAAATACATGAAAAAATATGAAAGTAAAAGTGCAGCGGTTGATATTCAGTGCTGTTCCAGTTCTTCAGCATCGTCCTGACTTGGCATTTACAATGAAAATACTTTGGTTGAACACCCATTATGGAAAACTCTAAGCAATTTTGGATATCATTTAATACGTTATATATATAAATATATATAAGTGGAAAGTAATGAATTAAATTAGTAAAATGCAGGGAATCAAAGTAATAATGATTGAAAATACAATCTTTCCTCTTTTATGGATTTTTTTCTTGTAGCTTTTTCTGTAAATCAACATTAAAAAATAATTAAAAAAATAATAAAAGTAACCTATCATAAGTAAGTCACGCTATATCAAAAATTGAATATTTCTATCTCAAAAGTGAATAAATAACAATAATATTGTTTGAGTGGGCAATTCTCAAATCTCGGGGAATCAAGCGCGTCTGCATGATTATCATAATTTGAGTTCTAACGTAACAAATATATTCACTTATACTATAGCCCTCTCGTAGGTATTGTCATAGTATCCTTATATCTCCTGAAGCAAGATGAAAATGAATTAACTCTGTTCTAAGCATAAAGTTATATTATGTATAGACAGCAAATAACTTCACTAGAACCCTACTTTTATTCATTCAAGCATGTTATCTATTTTTGATAGTATCTCAAATAGTAACAATATACTTAAATTAAGAAACTTGCAAGATTAAGAAATATATAATGAAATTTACAAGTTTCAAAGTAGAGTAAAGAGCATGTTATTAAATCAGTATATATAAATATATTTTATGATATCTAGGGTACTTATTTTTCTTGCTAAGTTGATCTCTTGCAAATCTGTGTGTAAAATATTTTATTATTAAGAAAATGTTTTCATGTTAGTAAGGTGATGTTTCCATATAATCTTATAAAAATATAGACTTTTATTATCTACTCTCTCTCTTTGTGTTTCCATTTAATAAAAAGAATAAATGAAAATAGGAAAAGAAGAGGATGATTGCAATGGCAAAGAAGCATGGTAACATAGATAATAGTAAGAATAATGATGATAGAAAAATTTGATAATAATAATAATAATAATAAATATATAATAATAATAACATTGACATTGTTATTATTATTATTATTTATATTAATAAGATAAGAGTAAAATGAAAATGTTAATATTATTTAGAGAGAATATATATATATATATATATATATATTTATTTATTTTTGCTTAGAAAAATAGAGATAATAACTATGGATAATAATGATAATAATAATTTATATTATTATAATTATTATCATTATCATTTATATAATAATTTATATATAAAAAGTATTATTTTTATTTATCCTAATAAGAGAATATGATAATTAGAAGGAAATAATACTATTGATATTTATGATACTGTTATGCACATATACTTATTTTAGAGAGAGAGAATATTAAGATAATAATATAAAAATAATAATTATTGATATTATCATTACTATTATCATTATTATTTAAACCATGATAATAATAATAATAAGTATAATAATATACC
Source organism: Gastrodia elata (assembly GCA_016760335.1). Classification (NCBI taxonomy): domain Eukaryota; kingdom Viridiplantae; phylum Streptophyta; class Magnoliopsida; order Asparagales; family Orchidaceae; genus Gastrodia; species Gastrodia elata. Next base: position 35,372,991 of record CM028680.1, on the reverse strand, counting down.
GATTAATAATAATAATATTATTATTAATGAAAATGGTGAGTAAATATTATAATAATATTATGAATATTATGATTATAATTAGTTTATAATAATAATAATAATAAACAAGTTAACATACTTATTGTTGTTATTATTATTATTATTATTAGAAGATAATAATAGAGTGAGAATCATATAATAGTTTTAATAAGAAATAAATACTATTAAAATAATATTTGATAAGAATAATAATAATAATATTGCTATAATTATTATTAAATGCATAATAATAAGTTTAATAATATATATAATTATTATTATTATGATTTATGATTATCCTTAGTGATAATGATAATAAAATTATTTATTATTACTATTATATAATAATAATAATAATATTAATGAATTATTATCATTATCATTATTTTTTTAAGAATAATAACAATAACTATTATAATAATAAAAATAATAAATTATTATTATTATTATAACATAATATAATTATAATATATAATATTAATAAAATAAAAGGATAGTAAAAGAGCAAAAAAGGCATAAAAATATTAGGAGCAGAAAATAAAAGTTAAGAGCAGAACTAAAAGTTAGTAGCAAAAATAAAATTTAGAAATAAAAATAAAAATTAGTGGTTAGTAGGTAGATGATGTTAGGAGTCAAAATAAATATATAATTTTTATTATTTCTCATTTAAATTTTTAATATTTCAATTTGCCCGTAAATGTTTTCTCAATCACTGTTTTTTTTTTTTTTTATTTGTGGTCCTTCCTCCCGTTCAAATGGGGGTTTGTCGCGGGGAGGAGACAACTTGCTGAAGAGGTGGGGATTGACTTGGAATGAGTTAGGCAAGGTACCGGTAAGGTGTCAGCACTGCAAGGTGTAGGGGGGGGTGGTCATTGACTAGGGAAGGAGAAAAATAGTAGAAGATGAGGGGGAAAGCCTTGGCTTTGCTGATGGAAGAGGGAGAGCGAGGCAGGGGGTGGGTTTCCAACAAGGTAGGGTGGTGAAGAAGGGAGCTTAGTAGCTTGTCGGATGTGGGGGAAGAGGTGGCTTGAATGGGGGAAGGTGAAGGGGGCCCTTGAATAGGGAGAAGAGGGGGTGGGGGAGGTAGTCCGACCGGGCAGCCCACCGGGTAGAGGGCACAGAACCCCCAAAGGGGGGGGGGGGGGGGGGAGGGCGACCCCCTTGCTTTCCCTAGCTATGGCATGTGTAGAAGAGGGGGGGCCGACGAGGAAAGAAGAGGGGAGCTGAGAGGAGAGAGAAAGGGGAAGAAAATTTTTAATTAATAAATATTAATTATATTTTTTCGTCATCTAATTTCTAAATTTGACGATACTTGACTGGAAGGACCATTTTGGCGAGACGAATGTCCTCAATAAATTTTTTTCAATTTGGAACTAAATTTTATTTTTTAATTAAATTATTAACGTAAAAACTTCAAAAATTTATTACGGACAATCCGGCCCTCACAAATCAACGAAAATATTTGTAAATGCTTCATTTGTTATTACGAATCCAACGACACCAAATTTTTTGAATTTGGACTAATATATTATTTTTCTAACTTTCAGCATTTAAAAAATTCAAAAATTAAAATAGGAGTATCCATTGGTCGGATTGCCTCAAAACCTAGGCATTACGATCATAAAAATATACTATTTCCAACAGTATAATTGGTTCGGCCTAATTTAGAACTTGTTCGCCTAATTAAGTTGGCAATTTGGCATAAGTAACTTTAATTAGGTTTTCGGTGTTACAGACTCCTCTACATAAAATATATGTCGTCATCGACAACATAGATCGTTTGAGTTGGTGATTACCTTGTTACTCTGAAGATATTAGGAAACTTTATGCGCATGCCATCTTTTTTCCCCAAGTTATTTCTTTTGAATATTGATTGCTCCATTGTATCTTCAACATGTAAATTGATTTATTGCGAAGTTGATGAATATCTATTGCTAGTATTTTGATAGGTACTTCGATATATATCAAATCTGGCGAAATGCATTATTCTTGGGACGTATGTTTGTTATTTTGGGTTGATCAGACAGATCAAATTTTGGGTTGAACATATGCATAAATATATCCTTAAAAACTTCATAAATATCCTCCCATTATTCAAGTTATTCTGACATCATTTGCTCCACTAAACATCTTTTCGAGTTGAACGGTCAACGATCGATTATGCACAAAGATTTGTTCACTAACTCTAAGCCACCACCAGGTGTTCTAGCAGCTTGGCTTTGCCACTAGGTAGCCGCCACTGGAGCTCTGAGTACTTGAGCGTTGGCAAAAAGAATTGAAAAGCTAGAAGTGGATTTAATGCTTATGTGTGCTCTAAAGATGTCTGGACACTGAGGGAGGTTGATAAAACAGAGAATGTGAGCTTCATAAAAGTCTACATAGAGATGTTGGCAGGTCAAGGCAAGTCACGAGTATTCCATGATTTTATTGGGCTTTTGGCTCTGAGCTTGCCATTCCTTTAGCTAAATCGACACAATCCGGCATGAGGAAGATTCCCTCCTGATTTGGAAATTACTTGGAGATGGAAGAGACCGTTGGAGAAGATACTAACATTATTGTTGCTTATTGTCAGGCTAGTTGAAGGAGATGGTGAGCAACCCTTGGATTAATCATCTCCCTGAGAACGTCATGAAGATCATCCTTGAGAAGTCGAGCGGTTCTGTTGCGGAAACCTCCGCTAATTGCTTTTGCGAGCTTGATCGCCTGAACAGCCTTAATCGCCTCCTTCGAAATAACCTTTCCCCTCCACAATGGCTTCCTCGGGCCATCTCGTAAACCGCAGTGAACTCTGGCGCGGAAGAAAGCGATAGCGTCTGAGATTACAGCTCGTGGAGACGGAGACGCTGGAAACGGTATTTGGAAGTACAAAGCGGAACGCTTCCATGGCTTTTAGCATAATAGAGTGATATTTTTCAAGAAATCGGCCCAATAATATTATGACATTTATAACAAGACTCAAGATTTATAATAAAAATGCAAAAGAGAGTAAAATATATCGAACTATCTAACGTATCATAGCTATATATACTATGGACTTCCTCCATTGTTTGAATCCCTCAACCATCCTTCAAAATAACATAACGATTGCGGTTCAGTAGTTAAGCTCTTGAGTTTGAACTTTGATCAAATTAATGGCTTAAACCTCACCAACCCCATATTTAATTTATAAGACTAACTTCTTAAAGAAAAATTATAGCAAGTGAAACCCATCACTCCTCCCCATGCAAATCCCTTCGATTGTGCACTTGAAGGAAAAGACAACTATCCACACCACCAAAAATTCTCAATTCCCATTTCTCTCAATAGTAACATTCGTTCAAATTACTTTTCATAAGGCTTATATAGGAGCAATATAAATACACTAAAGAATGATTGTCATTAATAATAAGAAAAAATAGAAATAAAAATAAATAAATGTTAAACACTAAACGACACATAACATGTGTCAAGACACGACATGACTCGGAAAAATAATAATACAAGTAGATAACAAATAATAATGCCACTCACTCTAGCTATGCTTCGTACAATTCCCAAGCCATGATCTTCCCCCTCATATGAATTGCTTGTCTTGCATCCGTTTCTCACCTACCAAAAGAACTCTTCTCTATGGAGTTGATCATTTAAACTTCTCAACTGATAATCTCAATAGAAATTGTTGTCTTACATCCTAATCTATGCACCACCTGCTCTATTGCAATAATCTCAATAGAAATTGTTGTATTAATCTCAAAAATGAAAAGTTGGAGAGTTTCTAAGCAAAAGTTTACCATTATACCCCCTTTGGAGAAGTACTTGCATTTCCTTGTAAGAGATCTTTAGAATATGGAATAAAATTATTAAAATTAATTACATGATTTATAAATATATCAAAAAACAAATCAATCCATTAAGCATCGAGCCAATCTTCCTAAGGAACTTGTAAGGTCTTGCTGGTCAACATAAGCTTTTTGTATTTGATTATGGAATATCGTTCTAGAAAATGTGATTGATCACATACTCACATTCATTAAAATTCATGCTAGATATGGTCATGTTAGATTTTGTAGCACAATATATAATAATTTTCTCAATTTAATTTTCTATTTCATGATGCTTTTTATGAAAATTCTTAGAAAAAGCAAAGGCAATATAAGAATATTTATGGCTAGGTAGACCAACTAGGTAGATTGATTTCTTAGGATTGTACGCATATATAATTTCAAATGGTGTCATTATTGTTATACTTGAAATAGTACTTTTGCAAGAAAATTATGTTCTAGGAAGGTGTAATTTCCAAGTGACTAAGTTCTCCCCAATAGGCTCTTTACTATATTCATTAAGAACTAATTTATCACTTCAATTTAACCATTATCTTGTGTGGTTAAAGATGACCAAAGGCTTAGTGTATTGCTCATTAATCCATAATAGGTGGAGGAATGACAGATTCTTCATTATTGGGGTTAACTTCTTTAACATTCAAGACTTGAATTTCTTCAAAACTCTCAATCTCTTGATACAAGGTGTGATCTCTTACCAGATCTATAATAGGTGTAAGTATAAGATTTCCTAGCTTCCTAGGTATGATAGTTGTAAGTGGATCATTAATTGTCAAAGGCGATGTGGCAATTATGATCCACAAAGAATTCTTAAGATCCCTAGGTTTTGAAGTAATTGGTATTGCAGTAGTACAATCCTCTAATGAATAATTAAAAGGAACTAACATGAGTGCATGAAGTGATCTTGAAGTAGTACTAGTTCATGTGAGAGGTATTTTAAGATATGCTGGGTATTTTATTAGTTTGTGATGATAATATAGGCTATACTTTTTACATAAAATTTCTCGCATATTGAACATTTTCCTATGGCCACTTCTCATTTCTTTTTGAATATATTATTTAAAAATATTTTGGAATGACTAGTTAATTTCATGTGAGTAAGAGAGACTTTCTTATAATCCTAATAATTATGCACTCAAAGAACTCTTCCATTTGGGGCATTTAGTCTAATACATTTTAAACTCATGAGTTCCATCATCTGTAAAAACCTCTAGCCTGCCCAATGGGATCATTTGATCATAACTTCAGTGGCTCATCATTGGATTCAAATCATCAAATTCATTCTAAAAGTCTTCTTTCTTATGAAGTCTACATCTCTTAGAATTGATTGTATGCCATATCTTAGAATATTAGTCATCCCTAGCTTGAGGTGAAAGTTCATGATATGGCTTGATATAGTGTGGGGTGTTGGATAATTAGCTGATGAAGGATATTGATTGTTTCTCAAGTGCACATTGCTTCTAAGATTTTCTTAAATTGTGATTCTATCATAGCCGTAAGAGTCTCTAAGCCATCAAACCTCTAATATAACCAACCCCATTATAGCAGATTTTGGGTTATCCATGTTACATTTAATTAACTAAGGTTCAAATAATGTGCAACAACAAAATTGCAATCCAAATATATTGAAAAAAGAAAGACAAAAATAAATCACTTACATAGATAAATAAACTACTAGTTGTTTCAATTTTAGATTCAACATAACTCACCCATTTTGGGAGGGCAATTTTGATAGCATACACAATCATAAAGAGCCCATCGTTCAAAAGATGAGAAATATTGCAGGGTCAATTGGTTGGCCAACAAAATGTGGAGTTTCACTCAATCAAACAAGAACACTAAACTTGCACACAATTAGTAATTGATATGTTAAAACTTATATCTCAATATAAAGTAAATTCTAAGCTATAGAAAAGCTTAAAATGAATGTAAATTATATGACTTAGCTTGAGTACGGGCTAATGAATCTCTTCTTACAAGTTAAAACTTCCGATTTTCTTCCTTCTTAATTGAGTGCTTGATCTTTTCAAAATTATTACTAAGGAGTCGGCATCAATTTTGTTGAGTCAAAAATTGGTGCAACAACGACTGCTCGCGGGGCAAGTGAAGGCAGGCGGTCGCACGTGCTGGCGTGCACGTTACTATCTTTGGGACGATCTAGTTCATTCCATATAGGGCATGATCCATGCCGGTTTCACTAGTCCTGGAGTTGGCGTGGGTCGTGAATGATTCAAGTTGGGTCGAATCTGAATAGATGTGATGGAATTGGAAAAAGTGGGTATGTTGGGTCAAATCGAGTCTATAATTTTTGAAATAACGTGCTATTCTATTTACGACCATTTGTGGGTGTGCTTGCACACATGCGGGCATTACCAGGCGTACGCGCGTGCAGATGGCGACGGCTATCGGTGGCCACAGTCGCCAGGACAAGGAAAAGAAAAACAAATTCAAAAAATTTGAAACAATTTTGGTAGAAATTTCTTGATGAGAGGATCAACTATTTTTTAAGCCAAGGAGTGAAAACCATCTATGATAACAAAAAATGGTGGCACAAAGTTGAAGCGAATGGCTCTTTGTGTGTAAGCGACCTTTCAACTTCAAGAAGAAGTTTAGTAAGGCAAATAATTTTAGAATGACTTAAGATATTGTGAGGATGTTTAGGAAGATGTTAGAAATCTATGAAATATTTGTTTGGATTTTGTGATGGCTATTTGAGATGGTTATGGGCAGTGAAGTGAAAGGGCATTGGGATATGTATAGATTTTGTTGGAGGGATGTTTGGTGGCCGAAATGGAAGCATAATTTGACGAAAAAAATGTAAATAAACATAACAGAGGGTACTATAGAAGAAAACATTGAAATTTAAGAAATATCACAAATTAAATGTCAAGATTACTCATACCCTATTTCTTGAAGTTTATTTACACCTTCAAGCCCTTGAAATTTGCACACTAAAGGAAAAGATGACTTTACACACTCTAAGAAAATATTAAGTCCATTTTCTCTAATAAAATATCATTCATTCAACTTCCTTTTTGCAAGATATGTATGGGCTAGTTATAGATGTGGTTCAAAAATACTAGGTGGCCAAATTACACCAAACAACGATCTCCAATAATATTAAAATAAGTGTTGAATACAAAATGACACATAATAATTGGTTATTCCACAATATGACCCAGAATAATAATCTCTACGACTCAACAACAAATAATAATACAACTCAATCTAATGTAGCTCTCGCTCATTCCATCTTTGCTTCGTACAATGCCCGAGCCATGCACCACCTCCTCATATGAGTTGATTGTCCTGCATTATCCAAGAGGGTCAAGATGAACCCCATATTTTCTTATTTTATGGGTGTTTAATTACAATCTATTTTAAATCATTTTTTTTTATGTTGTTATAGTATGGGAGAGAAAAATCAGCAAAAAACACAAAATTGCAAATCCAAAGGAACAAAATATCAACTGCTATTACACACCTTGGTGCTCATTCTAGAGGGTCTGCTACGGCTTGCCTTGACACTCATTGCAAAAAGCCAGGCACTAAGACGCTTCACAACACCCAATCAAAAGGACTGGGCACTATAGTGCACCCTGGTGCCCATAAGCCAAGTATTACAGCATGTGTATGACCCCCATCCTTGAAGCATAGGTGCTACAGTGTACTGTGGAACTGATTTCCCCGAGCCATGCATTGTGGGGCGCCACATTGCGCCTCCAAACAAAATGAGGGCACTAAGCATTCAATGCAAACAGAACCATGGGCGCTCGCTGTTCTGAATGCACAATAATTCAGAAGAAGGAATCGATAAAGGAGTAAATTCTAATAGACGTCTTGCAATTTCCAAAGGAGGGAGAATAATTTTTGAACCCCTTCAGCTCATTATGAGGATGAAAGAGGGAAATATTCATGGAATCTAATTAATTAACCACTTATGCTTCCAAGACTGATTAAAGGGGAAATTCAAGGAATCGTGGAGAGGGGCCAGAGTGATGCCCCAACATAATTGTCATGAAGTTATTACTTATTGTAATTCGATTATGATTAAATAGTTATCTGATTACCCCTATTTATTGCCAAATTAGATCTTTCACAAGTCTGCCAATGCATATGTGGTTAATCACTCAAGTATAAATGTAAATATCTGATTGTAAGTGTATAAGTCTACATAAATAAACAGAATGCAGAAGCAATAAAGGAGACATCCATATGTCACATGCATGCAGTAGTAAGGAAAGGTACATTCGTCTTAGAACAAAAAGTGAATATATCCAGAATTATTAGAAGCCAACATATTTCAAATACTAAAAGAAAATAGCTCTCTACCTAACTAAAATAATAAAGGAAGAATATAAAGAATCTAAATAGAAACAACATGATCATCCTCATGCTCCTACTCCTCACATGCATCTGGCTCCTCAAAATGCTCCAAATTTGATATGTCAGTTTCACATGCTATGTCCCAAGCCAAATAAAGAAAAATATTGTGAAACAAATTGTCTAAGTACAAGTTAGGTTGATTTAATATTTCTTACTAATTTAGAAAATCTTTTCTTACTTTAAATATACAAAATAGGTGCAACAAGGCTAAATGCAAAGAAAAGTGGTAAAGTTACAAATTAACAATTTATAGCTCAAGAAGAATAAGATAAGTATGGACACATACCTCAGATTCAGTAGCTAAAAACAAGGTTAGGCGTAAACAAACATATATAATCTAATATGTGATTGAAAGTAAAATTACATGAATATGACCGAGAAATTATATACTGATTTGACTTTAATAAAAATGAGTACCGATACATAGTAATAACATTTTAATAATAGTAATCAAGACTAAAATAATGCTACTACAAGTAAGTACTATAACAAACTGTATAAGGCAAAGAAATAGTAAAAGGGCACAAATACTGAAAGAAAAGATTAAGTGTAAATCTACCATATCAGATTGGCTAATAAAGCCACAAAATTGTAACTGTAAATCCTCTAGCTACCCATAGTTAGAGTTAAAGTGGGCACATACAGAAGTAATTGAGGAGGCAAGCACATCTACAAGACTAAGTGTGAGTTCCCAAATAAGACACAACTCTCTCTAATGAGTATGTGCCAATAATCCTTATTCTCTTTACAGCCTACCCATTAGCTATTATGTTTATACATAATCACCCATCATGATATTAACCCAATGCTGAATATTTTCCTAGTTTTACTAAGTTTTTTATTTTATGCACAAAGTTATATTGTATGACATGTTCAAGGAAATGGCTCAAAAGCAAAAGTGACAAATTAAGGAATAAGGAAAAACTATAACTAACAAACATATGATATCCATTGTTGTCTAATTTTTTCATTCTAATTATTCTATGAATGTAAAGGCTTTGGATCTCCAATATCCTACTATTTTGTACAATCTCAAATTCACAGCTTTAAGATTAAAACATGTTAGAACTAGTCGCAGTTTAAACTTAAATCAAATAAGATCAAATGCTTAAGTTAAGCTTTTAAATCAATCGTCATAATATTGAATTTTCTCTATATAACTTAATTAATATTGATACAATCTATCTAGATTAAAGGTTAAGAGATTAAACTCAATCCATAGGGTTTAAGTATCTTAACTTGCATTCAAAGCTTCTAAGATATACTACCCAAAACTAAAGACAATATAGGGTTTTGGCTCAAAGGAGTTCCACTAATTTACTAATTATTGAAGAAATTAGGGTTTTTGAAACCAAGTCCTAAACAATGCCATGATTTCAATTAATATATTAATGTTTAGGGGTCCAAAATTTGACTTAGATATTAGGAATCCAACCATAAATTTTTATGATCATATGGGAAGCTTATCATCTAAGGAGTAAAATGACACCTTAAACACTGAATTTGCACAACTAGAGTCCTAACATGACATAATTAAGGTTTGACATGATTTGGGAATGATTAGCAAAACTTCTCACTAAAATAGTTTTTTTTATATTTAGATTCCACTAATTTTTTTGATTAAAATAGTATAGAAATTTGCATTATTTAGATTTGTATTCATCAAATTATTTTAATATTACATTATGTATTATTTTTCTAAAGTTTTGATTTAAATATATTAGTCGGCATTGTTATTTAAATAAGAATACTATAGGAATAGTTCAATTACATAACGGTTAACCACGTGGGTTGATGGATAGCTTGACAAGTCAGGAATATTCATGGAATAGTTCGCTCCGTCGAACGGCGCGGGTCTTGGGTTGGCTCGATGCAGGACTATGCATTGTCCCCATGGAGACCTCGAATTGGGGTGGATTTTTGCCACCAATTTTATTCAATTATGACAATTCAAGGTGAACGCTAACTCTAAAGTCGATCAATTTAATCGGGTCAGTTTGAGTATAATTCTAGGATCTTCTAAAGTAATCTAGCATGCCTCATATACTAATTTGATGGCTAAAGAAGTCGGAGGGAGTTGAACACTAAAGTTCAGAGGAGTTACATTTCACAAATAGGTTTTGAGGGCAATTGCAAAGTTGCTAACGAGTTACAAAAGTTTCTTAGGATCCAAACTATTTTCTTAGGACCTTGACTTGCTTATGGGTACTCGAACGCTGAGTTCTACTCACTGAATCATAGGCAGGAGTAGTAGTAGTTTGTTGGTGTCCATCAGCCTTAGGAGGAGGGGGCAGAGATACTATGAGTAGATGGGGATGGACTGAAAGTCTAGTAGCTTACAATCACTCAAGAGAAGATATCTGAAGAAATTAGAGGGCTTTTATTGCCTAGGAGACCGTGGGGAGATCAGGCCATTGCTATCGGGCCTGAGCCCAAAGTTTGCTTGCCAAATGCTACTTAGGGGTGGAACCGGACCAATGTGCCCATGAGTGGTTCCTCCCATTAATGGTAATGTCTGAATGACATGGAGAGGGAGTGAGGAGAAGGATTGATAGGCTGTTGTACAAAAGGATTCAGGTTGTCAAGTGAAGGTGACTCGAGACGAGGTGAACAGCACTGGAAGATCTCTACATTGTTTAAACCCCGATCAAAAATGCAAAACAATTTTGATTACATGGATCAAAATAGTTGATCGCTCATTAAATCATGACCATTGGATTCATGGAGCGATCTGGCTCATTTAGAGTCATCTTATCCTATTCCAAATCGCGGAACGACCGAGATCATCTAAATCTAGTGTTTCGGGTTTATCCTGCTGAATGAGATTCGTGTGGTTCTGAATTTTAGATTTTTAATAATTTGGAAAAATTGATTTAATTAATTAAAATTAAATAGTTTCAATTTAAATAAAATAACAAATTGTATTTTACGCATTTAATAACCCATACAAGTCCAAAAATTATAAAATTGAGCCCCTAGCTTGTTTTGATGTGAGGAACTCAAATAAGTACTCAAATTTTAATTCTCAAGTCAAATTAATTTAGCTAATTTTTAAGGTGTTTAAATTTAATAAAATAATCAAAAAACTATCTCTTAATCATTTTAGCTTCAATATTTTTAGTTAGGTCCTAATGATGTTTAGAACCTAATGATGACAAGTTTATTATCTAGATAAACCTAGATTAGATATGGTAACAAACTAGTATTATTACAATAAGTTAACTCCCATGGTTGATTAATGGGGGAAGGTATTTATGGGAAGAATAAAAAAAGAAAGAGATATTTTGGAGAATTTTAGAGGAGAGAAAGCCCTAGCCACCAAATAAATATTTATGGAGCTTTCTCAAAGAGGGGTAGCCAATGAAAAAAGGGAGAAATTCAAGGATACAGAGGAGGGAGCCTCATAAAAAATAAAAGAGGGAAAGAACAACATTGAGAACGCAAAGTGCAGTCCTTATTGTATTGTAATTCTTCCCTAAATCTTGATTATTTTCTGCAAAGATAGAATGTATCCCCTGTATCTTATTTTTATTTCTTTGTGATTTTAATTTGTAATGGCAGCCTAAACCCTCCTGTTGTGGGGGGTTAGGTTCAAAACTATGGTTTTATAATTTTGTATTTTGCAATGCAAATAAAGTATTCATTTTGTAAATTGTGACATTTAATTTATGCTCAAGAGATATATTTGTTTAGATAAAGTAAATATTATAATCTCAAATTTTTGCTTTTGTAAAGTATGTAGGAGTGTACTTATTTCCTCATTTCTGGACCTCAGTCTAGAAACTTGATGCATCTTAGCCTTGAATGATTCATGTTTTGGTAATCTGATCAAATTAGTAAATTTATTGCTTAGACATAAGAGCATGTTTAATAAAAGGTCTGTGCAGACCCATCTACACAACTCTTCTTGATAATGAACTTGCTTATGTTATGTTCATTAATCACATCGAGTTCAGAATAGATTGGATAGGGAATTGTAGTACTTACATAGCATAATCAAAATTAAAGATGAGGTCTCATAAGAGACCAGCTAACGAAGATCTAAGGGTTAAATGTGATGAGAGATCCATGTGAGTGTGGATCTACATAACTGTAGCTACATGAAAAGAAAACATAAAAATAATGCATACATTAAATTTTGTATTCCATATGTTTTGACTAACACTCTCCAATCAACTCCAACTAATCACAACAAATTTAGTGTAATCTTAGCTGATAGATAATAGATCAAATAATCATTTTGGCTATTTGAACAAATTAAGAAATAGAGTAACTCGTAACTAATACACGTTGTTTCTTGAGGATGATAATATGAACTCTATCCCATATTCCTTCAGACGGTGTGCATTTGCGTATTTATACATACACACAAATTTTAAATCTATCAAGTTGTTTGCATCGTTGGCAGGGAACGATGAATTAGATTAAATAAATATTATAAATTAGTGAATTAGACATTTCTTTTTCCTTTATTTTCTTTTTATTGCTTATCTGTTTATTTTAATGTTATTAATTTTCTTGGGAGAAACCTTACTGAAATTTAACTATAAAGTTATAGCCAATGAAAAAACCTATTTAGTTATGTAGTGGTAGGGGAGTGTATGCATAGTAGAGAAATAGAAACTTCATTTTTTGATCATGAAACTGAGCACACAATATGGAGGGTTAGACAAAAACAAGGCTTAACACAAACTATAAACAAATGGCTGATCATAATTTATCAGAAATCCACTAAAGCAATTAGGGAAGAACCCTTAGGGACTATGCTTTACCTACTGTAAGAGGAATACCAAATGCTATAGTCAGACCAAGCATACAAGCTAAAAACTACAAAATTAAACTAACAACTGTACAAATGATTAAGAACTCCTAATTTTGTGGCTACCCAATGAGGATCCTAATATTCATATTTAGAATTTCTTATAATCAATAATACATTTAAGTATAATGGTGTTACTGATGATGCCATAATATTGAGGTCGTTCCCATTTTTCTTAATAGATAGAGCAAAGAGTTGGCAAATTTCACACCTGAGTGACTCAATAACAATGTGGGATGAGCTAGCCTAATAATTCCTTGATGAATATTTCCCCCTAGCCAATTTACTAGGCATAGGAATGAGAAATAAAATTACACAACAAGAGGGAAATGTCATTGTATGATAGTTAAGGGCCCCATTAAGGAATTCCTTAGCCGCTATCCTCATCATGGATTTTTCTTTTGGATGCAAGGTCAAATGTTTTATAATGGATTGAATGCACCATTAAGGACTCTAATTGATGCAGCTTCTAGTGAATCCCTGAATAGCAAAACTCAAGAAAATGCATACGATCTTGAAGAAATGAATACTAATTCATACCAATGGCCTACTGAACTGCTAAACTAAAATAGGAGAGAATCAGTCTACTTTTTAGAGAACAATCAATTTGCTAATTTGCAGAGAGAGATACCATCACTAAATAAAAAATTAGCAACCTTGACTGTTAAAGTTGCATAAGAAGTGGTGTGTGAATTATGCGGGGGAACGCACCTAAATATGAATTGTAATCTAAACAATCCCTTTGGACCCTCCAGTGCTAAACATGTGAAACTTTAAAGGAATACTTCAAATTTCCAATGCCATTTAAACTAACCATTCATAGATACCTATCACTAGAATTGGGAGAGTGAGAAACCTTTTTTTAGAGAAATTCATGGAGGAATTTAAAACTTACAACACCACCAATATCAACAGAACTAATGTATTATTGAATGTTCATGAACTATCATTAAGGGATAAAGAAGATACTATAAAAAGAATAGAAGCTCAACTAAAAGTCATTCAACAATAGTTAGCAAGACCTACCTTAGTAGGAGTGATAAATGAACATAGGAAAGAATAAGGGAAAGCTATCACTTTACATAGTGGAGGAACATTAACTTTAACAAATCATAACAACTTAGAGGATGGGCCTGAAATAACATAAAAAAGCTAAAGCCCGGCAAGATGAACCTTCAGTTCAGGTAGAGCAGATAGAACAAACTCAAGCTTCCATGAGAAGGTCCAATAACTTACCATCAATATGTAGCTTTTCCTCAATGTCGAGCTAAGCCAAATGTGGACACACAATTTAAATTATTTCTAGAAATCTTTAAAATATTGCATATAAGCAAACCTTTTATTGAAGCTTTGGAAGAGATGACTAGTTATGCTAAATTTATGAAGGCAATCTTATTAAAGAAGAGGAATGTGGAGGATAAGAAAACTGTAGTGCTAATGGAAGAATGTAGTACTATTTTATAGAGAAAAATTCATCTCAAGAGATAAGATCCTAGAAGTTTTACTATACCTTGCACTATAAGAAACTAAGAGTTTTCAAAGACACACTATGACTAGAGGACTTCAATTGATTTTATACCATATTATGTATACATAGAATTAAGGATTCACAATCTAAAACCCACTTCATTTTTGCTACAACTAGCAGATAGATATGTGAAAACTCTGGTAGGAATCTTGGAAACTGATGGGGGCAAAGTGGTGAAAGAGGTTTGCAAGTGGAATTAGTAGAGATTTGAGAGAAATAAATATGGGTGGAGTGTCCAATCTTCACACTTTGTATAATGTTCATAAAGTGAACGATTAAATGAGCAAATAGAGTCAGAATCCAATGAAACGGACAGTGTTTCGAAGCTAATAAGGAGCACTTCAAAACACACTAGAAAAATCATAGAAAAATAAAAAGAAAAACAAAATAGAACTACCAGGTCTATCCGCACTCTGGCCCTTTGAGATTGTACACACCTTGAAGCTTTATCGGTTGTGCACACCAATGACTATTTTGGTTATCCACACCAAAACTCAAATGCTTAAGTAAAAATTCATAGAATAATCATTCATTAAATATTAGAATTCATAAAAATTACAATATATATCCCTTGCAAACCCTAGGGCCAACCCATGATCAAATGACCACAATACCCCTTTTTAACACCCCTTGGATTCCCAAGTCACTCTTCCACTCCTTAACCTTGATAGAGGATGACCCAATATATTAAAAGACATTAATCATCAACCTAATACATGAAAATTATAAAACAAAGCAAAAGTAAATATTCAGGTCCGCCCGATTAACCCAGAAAATCAAAACATGACCCATTAAATGAACTGACACAATAAACTTGACCACATACTTATGAAAATAAAATACAAAAAAACACTAAAAAATGAACTAAAATTATTTATTTAAATATTCAGCTCTTTAGCATTAGCTCACATCATAAAGTGGGACTGAACTAATGGTTATTATACTGCATCATTTCCCCCATTATCAAAAGAACTCTGCTCTATGAAGTTAAAATCTAGGTAATCATCCAAAATATTCGAGCCCAACTTTTGAAGCTCCATCTTTGTCATCCATGTGTCCTCAGAAGAAGACTTATTCTTTCATCTAATCAAAAACTTGTGATCTCCATGTATGCCTGCATCAACATCATGAATAATAGTAAATTCAATCATAAATAAAGGTACATGAAGCTTATGTGTAAACTTGCCATCATAACCTACAATAGAGCCAAATCCTACATCTTTTGATGTAAAATTAATAGAAAATAAAGTTAAATCATTAATGTTTAATACATGGCTAAATATCATGTCTGGTGGCAAATCTAAGAGATATGTATTGGGTCCAATTTCCCTACTCACTCTAAATTGACTAGTAGCTCATGCATGTAATTTCTTATATTTGCTGGTAGCATACCTCTTAGGGCAAATGCATACCATCACAGAATTTCCCTTTTAAGCTCTCTTTCAGTTCTTTTTGCCGTTACTTGTTTATCATATTTAATGTTTGAAAGTTCAAATTGTGTTTTAGCTGTGTCGTGCAACTTTTGAAAGTCAGTGGTAAGAGAATATGTAGCATCCGAATATAGGTGAGTGAGAAGTTTTAAAGATCTATTGGCTTTCTAGAATTAAAACAATACACAGCCTCAAATCATATTTTTTTTTGTGATTTTTGAGATAATACTATTATAGGCACACTCTGCAGTGGGTATGTGAAGATCTTAGTTATTTAAATTCTCCCCAACTAGATGCCTCAACAAATTTCTAAAACTCTTAATTACTACCTCAGTTTAACCATCAGTTTAGGGTTGGAAAGCTGAAGAAAACTTAAGTATAGTACCCAATAACTTCCAGAATGTTTTTTAAAAATAGGAAACAAACTTTACATGATGATTAGACATGTAATGACTCCAATATTAGATTAGAAATCCAATGCAACATTAGGTGTTACTATAGTCCTTAATACTGGGTTAGTGAGTCTTAACCCACTATTAGGCTCTACAGGGAGCCAAGGGTTTCTAAAGATGAAAACTAGATGCATAATACTAAGTATATATAAACCATTATGGTCATCCAGATAGAAAGAAAATATATAACAGAATAGTAAAGTAAAACATCCATAATTAATTAAAGTTACACAAATATTAGATGTAATAATAATGGTCCTCACGAGATGCAAAAGTAAAGAAAAGACTGCAGAAGTAAAGGTCTTCAACTAGCAGCTACTAGATCTGATCTACCTTAGGTTCATGATGCACTCCAAGCTCCTAAACTATTGTTTTTGGTATTTAATATGACAGGGCACAACTAATAAAATAAAAAAAAGTGATTAGACTTAATAATTCTAAGTATATTCTAGAGCTACTACGTTATTTAAGTTATAAGTGGATATCACATTAGCCATTTATAATTGCTTAAGTGGAGCACAAAGTAGTAAAAAGTGAAAGTAAAGTAAAGTAAATGACTATAAGAATTAATCAAAAGGGTACAAGCAATAAAAAGAAAAAAGCTAGTACTCAACCTCCATTAAATATGTAAGTAAGGAAAGCAGGTACAACTATAAAACATGAATGCAATAATTAATATGAATATGTACAAAGGTCATATGCTAATTAACTTGAGAGGAAGTAGTGTAAGCATAAATAAAAGCAAATATCAACATAAACTAAAAGTAATAAAAAGAACTGTAAATATAGTTGAAATTATAACAAATGAAAGTAAGCAAACTTTAGTCTCAAAGATTGAAAATACAGTAAAAATAGTCACAAAGGACTGAGTAAGCATAGTTAAGAGATTATAATAAAGTATTCACAATCATAATGATTATGATAAATGTAAGAACAGTCATAAATAATTGCAAATTATTCTATTATTTATCTTGTTTAAGGTTTTATTTGACAAGCAAAATAATCAAGCACGTTTGCTTGACCAAGTAAGGGGGGCTTCCCAAATAACACACACTCCCTCTCAAGGATACGTGTGGTCTTCTTATTATTCTGTAGCCTACCCTAACATAGTCCATCTAATAAAACTCCAAAGTAAATGTTATAAGTTAAATTTAAGCATGATGCCTTTATGAGTGTTTTCAAGGATTTGGTCTCAATGCATTGCAGCATTCAAGGATATTTAAGGATAATTATATACCATGTGATATCCATTGTTATCCACTTTTAATTACTAATCTTATGATTAGGGCTAATCAAACCCCCACAATTGACTTAGACATTCATCAAATTCCTCCATCAATTGATATATAATAATATATAACTCAAATGAGGTTTTTAAAATAATAAAATGATTAAAGTCTTACTTATATGACAAAATAATTTATCTGTATAGTTGAAATATTACAAACAAATATCCTATCCTATTTATAACTATATAGTTAACTAAACTATCTAATAACACTTCTACTATAATGGAAATTTCCAACTTAAGAGCTAAGGTTTCGTTACTACACTACTCAAGTTACTAGATATCTATGACTTATAATACTTGAAGCTCTAGCTAAAGGATTCCTAAACTTCCAAACTAATGACTCACTTCACTAGATTGCAAGGGTTCTATAATTACTAAATTCATACATCTAAGTTATCCCTATTCTCTAATTATTCTATCTTGCTAGTATCCTAAGGTTTTTTTTCTTATGAAGGTTGTTTATCTGACTAGTTAACTTATTTTAATCTTAAGCATGACATTAGTGGGATAATCTGTAACAATCCAAGGTTATTACCCAGCTTAATTTGAGCTTAATCATATCTTGATTATTATTCTGTTAATTTCATCTAGCTTTTAGAACCAAACCCTGAAGGTTTGGAGCAATTCAAAGCTAAATCCAAGACTTTGGATTATTTTAATATTTAATTAATTAGAAAATTTAGATATTTATTTTGACCTCAAAATCAAAATCCAACTTCGTTATTGCGATCGTCACCCCCAAATTAGCTAGGGGTGATGTTTTGGACGCATTTGGAAGTCATCAGATTTTCGCTAATATTTTAATATGATTAAATGCATCCGGAAAATGGAATAACTAAATAATCATCAGAATCAAAATCCGACTTCACTGTTGAATTCCTCACCCCCAAATTAGCTAGGGGTGAATTTTTGAGAATTTTCGAAGCACGTTTAATTAATCTGAAATTTTAAATAAATAAGGAAAATAAATAAGTAATCATTGGATCCCCAAATTGCAATTTCCTCTATTTTTTATATTGATTGCTGTCAGCCCATTACCATTTTCGGTGCCTCCATGCCTTGAGCTGCCAAAGGATGACCTCCTACCCCTATGCACATGATGGTCTAGCCCCTACCACCTCTCACTCTCTTCCTTTAAGAAGGAGCTCAAGCTTTTTCTTCATCCCCTTTGCAAAATAGCTGAGCTCCTCCTCCCCTCTCCCTTCCTTCTCCTTCTTTGGGTGCTTGTGTTGGAGAAGAAGAAGTGCAGCTTATCTCAGAGCTTGAAGAAAAATAGAAGTTTCTTCTTCTTCCTTTAAAGCTAAGGTACCCCTTTGCTCCTCTTCTTGTCTTTCTCATGCTGTTGTAATATTGGAATATAGCTTTGGAAGCCCATAAGCATGTATGTAAGCCATTATGACTCTTAAAAGCTTCACAAAAATCTGCTCTGTTTTCATCTATTTTGCACACCCTGTCATTCATCTATATTTTTAATATAGCTAGGATACTTTGTTTGTACCGATTTTGGTGTCGCTGAAAAGGTATCGGAAATACCTTTCCATTGATATATGGAACTGCTCGTGGAATGCTCTAGATTGGGAGCATTTTGAGCTCAAATGGGCCTTAAGTTTTTGTCCAGGCGAAAAATGCCGTCTGGCGCTGCAGCGCGCTACAGCGCCCGAAGTTGTAGAGCTAGGCCGCTGCAGCGGTAGTTTGGCAGAACTTATAAAAACATATATTAAGGTAATTAAATAGTAGATTTGTAAATTATATCGCTACAACGTGCTGTAGCGCGCTGCAGCAGGCTACAGCGGTATTTCATGAAAAACTTAAGAAAATAATTAATGAAGTATTTAAACAGTATTTTGCAAAATAGATCGCTGTAGCACGCTATGGCGCGGCGCAACGGGCCGCAGCGGGTCGCAGTGTTGCCGCACTAAAAGCGCTACCACGCGAAAAGCGCTACAGCGCGCTCCAGCGCGTTGCGGCGTGCTGCAGTGCCCAAATTTGCAAAACTTTCCAGAATTTCAGAGAAACTGCCCAGATTTTGTAAAACTGCCTAGTTTTGGCTGAAATGGCCAAAACTTCTCTATTTTTGTATTTTAAGACCCCTAGGACCATAGTGGGGCTAAGTTATACTAAATTTGAACCTATTTTAGCTAAAATTAAACATTGCATAAAATTTTATATGAAAGTAAAATTAGAAACTTGTCACTCTTAAATTAGCCCTCATATTTACTATGGATCTTAAATATGTGTTATGCCAAAGAATAAGGATTAGAACCTTAATTGCTTGTATTAATTAGGTATAGTTTAATAACCAAATGGCATGAAACTTAAGTCTTTTGGAATTGTGATTAAGTGCTAATCTCTTTGGTTTGATTTTAGAATTTGATTAGCCTTAATTACCTTCTATTTTAAGCTTTTATGATTCTTTAAGATGTATGTTAAAAAACCTTAACATTTATTTGAACACTTAAATGTGCTTACTTGAACATAAGAATCTTGATAACTTGATTAAGTAGATAATACTTAATCCAAACCTAAAGTTTGAAATCAATAATACACTAATAATACATTGATTTGTCATTGACGCTTTAAATTAACATTTGTCTTAATGATAGAAAGGTTAGGGGTTAAATCCTAGCTTATTTTGATTAAGATCTAAACCTTAATCACTTAATTAATTAACTTGATTGTAAGATAATTTAATTGACATTATTCTAATAATGCATATGATTTGATATTAATCTTAAATCATCAAATTAGAAGTGCTAAGAATAACATTGAATATGTGTGATTGAACCATCTGAATCCAAACTTTAGATCTTTGATTTTCTCTTATATAAGACAATTAGCATAAGATGGAAATAAAATTGTAATGATTTATGCAATGATCTAACTCTAATATGATCTTTGATTTTATCCCATGATTGTAGAATAGGAAAGAACCAAATGAATTTTAATCATCTGATCTGATCCCTTAACCTAAGTATAATAAATAAACCTTAAGAAGTAGAAAAGTGAGATCTTAAGGGTCTTGCTATAGGATTCATAATTGAAATGGTTAAAGACCTTAACTAATAATACATTGAGGTAGGAAGGACTTTTGTAACTTATTGAGGTAGAAACCTAGTTGATCCTTCATAACTTTAGAAGTTGAACTTGATACCTTGTGGTAGGAATCACCTAAAGTACTTAGAATATGGCTCATTCCTTATGGTAGCAACCTATGTTGACTGATCTTTTGATCACATCCTTGGAGCCTTGTGTAGAATACACCTACTTAGAGTAAGGATTAATAGATTTGATAATTCCATGTCGATTAAATAGAATATGCTGAACCCAGATTATTGGTTGGGCATAGTAGGGTATACCCATAGTACTGGAGTAATTCAGTAATATTTAGGATTGGTTAATTCACTCCAATGTGGACTTATGACCAGGTGCTATTCTGAGGGATTAGACGAATACAGTCTCATTAGAGTAAATCTTCCAAGACTAAGAGTGTTACAATTAGTGAACAAGATCCTTAGTTTGAGATATAAATGGCGACTGGGTCCTGCCTCCTATCGTAGTGCGCTTCGATAAGTGGAGTTTAAGTAAACAAAGTATCTTAAGTCACTTTGCGTAGACCACTAAGTATGCTTGTAATTAGAGCATTTAACGGCATAGCTTGAGATGTAAACTGTGACCGGGTTCTGCCACCTATCGTAGTGCGCTTTGATAAGTGTAGTTTAAACAAGTTAAGGGTTAAGTCTACCTTTCTTGCAAGCATGCTAAGTAAGTGTATACAATCTCCCAAGCTAATGATTCTTAAGTAAACTCTCAACTTCAACCAATTATCGAGATTAGAATTTAAGAGTCAGAATCCTTTTAGTAGGATTATGCATAATGGAGACTTTGGATTCATTACCAGATTTTAAAGCATATCTATTTATCTCATGTAGTTTAGAAGTATGAGCATGAGCATAAGCATGATGTGTGATTATCAAAATGATGTATAAGTATCAGTGATAATTTATGAGTTATGGAATATTGCATATATTGACTGGGGAATTTCAGGATACATCAGCATCATCAGTAAATAGTATTTCCAACTAGATGTATGTATACATTGGACCGCACTACTCATAACAATTCAGTGATATTTCAGTGGCATATTAGTAGTATGCAGTGTTGTGACATATTCAGGTGCATAGTTTCAGTGACATACAGCATAGTTGTACATATGATCACTCAGTTTTAGATTCAGTACTATTTTGATTTATTTTCAGTATTCAGTTATAGTTCAATTTTACTTTACATTGCTTCAGTTTTGTACAGTTTTATATAGTTTTGTACTTTCAGTTACCATTACAGTTTCTCAGCAGATTTGATTACATTATGTAAATGTTAAATGAATAACTAGAACTGTTAGACTAGTTTCGATGTGTTAGACTTATTATCTAACACGGGGTACTTTTGGGATCCGACAATTTTCCAGATCCTGAGCAGTATATTGAGCCAGGTCAGGAGGACACCCAGGAGATTCAGGAGGAGCCCGTCGAGCACTAGTGAACTCTACTCCAGATTTATTTTCTGCTTAGTATTTTCAGTTTAGTACTTAGTTTTATGTCTATTTCAGTAAATGGTTTGTAATATTTCTGGATGTATTTTCTTTTCTTTTCTAAGATGGATGTTTTCTTACAGCTCTGTAATGAATGTTTTCTAGATGTTTGCTTTAAGCTTCCGCACTCTGTTCTTACACTACTTATACTTAGTATTGTGATGTGATCAGCATTCTGGAAATGTTGATATTTTATACATGTATTGGATTCCTATTGTATTCTAAATCCAATGTATGCATTTATCTAATACTTAGGATAAGGATACTACTCTTATCTTAAATATTAGCTCTCAACCCCCCTTGAGGTTGAGTCAGCAGCCCTTCAGACGGGCTTAGTTTTCAGCTATTCGGGGAGACGGGCTATTCCTCCCAGAGTGGCGCACCGCTTCGCCGCCGAATTTATGATTTTTAATTCTCTTGCATACGGCGACGGGACGGGGCGCTAGACAATCTAATCTATCCTTAGACATAACAATTTTATAAAGATTCCGATCTAATATTGTGAGACTAAGAAAATGTTATTACTCAAGTTTTTATTATCTAACCTTACCTCACATTAGCTTACTAGTCTAAGCATTAAGTCCATAATTTTAAGGTTCCAAACCTTAACATTATTAACACTAATTCCTTAAGCCTAACTTAATTACTTAGCATTTTAAGTATTCTAAGCCTCTTTACAGCTAAGTTAACATCTAGCTTGATATCTATTACGATGCATTCTAAGGATTTTTAAGTCTCAATAATGCTTCATCCTAAATAATTCTAAGTTCTATACTTAGCATAACATGGCTACTCAAATAATCCTATGCAGGTTACTCAAATAATCCTATGTAAATTACACTTAACCACTTAGGTTATTTACTAAATCACTCTTTAGATACTAATCCTTCTAAGATGATTCCATCTTAATATCATGTAATTCTTTTCTTAACTACAAGTGTTATAGTAAGGGTTGCCGAATACTACCTCAAGTAACTTACAAGATCTAGGTATGATCTAGAACTTCATTATCCTACAAGTTAAGATTTGTTATGAGTTATCTAGATGACACTTAATGGGTAAATATTAAACCATATTGTGCTAAGAGTATAACTTCCAATAATCTTCCTATTTTTATTAAGTTATTAGACTTAGAATAATACTAGTATTTTAGCTAGAAGGTTAGCATGGAGGTTTATTGGCCTTAAGTTTACTAAGGTATCTATGGATTTGTGAGATCCTAACATATTAATTTCACTAAATAGCTAGTTACTAGCTTGTGTATTTCTAGTTAGTGAAGTTCTAAGTGAAGACATTCATATTTTTAACTTCTAGGTTCACATCAAAGCATTTGGAATCCTAGAGCTTAGCTAAGAGATTAGGCTACTAATGAGTTAATGTCACTAAGTTACATAGTAGGATGACTAGGGTCCAACCTACACTTAGGGAATGTGGAAAACTAGGTTAAGCTCTAGGTAACCTCTTAGTGGTCATAATAATGAATCTCCTGACCATGGGAATATTACTAAACCATTTTCATCTTAGGGATTAGGATTTACAATAATACTTAAGTACTAAAATCAAGCCTTAAGGATCAACAAAATCAATTCACTCTTGAGATAGTTTCTTAAGATCACTAGAGTTAAGCCAAAACTAGGTTGTTCTTGTTATTTTTATACAGAAAATATCATCGAATATTGAATTAAGTCATGCGGTAGGTTTTCTAAATTGTCCTAGTGTTTAGGAGACCTAAACATGCAAAACCCTAATTTTGGGAATTTAATATTATTTTATTTAAGGTTCAAAAACTCATGTATTTCTATTTAATGTCCAAATGATGTAAACATATTGGCTATATCTTCCTTGTAGCTTAAGAAGTAAAATGCCACTAATTAGGATCAAATTTGACCTAAAATGATCAATCTATGCACTTATTATTCTTAATGACACTTAAAGGTCATTCATAAAATTACTTATCAAAATGGAAAATTAACATTATATTAATATTCTACACAATTTTGTGATCAAAATGGACCATTGGAACCTCAAATTTGAATTAGAATTGACTATGTTATGGCATTTACAAAATTAGGTTAATTCTTAAATATCAAAATAGTGATTAGTGAAATTAATAGTCAAACTAAAATTCTAATGGAATTATTAATGATCCTTGCAATTTTCTAGTCACTTGAAATATAACATCAATATATTTGGGTTTGTATTTTAAAAGTTATGAGGCTTGAAGATTCAAGATTTAAATAATTATTTAATTTATGATGCAGTTATTGTTCACAGGGACAAATGCATGCACTCAGCTGAATGCATGTGCGTATGGGCATTGTCGCACGCACGCGGGTCAGGCCTGCGGGTCGGGCCATGCAGCTATGGTCGACCAGGGTTGGGCTTGACTCGGCAGGAACCACGCACCGAGAGCTAGGGCATCAAAATTGCTTTAGCTCAGGTGATCGTCAAAGGCCGATTTGCATGCCGATAGAAATGTTTCGAAGAGACCTTTCAATTGCCACCTGGAATGTCACTGGAGACTACCTCTAATGTCCTATAAGGGGATGCCGTAGGTTCAAAGCTGCAGTTTAGGGGATCACTACTCTGCATTACTATTTGAAACAGTGGGATCAAACATGATCAAATGGTCCTAGCATGATTGAAATAGGAATTCAAAAGTAGTATTTAGGAATTGCAAGGTTCTAAATTGGGAAACGGACCATACCTTCACCGATGAGTTGCAATTAGGGTTAGGGAAACCAATGCCAACCCTAGCTCTTCTCCCTTCCTGACATCCTCAACAGCCAACGAATGATGAGAGGAGTGCTTTGAGCCCATGGGTAGGCTTAATTGCTACAGAAGGGCTCTAGAGAAGAGGCCGTAGCATGACACTATGCGGCTCTACGACACTTGATCGTAAGTAGCAGAGACCCATAGTAGCATAGTGCTACATCAACAAAAAGCGATCCGATTACCCGAGTTCGTGCGATCAACGGTGGAGAACGGGCTCGTCATCTAATCAAACTGTGGGTTAACACTGTTCAGCTGCATAAATTAAATAAATTATGTTAAATAATAACTGTTTAATAAAGCAAAATTGGATAGCCAAATGACCACTGAAAAATCCCAAAAATAAATTCTTAGCTAATTTGAGAGTGAGGTACTCAAGAATGATGTCAAATTTTAAATCAGAAATCAATTTAATTATTTTAATTTCTTAAGCATTTAAATATATTAAAAAATTTAAAAGAATTTAACAACTTTCACAAAATCCTAGAATTTAACCCCTAACTAATTTGGGGTGAGGAGTTCAATGGTGAACTCTGATTTTGATTTGGAAGTCAAATTAATTTTGGCAATTTTCATGTTATTTAAATTGCTCATAATATTCGTCAAAATTGAACGATCTTCAAATCGCACCAAATTTCAAGGGTTGGCTCTTAATGCTGTTAGGAGTCTAATGACAATGGCTTAAACCTAATTTGGATGTCTAAAATCAAGTAGCAACCACGGGTTGTTACAAACTTCCCCTCTTATAAGAGGTGTCTTCCTTGATGCCTTAATAATTAATTAATTATAATGATTATATTAGAGATAAATATCTCTATTTTCAAAAATCAATTCGATTTAGCTACCCAATAAAATTGAAAGAAACAAAAAAATAAAGTTTATGTAAGCTTGTCTGCCACCGAACTCACATATTTTATATTTGTCGTTCACTTTTTTTATATTAGTTATAATATAGCTCTAAGTTAATCGTTTTAACAAAAATGAGAATACATAAGATCAAGATCTACAAGATCCTATTATCTAGTGTGAATTCAGATAAATGATCTTATAAGAGTCAAAATATTAGAGCTCTTCAAGCTCTAACTTAAATTAATCAGTGTTGCCTAAATGAAGGTAAATGGTTTAAATTAATCATCCTATTTTACATTCAACCCAACCTTGATCTAATTTATCAAAATTGGGAGTTAAGAGATCAAACTTCAAATATGGTGTTCAAATCTTTTAACTTGAGATTATAATCACATAAAGTCTAAAGTTCTATATACTAACCTGAACAGAAGATAAGCTAACTATATTATTTCTAATAAAATCTACCTTATTACTTTGGCATCTTCTTACTGCTCTATCTAAGAAAAAAATTAAAAAGGTATCTATCTAACTCCTAATTAAATAACTTACTGAAATCCTAATGCTCCACAACAAGCAATGAGAATACAATAAGCTAACTTAGGAATGAATGGTAACTTTAAGAGATTCAAATTGCAAAAATACCTGATGCAACCTCAGTATTTTCATTGCCAATAATGAGAATTAGTGCATACACCCTTGGCAGTGCAGCAAGTGTATTGCTTGCTTTTCCCTTCTGATTACTCCTTGGAGTAGGAACTGATTCTTTCACTAGAGGAGGCATAATTGTAAGAGCTGGAGCTTGAGATCTAATAGGATATAAATTTTGTTTTGATAAAGGATGATTGATCTTCACCTTATCCATAGTCCACTAGGCTTGACATTCCCAAAACCTTTGACCTAGCATGCCACAAGTAAAGCACCTATTTCTTTGATAATAACACTTACCAAAAGGATGAGATGTTGAGTACTTAAGTGCTTTATTTACTTATTGCTGTAGTGGCTGAGTCATTTTGTAGGCTTAAGGTGGATGAGTTCTAATCTCTTGGACTTTTTCTAAATTTTCTATGGAAGATAAGGATCTCTTCCTTAACCTTTTCTACACTTGATGATGTTCTATCAATCTTTCACCTTCCAACAATATTGAGAAATGGCCATGGTGATGGGATACAAGATGATCCTTAATTGAGTCTTTCAATCCTTTGAGGAAATGAATGCATCTAGCTTCTTTAGTTCATACCAAATTAGGAGCAAATCTTGATAGCTTTCTGAATTCCATTTCATAAGTTAGGGATGTCTTATCACCTTGATATTATTGGATCAACTCATCTTCTAATATCAATTGATTAGAGGGAGGAAGGAACTCTTCTTTGAAGACTGCTTCAAATTCATCCCAATGAATCACCTCAATATCAACTTCGACAAAGCATAATTTTAGCTTGTTGTCCCACTAATATTTGGCTTCCTCAAAAAACATGTGGGTGGTCAAGCGAGCAACTTTGCTACTACAAAACTTCTTATTTGATAGGCTTTTCTCAATTAACTTCAACTAATTAGTTGCTTCAATGGGAGAAGTAGATTTCTTGAAGGTCGGAGATTGACTTGGAGAAAGGCATGAAGAAATCCATCCACAACTAAACTTGATGCTGCTTGAGGATTGACATGGATGATTTGGAGATTAGGAGGATTAATTGCTCTCTGAGCTGCTCGAGTCTGCAATTCTACCAAGTTCTTCAAGATATCTTTCAAAGTCTTCATCTCAGCTGAAGTTATAGAAGAGTTCGAGTCTGTTGTCTTCTCAACATAAATGATGGGAGTGTTGGGTTCAATATTTTTTACTAGAATGAATTGATAAGAGTTGAGTAAAAAAGGACATGGGAATTCGATAGAAAGACTTAAAGCGATTGATCTATCTAAGAAATAGTACCTGATATCATTTAAACTATTAATATATCACTAGAGAGAATTTTCTACCCTAAGTTATTGATTCACATACTTTACCTTTTTGTGTTTACCTGTATGATTAAAATGTGATTTGCTAATATATTTAATTTTTCCTTTCTTCAAACTTGCTTTGATACCAATTGTAATGACCCCAATATTGGATCAGAAACTCAATCCAACATTAGGTATTACTGTAGTACTCAATACTGTATTAGTGAGTCTTAACCCACTATTAAGCATTATAAGGAGCCAAGGGTCTCTAAAATAGAAAACTAGATGCATATAACTAAGTATATATAAGCCATTCCAGCCATCTAGGAAAAAAGTAAAACATATCACTGAACAGTAAAGTAACCATTCATAATTAAATAAGGTTATGTAAACATTATACGTATTGAAACTCATCCTCACAGGATGCAAAAGTAAGGAAAAGATTCCAGAACTTAAGGTCTTTAATCAGCAGCTACTGTATATGATCTAGCTCAAGTTCAAGATCCACTGCAAGTTCTTATTCATTGTATTTAGTATTTAATACGGTCGGGCACAGCCAATAAAATAAAAATAAGTGATTAAACTTAAAAAGTCTAAGTACATTTTTGGGTAACTAAGTTATTTAAGTTATAAATGGATACCATATGAACTATTCACAATTGCTTAGGTAGAGGACAAAGCAGTAAAAAGTGAAAGTAAAGTAAAGTAAATGACAGTAAGCAATAATTGAAAGGGTAAAAGCAATAAAATGGGAAAAGTTGGTACTAATCCTACATCAAATACGTAAGGAAAGCATGTACAACTCTAAAACAAGTGTGCAATAAATAATGTGAATATGTACAAAGGCATATGCTAAGTAACATCAGAGGAAGTAATGTAAGAGTAAATGAAAGTAAATAACAACATACACTGAAAGTAAGTAAGTAAAAGAACTATAAATATAGGTGAACTTGTAATATATGCAACTAAGGAAATCTTAGTCTTCAGGAATGAATAAATAATAAAAGCAATCATAAAGGATTGAGTAGGTATATTTAAAAGACTTTAATGAAGCATTCACAATCACAAATATTGTGAGAAATGTAAGAATAGTCATAAATGACTGCAAAATGTTAAGTTATTTATCTTGTTTAAGGTTTTGTTTTGTGAGCAAAATTACAAAACAAATGATGAATCAAGCACATTTGCTTGACCAAGCAAGGGGGGTTTCCCCAAAAACACACACTCCCCTTATAGAATACGTGTGATCTCCTTATTACTCCGTATACTGCCTTGGCATAGTCCATCCTATGAAACCCCAAAGTAAATGTTATAGGTTTTATTTATCCACAATGTCTTTATAAATATTTCAAGAATTTAGTCTCAATGCATTGTAGTGTTCAATAATGTTTAAAGCTAATTGTAAACTACATGATATCCATTTTTATTTTTTATATTGGGATTGGGGCTAAATAAGCCTCGACAATTGACTTAGACATTCATCAAATTCCTTCATCAATTGATACGTCATAATATATAATTCAAATGAAGTTTTGAAAATAATGAATTGATTAAGGTCTTAATTATCTAATAAAAAAATTTATAAGTACATTTGAAATATTACAAACAAACATCCTATCCTATTGCTAACTCTACAATTGACTAAATTGTCTAATAATACTTCTACTATAGTTGAACTTTCTAACTTAGGAACTAAGGTTTCATTACTACACTTCTCAAGTTACTAGATTCCTATGCTTATAATACTTGAAGCTCTAGCTAAAGGATTCCTCAACTTTTAAACATAATGTTTCACTTCACTAGATTGCAAGGGTACTATAATAACTAAATTTAAACATTTAAGTTATCACTATTCTCTAATTATTCTATCTTACTAGTATCTGAAGGTTTTAGGCTTATGTAGATTGTTCATCTAACCACTTAGTTTGTCTTAATTTTAAGCATGAGACTAGCGGGATAGTCTTGTCGATCCTTAAACTTAATATTTTTAAAAGCTTATAATCTAATATGGTGAGACTAAAAGAATGATTTTATCTAAGTTATTATTATCTAACTTTACATCACATTAGTTTACTCATCTAAGCATTATGTTCACTTCCTTAATTTTAAGGTTCCAAGCCTTAACATTACTAACACTAATTCCTTAAGCTTAACTTCATTACTTGGCATTTAAGGGTTCTAATTTTCTTGACACCTAAGGAAATATCTAGCCTTAGCTCAGTTACAAAGCATTCTAAAGATTACTATGTCTCAATAATGCTTCATTCTAAATAATTCTAAGTTCTATACTTAGCACAACATGGGTACTCAAACAATTCTAAGTAGGTTGCACTTAATAACATAAGTTATTTACTGAATCACTCTTTTGATACTAATCCCTGGAAGGTGATTCCATCTTAACATCTTATAAGTATTCTTAAAACTACATGAGCTATACTAATTATTTCCCAATACTACCTTAAGTAACTTAAATAAATCTAGGTATGATCTACAACTTCACTATCCTATAAGTTAGGAATTACTATGAGTTTTTTAGATGACACTTAATGGGTAAATATTAATCTAAGTTGAGCTAAGAGTCTAACTTACAGTAATTTTCCTATTTTTATTATGTTATTAGACATAGACTAATACTAGTTATCTAAATTAGAAGGTTAGCATGGAGGTTTATATGCCTTTAGTTCACTAAGGTATCTAAGGATTTAGGTGATCCTAACTCAACAATTTCACAAAATGTCTAGTTACTAACTAATGTATTTCTAGTGGGTGAAGTTCTAAGTGAAGGCATTCAAATTCTTAACTTTTATGTTCATATCATAGCACTAGGAATCCTAGAGCTTAGCTAAATGGTTAGTCTACTAAATGAGTTAATGTCACTAAGTTACATAGTAGGATGACTATGGTTAAACCTAGACTTAGGGAATGTGGGAAATAGGTTAAGCTCTAGATTACCTCTAAAGGGTCCAACTAATGAATCTCCTAATCATGGGAAATTGACTAAACCATGTTCATCTTAGGGTTTAGGATTTACTGTAATATTTAAGCACTAAAATCAATTGTTAAGGATTAATATAATCAATTCACTCCTATGTTGAGGCTCTTTCTTAGGTTCATTAGTGTTAAGCCAAAACTAACTTATTCTAATTGTTTTCGTATAAAAAACATCATCAATATTGAATTAAGTTATATGGTAGTATTTCTAAGGTGTCCTAGTGTTTAGGATACCTAAACACGTAAAACCCTAATTTTGAGAATTCAATATTATTTTATTTAAGGGTAAAAATTTTACATCTTCCATTTGATGTCCAAATCTTGTAAATATGACGATTATATCTTTCTTATAGCATAATAAGTAAAAGGACACTAAGTAGAGTCAAATTGGACATTTAATGGTCAATCTAAGTGCTAATTACTCTTAATGATACTTATAAAGTCATTAGTAATTACTAATTAAAATGGAAAATTAATATTATATTAATATTCTACACATTTTTGTGATCAAAATGGCCCATTGACACATCACTTTGAATGAGAATATAATAAGTTATGGCACTTACATTATTAAGTTTAATACTTAATTAATTAAAATAGTAATTTGTTAAATTAGTTATCAAACAAAAAATCTAATGGCATATTAATGATCATTGTATTTTCTAGTTACTTTGAGATATATCATCAATATATTTAGGTTTGTATTTTAAAAGTTGTGATGCTTTAAAGACTTGGGATTTAAATTAATTATTTATTTTATTCTGCATTTACTGTTCATAGGGATAGGTGCATGCACGCAGCCAACCGCATGTGCGTGCAGGCCTGGTCGCACGCATGCGGGTCGGGCTCGACTTGACGTGAACTGCGCACTGAGAGCTAGATCGTTGATGGCCGGCCCGCACGAGACCACCTCTAACGTCCCATAAGGCGATGCCCTATGTTCAAAGCTATACCTTAAAGGATTATTATTGTGCATTACTGAATGAGACGGTGGGATCAACCTTGATCGACCTTGATCGATCGGTCCTAGCACGATAGAAATAGGAATTTGAAAGTAGTATTTAAAAAATTGCAAGGTTCTAAATAGGAAAAAGGAGCATTACTTCGTTAATGAGCTGTAATTAAGCTTAGGGAAACTGGCACAAACCGCAGCCCTTCACTTTTCTCGACATCTTCAACAACCAAAGAATGACTCCAGGAGTACTTTGAGCCCTTAAGAAGGCTTAATTTCTATGGGCGGGCTCGAGAGAAGCGGTCGTAGCATGGCACTGTGTGGCTCTACTACGCATGATTGTGTGTCACTAAGATGGACAATAGAACCATGCTACATCCATCGAAATTTGTTCGATTACGCGATTTCAAGCGATCAACGGTGGATAAAGGACCCGTGGTCTGATTAGACGGTGGGTCTGAAGCTAATCAGATGTAGATATTAAACAAATTAATTTAAATAATAAATAAATAATAACTATTTAATAAACCAATATTTGATAGCCAAACGACCTTCAAGAAATTCCAAAAATTCTCCTCAGCTAAATTGAGGGTGAGAAACACAAAGTTGAACTCGGATTTTAAATAAGAGATTATTTTTTTATCTTAATTTTTGAGCATTAAAATATATTAAAATATTCAGGAGAATTTAATGACTTTTAGAAAATCCCAGAATTTTAGCCCTAACTAATTTGGGGGTGAGGAGTTCAATGGTAAACTTCAATTTTGATTTGGAGGTCAAATTAATTTAGGTAATTTTCAGGTTATTTCGCTCGAAATATTTGACAAAATTGAACAGTCTCCAAATCTCACCAAATTTCAGGGGTTGACTCCTAATGCTATAAAAAGTCAAATGATAATGGTTTTAACCTAATTTTAATTTATGAAACCAAGGAAAAATCATGTATTGTTACAAGACACTATAGTTTTGGGTACTCCTTGTAGCGTAACAACCTCTCTAAAGAAAAGCCTGGCAACATAAGATTCGTAAATGCTCTAAGAACATGGGATGAAATATGCCATTTTGGAAAATCTATCCACTACCCATAATATAATACCATGTTGACACATTGTCCTTTGTAATCCTAACACAAAATCTGTCGACAGATCCTCCCATGGTCTATATGGAATAGGTATGGCTGAATAGTTGCCATATTTGTGCTTAGTTATTTTTGCTATTCTATAAACTAAACATTGAGACACAAATATACTCATGTCTTTCCTTGGGGATGGATAGCAAAACTTGTCCTCAACAAGATGGGTTATTTTGTATCACCCTAAGTGTCCAGCAATTCCTCTAGAATGCAACATACTAATCAGAGAGATTCTTAAAGAAGTCTTAGGGATACACAATATTGGACCTTTAAATAAATACCCTAGATGATGTGATAATCAGAAATAGTGGGCAATAAAGTATCACTCGTCTGGCTATATATGATATAAAAATTAGGACACTCTTGTAATCATCATTCATAATATTAAATCCCACAATCTCACTTGATAAAGAAGATACCAATAAAGTTATCTAAGATAATATATTGATAGGTTTATTCTCAACATCAATGTATTTTAGAACAAACAAGAAATCTTGTAGATAATTTATCCATTTGGAGTACTGATGGTTCCACCTTTTTGTGTGTTTATGAATTACAGTTCTTAGTGATCTATGTGTACACTAAACTCTCTATGTAACAGATAATGTTACTAATGATTGCACGACTGAATGATAATATAGAACTCTTTATCGTATGTAGAATAATGTTGCTTCGCCTTATTCAGCTTTTCACTAAAACATGCGATTGATGTTCATTTTGCTGCAACACTCTGCCTATGCCAATCCCTGAGGCATCATAAGCGACCTCCAAAATGTTTCTAAAATTATGTAACTGATGAACATGTCAAGCTTTCATGACTCTCTTGATATGGTGAAAAGATTTATCAGCATTATGGGTTCAAACAAACTTATTCTCCATAAATACCTCAATAATAAGGGTCACAATTGCAACAACCCCATCATTGTTACTAAATTTTAGACATCCAAATTTAGTTATAACCATCATCATTTGTCTCCAAATGGTGTTTGGAGCAATCCCTGAAAATTTGGTGCAATTTAGAAGTCGCTTGGATTTATCAAATAGTTTAATACATTTTATTAATTTGAAAATTGATAAAATTAAATTGACCTCCGAATAAAAATCCAATATTATTTTTGATTTTCTCACCCCCAAATGTGCTATGAGTGAATTTTTGATATTTTTGAAGTTTGTTTGATTGTTAAATTAGGAATAATTAGAATTAAAAAAATTCATAATTATTTATTTAATTAAACAATTTAACAAATTGGCCAAACAGTCTTTGACCTATCGTATGATGAAATGGTGGATTCGATTTGGGCCATCCGCGACGTAAAGGAGCAGGATCGGATGCTAGGGATGTGGGTAGCACTGTGGTACTGTGGATTCCTGCAACACACGATTGGGCATGTGTAGAGCCCACTCGTCCATGATTTGGCCTGTGCTCAAGCTCCCCTTTGTACTGTTTAGGGCTAGATGACTTTCCATTTCATGCCATACACTGAAGGCTAGTCACTGGGGAAGTAAAGGTAGTGCTCAAGCTTTAGGAGGCGTCCAATTCGCAAACCCTAGTTTTCAAAATTAAACCGAAGTGCTGCTCTACACCAATCATTTTGTTTCACAATTCATTCATTTTGATTTCATTTCTTTATTCCTTTATTGTTATAATGAAATAATGAGCTCCAATCGAGCTCGAACATGCTCATTTGGTGTTCGTTCTATCGATAGGAATAGTAGCACACAGTAAACCTTAAACTTATTAAATTAGAAATTAGGGATTGCAAAAGAAGCATCCTCGTGTTGAGTTTTTCATGCCACTCAGTGGATCTAAATCTCAGCTTTCATTTAACACCAAATAGGCACTCTGAAACCCTTTGTACTTCGCGAATTAGGTAACCGTAACTTGGTGTAATGCCGGGTGGGTTGTCTAACCCGCACGGCACTCCACTTGGGCCTGCATGGACAACCTATCCACGTACAAGAAGCAAGAAAAATAGTGAATGATGCGTGCGAGAGCGGTAGATGGCACCAATAGTTTGGAGATATAATTAGGGCTTTAATTAACTAGCGGATGAATAATTTCACTTAATTTATTTATATCACTTTTAAAACATAAATCAAAATATATTGAAATTATATACCAAAATGAACAGAAAAATGTATAGAACATTAATATGAAGTTAATATTCCATTTTGATAATTAATTTTGTTATTTACTTTCTAATTGTCATTAAGAGTCATCAAGGCTTAGATTGGCCATTCAAGGTTCGATTTGACTATACTCACTGTCGTTGCACTTATTCTGCTATAAGGAATCTATAGTCTCTATCTTTGTATTATTTGGACATCAAATAGAAATGTGAGTTTTTGATCTTTGATTAAATCAATATTATATTCTCAAAATAAAGCTTTTACAAAGATAGGTTCCCTAAACTCTAGGGCACCATAGAAAACTTATCTTATGACATGTTTCAACATTATATGATGTTTTATTAGGAAAACATCTAGAATAACCTAGTTTTGCTTAGCCCTAGTAAACCTAGTTTGAACCCTAACTTTTAGAAGATATAATTTTTATGGTAATTTCATATCATGATCTTGTGATCAATTATTAAGATAGTAATGAGTAGACTTTAGTGTAGTACATATGGCTAGTAAAGAATACGAAGACTATATAATGGAGCCACCTTAGGAGAACAAATAAATAAATAGTGTTTAGATACCTCTGGAACTAAGTCATCAGCTAAGTATATAAGTGTGACTTACCTAGTAAAGTGTAGACTACCTCATAATGCTAAGTGTGAGGTTTTAGTTTATCTAGGATGGTTAGTGAATGAGCTAAGACTAGATGTAGTCTTAGGTGATATCAAACCTAGAACTATTTAGATGCTAAGTAATGAAGTTTAACTTAGGAATTCAGAGATAGTCAAACTAAAACTTGTAACCTTTGGATTAAGAAAAGAGACTTGTTGTTCAGATTAGTAAACTAATATGAGATAAATCTATATAACTATAACTTAATGCCATCCCTTAAGCCTTATAATATTAGACTAGTAGGTTTATTATGTCTTATAATAGATTAACATTGACCCATTAGCATCATATCTAAGATTAAAGCAACTTAAGTGGACTAGATTAAAAAACCTCTTTAAGAATAAAACATTGATGTTCTTAGTGAGATAGAATGATTAAAGATTAGTGATAACTTAGTAATTTGAATAGTATAATTATAGAAATTTACAACCTAAGTAGTGAGACTCATAGACAATGAGATATCTTATATAATTGTAGTATTAGCAATAACATAGGATGTTTATTTATAACCTTGTAACTATATCTATAAATTATTTTATCACCTAAAGAAGACCTTAATCAAATCAATATCTTAAAATTCTTATTAATTTATATATATTTATGTATCATTTGATTAAAACATTTGATGCATGTCTAAGTCAATTGAGCAGCCTGATTAGCCCTAATCATAGGATAGATAACTAAAGAAGATTACAAGGGATATCACATGGCTTACAATTATTTTTAAAAATTATTGAATGCTGCTATGCATTGAGACTAAATTGTTGAATTCATTGATTAAAACAAACCTGAATTTGCCTTCTTAATTTCCATTGTATAAGACCCATGTTTAGGTAGATTAGTAGGAAGATGCCATAGTAAGTAAAAAGATTTTTTTAATTAGAAGTAAAATAGTTTGCTTTTTAATTTTTTGTTTAGGTTAGCAAGTAAACATCCTAGCCTTTAAGTGATTAAAATTCTAAGTTAGGAGACTTGAACATTAAATTTGATGTTCGACCACTAGACCCCTAATCTTGAAAGATTATATAGGATGGTTTAGTAGTGTAGAATAAGATGATTCATTTAAACCATTTAATCTCATTAGGCGACACAGATTGATTTAAGTTAGAACTATATGAGTTTGCCTTAATATTTGTAGAACTATAAAATTGAGATTAAACTGGATAGTAGGAACTTATGGTTCCTAAGCTTGTATATGCTCTGTCTAATTCGAATGATTAAATTAAAGCGATGTTACCACCAATAATAGAGAAGTGAACAATGAATATAAAATTTGTAATTTTGGCTGCTAATAAGTTTACATAAATTGAATTTGTATTTGTTCCTTTAATTTTGTTGAGTAGCATAATCGACTTGATTTTTGAGATTAGAAGCATTTCTCTATGATCTAATATTTATAGTTAATTAATCATTAGTGTGCCGAGGAAGACACTTCTTTAAAAAGGGGAAGTCTGTAACAACCACATTCTTGTCACTTAACTTTAAACATCTAAATTTGGTTAAGGCTACACCATGTATGTCCAAATGTTGGTTAGAGAAATCCCTTAAATTTTGGGTGATTTGGAAGTCATTTGAATTTATTGAATATGTTAATTCATTTAATTAATCAAAAAATTAAGAAAATTAAACTGACCTCCAATTAAAAATTTGACTTCATTTTTGAGTTTCTCACTCCTAGATTAGCTAGGGGTAGAATTTTGAGATTTTTCAAAGCTTGTTTGATTATCTATTTTTGATTAATTAGAATTGAAACAATTAATAATTAATTATTTAATTAAATAATTTGATGGAATGTCCAAACGGCGTTTAACCCACCGTTTAATCAAACGGTGGGTCCGATCGGGGCTGTCCTCTACGTGAAGGAGCGGGATCAGATGGCTACGGATGCGAATAACACTGTGCTATTGTGCATTCTTGTAGTGCACAATCTTATCTGCATAGAGCCCACAGGTTTGTGCTACGGCCTCCGCTCAAGCTCCCCTCCCATGAAATTCAGTAATGTATGACTCCCCATTTCACACGATGCACCGTATACTAGTCGCTGAAGAAGTTAAGCCAGAAGCTTTAGTAGGCATCAAATTCGCAAAACCTAGTTTATGGGATGGGACGATGATACTTCTCTATTCCCCTCATTTTGTTACACAATTCATTCATCTAGATTTTGTTTGTTTATTCTTTTGTCATTAGAACAAATTGACGCTCTCCTATCGATATCTAACGAGCATGATTGGCTCTTATTTCAAAGATTGGAACAGTAGCACATAATAAACCCTAAACCCATTAAATTAGAAATTAAGGATTACAGAAGAGGCGTCCTCATGTAGGGCTTTTTATACCATTCAATAATTTTTGATCTCAGGTTTTGTTTAACAGCAAATAGGCACCCTGAAACCCTTTGTATGCCTCAGATTCGGTAACCCTAGCATTCCCTATCATCGGCCCCGACGGGATGAGGAATAGTGCCAGGTGGGTCGTCCAACCCACACAACACTGTACTTGGGTGCACACGCACGACCTGTCTGTGTGTGAGCAGCAGACGCTGAAGCAAATGACGTGCGCGGGAGTGGCGGATAATGCTAATAGTATGGAGTTATAATTTAGGTTCTAAATAAATTTTGGATAAATATTTTCATTTAATATATAAATCCATATATATTTAAATTACATACCTAAAAGATCAAAAAATGTGTAGAACAATAATACGAAGTTAATTCTCCATTCTAAAAATTAATTTTGCTAATCACTTTCTAATTATTGTTAAGTATCATTATGGCTTAGGTTAGCCATTTGATATTTGATTTGACTCTACTCACTGTTATTATACTTATTATTCTATAAGGAATCTATAGATACTATGTTTATATTATTTGGACATCAAATGAAAATTCTGAGTTTTTGACCATTGATTAAATTAATATTAAATTCTAAAAATTAGGGTTTTACCTAGATAGGTTCCCTAAACCCCAAGACACCTTAGAAAACTTATCTTAAGACATGTTTTGACATTAGATGATATTTTGAATGTGAAAACTACTAGAATAACCTAGCTTTGGCTTAACACTAGAAAACTTA
This sequence comes from Gastrodia elata, assembly GCA_016760335.1. NCBI lineage: Eukaryota > Viridiplantae > Streptophyta > Magnoliopsida > Asparagales > Orchidaceae > Gastrodia > Gastrodia elata. Next base: position 35,334,168 of record CM028680.1, on the reverse strand, counting down.
GTTTGAACCGTAACTTTAGGAGAGATAATTTTTATGTCAATTTCTTGCCTTGATCATGTAGTGAGTTGGATTTAGTAGTGAGTAGGCTTTAGTGTAGTATAGGTGACTAGGAAATAATACTATGACTATAGGATGGAATCACCTTAGTAGAATTAATAAATAGATAGTGTTTAGATTCCTTTAGAACTCAGTAATAAGCTAAGTAACTAAGTGTGACTTACCTAGTGAAGTGTATGCTACCTCATCATTCTATGTGTGAGGTTTAGGTTTATCTAGGATGGTTAGTGAATGAGCTAAGACTAGATGTAGTCTTAGGTGATATCAGCCCTAGAACCTTTTAAGTGCCAAGCAATGAAGTTTGACTAAGGAATTTAGAGATATTAATAATAAAATTTGTAACCTTAGGATAAGAAAATATACTTGATGTTCAAATTAGTAAACTAATGTGAGAAAAATCTAGATAACTATAATTGAAGCAATTTCATCCCTTAGGTCACACCATATTAGACTAGTAGCCTTATAAAACCATTAGGTCTAAGAATAATATAGCATTGACCCATTAGCACCATATCTAAGATTAAGAAAACCTAAGTGGAAAAGATTAAAGAGCCAATTTAAGTATCGACCATTTATGAAGTTAGTGAGAGTGAAAGATTAGAGATTAGTGATAATTTAGGAATTTGAATAGTACAGTTATAAAAATCCACAACCTAAATAGTGAGACTCATAGAGTATGAGGTATCTTATATAATTGTAGCATTAGCAATAGGATAGGATATTTATTTTTAACTTGTAACTATATCTATAAATTAGTTTGTCACCCAAATAAGACCTTAATCAAATAATTTTTTTCAAAACCTCATTAATTTATTTATATTTATATATCAACTGATTGAAACATTTGATGAAAGTTTAAGTCAGTTGAGGGGCTCGATTGGCCTTAATCATATGATATATATGTGAAGTAGATAACAGTGGATGTAACAAAGTTTATAATGTACTTTGAAAATCATTGAATACTGTAATGCATTGAGACTAAATCCTTGAATTCATTCATTAATGATGTTGTGCATAAAATTAAAGATATAACATTTACTTGAGATTTTATGTGGTTGACTATGCTATATAACTGCTATTGAGCTAGAGAAAGATATGGAGTGATCAGAAGACCACACATGTCCTACGAGGAGGAATGTGTGCATTATCGAGAAACCCCTCTTGCTTTTGTTGGGAAGATATGCTTAACTCCTCACTTGTTTTATATTTTTTGCATGCAGAACAAAACACATAATTAATTTAAGATAAATAAATAACATTTATAGTTATAGTCCTTTATAATTATGTTTTCAATTTATTCAGTCATTGAGACTGAGATCTTCTTAGCTAGTTATATATACTATTTATTTGTTTTTACAGTTCTCTTACTTACATTTTTATAGTATATTTTAGTTTGTATATTCATTTTATTTATGTTGTTTTCTTTACTTAGCATATGTACTGTTGGACATATTTCTACTATTTTATTGCACTATTGTATGTATAGCTGTACCTACCCCTTTTTACTTAAATATTTGATGCAGGTTGTGAGCTTTTCTCTTTTACCGCATTTACCTTTTTATTTGATTCTTACAGTCATCATTACTTACTTTTCCCTTTTTATTGCTTTGTGCATCGCTTAAAACATTTGTAAACAACTAATATGATATTTGCATAATTTAAATAAAACCTAGTTGCCCTAAAATATAATTAGACTTCTTATGTCTAATCACTTGGCTTTTTTGATGTTTGCTGGGCCCTACCATCTTTAGTACCAAATACAATATATCAAGATGTAGGAGTGGATCTTTATGATAAGGTAGATCATTTCTAGTAGTTACTGCTTGAAGATTTTTCTTTTACTGTCAATTTTACTTTATTCATCCCGTGGGAACTAGTATCATTATGTCAAAGTTCATAAAACTTTAATTAAACACTTGATATTTTCCTTACTATTCTATAATGTTTTTTTATTTCTTTTATGAATGGTTGGAATGGTATGCATTTATATAGTATTTTGCATTTGAATTTCCACTTTAGAGACATTTGGCTCCTTGTAGTTCTTACTAGTGGGTTAAGACTCACTATCACAATAATACGTACTACAATAACACTTGGTATTGGATTAGATTATGTAATCTAGCAATAAGGTTGTTACAGTTGGAAGCAGAGTAGGTCTAAAGAAAAAGAAAATTAGATGTACAAGCAAATTCCCTTCTAGTCATACAGACAAACACATAAGGGTAAAGTAACTGCATCTAAGGAAAATAACTTAGGTTAGGTAACATTCTTTAGAAATAGGAGGACATTTTAATCATCTATAATAATAAACCTAAATTAGACTTCATAGATTCGCTAGTATAAGGTTCATTTTTAGGTTGATTAATAAGAAGATGCCATAGTAAGTAGAAATATTTTATTAATTAGAAGTAAGATAGTTAGCTTATTAGTTTTCTATTTAGGTTAGCAAGTAGAAAACTTAGCCTATAAGTGATAAGAATCCTAAGCTAAGAAACTTAAACACTAAATTTGGAGTTAAACTACTTTACTCATAATTTTGATTTATTATATCAAGATTAGTTAATCGTGTAGAATATGATGATTAATTTAAACTATTTATTCTCACTAGGTGACACTGATTGATTTAAGTTAGAATTTAATGAGATTGCTTTAATATTTATAGGACCATAAATTTGAGTTTATACTGGATAGTATGATCTTATGGATCTTAAACTTGCATATTCTTAGTATAGTTAGAATGATTGAATTATAATAATCATACCACCATTAATAGAGAAGTGAATAATAAATATAGAATCTACAACATCAGCTGCAGACGAGCTTAGAAAAATTGAATTTGTATGTATTCCTTCAATATTATTTGGTAGCATATTTGAATTGATTTTTGAGATTAGAGGCATTTCTCTATGATCTAATTTTTATAATTAATTAATCAGTAGGGCATCAAGGATGACACCTCTTTTAAGAGGAGAAGTCTATAATAACTCCGTTGTTACATAATTTTAGATATCCAAATTTAGTTAAAACCATCACCATTTATGTCCAAATGATGTTTGGAGCAATCCCTATAAATTTAGTGCGATTTGGAAGTTATTTGAATTTAACAAATATGTTAATACATTAAATTAATCAGAAAATTAATAAATTAAATTGACTTCCTATTAAAAACCCGACTTCATTTTTGAATTCATCACCCCAAATTAGCTAGGGGATAATTTATGTGATTTCCTAGAGCTCATTTGATTATCTAATTTTGATTAATTATAGTTGAAATAATTAATAATTAATTATTTAATTAAATAACATGATGGATCAGCCGAATCCCGTCTAACCCACCATTTGATCAAATGGTGGGTTTGGTCAGTGTCGTCCGCTGCGTGAAGGAGCAGAATTAGATGGATATGGATGCGGGTAGTATCGTGCTACTATGCATCCTTGCAGTGCACATTCATTCATGCACAAAACCTGTGGGTCTGGGCTACGGCCTCCGCTCGAGCTTCCCTTTTGCACAATTTAGGGTCGTATGACTCTCCATTTCACGGCATACATCATAGGGTTTTTGCAGAGAAAGTTAATGCGGAGATCAAGCTCAAAAGGCGTTCAATTCGCAAACACTAGTTTTCAGGATGGAACCGAGGTACTCCTCTATAACACTCATTTTCTTATGAAATTCATTCATTTAGATATCATCTATTTATTTTTTTATCATTAGAATGAATTGAATAGTTCCACTCAATTGGAGTAGTAGTACATAGTAGACCCTAAATCCATTAAATTAGAAATCAAGGATTGTAGAAGATGCATATTCATGTAGGGCATTTCATGCCATTTTGTAGATCTCGGTATCTGCTTTCATTTGGCACAAAATAGGCACCCTGAAACCCTATATACACCACAAATTAGGTAACCATATTATTCTCTATTATTTGCCTCGACGGGACACAGCATAGTTACGGGCTGGTTGTCCATCCCACATGACACTACACTTGAGTCTGCACGCTTGGCTTGTTTGCATGCAAGCAGCATGCGCAGAAGCAGATGGTGTTTGTGGGTGTGGCAGACGATGCCAATAGCATGGAGTTATAGTTAGGGATTTAATAACTTTAGGATGAATTATTTCTTTTAAATAGTTTTTATAACTTTAAAAATATAAATTCAAATATATTTAAATTATATACCGAAATGATCAAAAACATCTGTAGAACATTAATATGAAATAAATTTTCCATTCTTATAATTAATTTTTCTAATCACTTTCTAATTGTCATTAAGAGTCATTAAGACTTAAATTAGCCATTTAATGTCTGATTTGACCCTACTCAATGTTATTATATTTATTATGCTATAGAGAATCTATATCCACTATGTTTGCATATTTGGATATCAAATGAAAAATATGAGTTTTTAATTCTTGACTAAATCAATATTAAATTCTCAAATTTAGGGTTTTACTTAGATGGGTTCCCTAAACCCTAGGATAGCTTAGACAACTTATCTTATGATATTTTTTAATATTAGATGTTGCTTTGAGTAGGAAAATAACTATAATAATCTAGCTTTGTCATAACACTAGTAAATCTAGTTTGCATCCCAACTTTTAGGAGAGAGAATTTTTATGGCGATTGTGCCATAATCTTGTGTTTAATCATTAGGATACTAGTGAGTAGGCTATAGTGTAGTACATACGACTAGGAAAGAATACTATGACTATAGGATGGAACCACCTTAGGAGAATTAATAATAAAAAGAGTTTAGATTCCCCTAAAACTCAATAATTAGCTATAGTGTAGTACATATTGGCAAGTATGAGGTCTTTGTTTATCTAGGATGGTTAGTGAATGAGCTAAGACTAGATGTAGTCTTAGGTGATATCAATCCTTGAACTTTTTAAGTTCTAAGTAATGAAGTTTGACTAAGTAATTCAGAGATAGTAATACTAAGGCTAGTAACCTTAGGATTAAGAATAGAGACTTGATGTTCAGAATAGTAAAATAATGTGAGACAAATCTAGATAACTGTAACTTAAGTATTTACATCTTTTAAGCCTTATCATATTAGACTTATAGGCTTGTAACACCATTAAGTTTAATATTAGTTTATCATTGACCAAGTTGTTACATCTAAGATTAAGACAACAAAAGTATAATAGATGATAGAACCTCTTTAATTATAGATCATTCAAGATATTTGTGTGAGAGAATGAATAACTATTAATGATAACTTAAGAATTCGAATAATATAATTATGAAAATCCCACAACCAAGTAGTGAGACTCATAGAGTATGAGATGACTTAGATACTGGTAGTGTTAGAAATAGGATATGATGTTTATTTTTGTGACTATATCATTAAATTATTTTGTCACCTAAATAAAACCATAAAGAAATCATTATTTTCAAAACCTCATTAATTTATATATATTTATGTATCAATTGATTAAAATATTTGATGAATGTCTAAGTCAATTGAGGAGCTTAGTTAGACTCAATCATAAAATAGATAACTATAGTAGATAATAATGGATATCAAATTATTTATAAGTGGCTGTGAAAATACTTGAATGCTACAATGCATTGAGACTAAATCCTTGAATTCATTCATTAAAGTTATTGTACATAAAAATAACATATTACATTTACTTTGGGGTTTTAGGTGGTGGATTATGTTGTACATTTATTATTAAACTAGGGCTGTCTATGGAGTGATCAAAAGATCACACATATCCTACGAGGTGGAATGTGTGTGTTATTGGGAAACCTCACTTACTTTTGTTGGACATACATGCTTGACTCCTCACTTATTTATAATTTTTGCCCATAGAACAAAGCACATATTTAAATATAGATAATTAAATAAAATTTACAATTACAATTATAATAACCCAAGTTATAATGATAGCATATTAGGACTAATATAAGTCCTGATTTTTGATCTTAGTGCACTAACTATGTCATTAGGAGTTCACCACCGAGATTAGTCCAAATCAGAGGTCAAATTGATCAAACCCTGATTTTGGAAATTTCAAGAACCCTTGAAATTGACCTAATTATTTTGACCTCAGATCAAAAATCAGACTTTGCCACTGCACTCATTGCTCCCAAATTACCTAGGGGTGTTGTTTTGGTGGCAATCGGAAGTTGTCGAAAATCTGTTGAATATTCTAATAATATTTAATTAATTAGAAATTTGAGATATTTAAATTGATCTCGAAATCAAAATCCAATTTTGCCATTCTGCTTGTCACCACTAAATTAGCTATGAGTGATATTTTGGACGCATTTGGAAGTCGTCGAATTTTATCGAATATTTTAATGTAATTAAATGCCTCAAAAAATAGAAAAATTAAATATTCGTTGGAATCAAAATTTGACTTCGCTATTGAATTCCTCACCCCCAAATTATCTAAGGGTGAAATTTTAGAATTTTTTGGAGCATTTATAAAATTTGACTTTTAAAGCAATAAAGTAATTAAATAAAGGAATTAAAAATCTCCAATTTTGTCTTCTTCCTTATTCGTCCCTAGCTAGGACCCAAAGCTTTCACTTCACCTACTATAATCTAAATTTTTTTTCTCCAACCCCTGCCATACTCAGCCTCCCCTCTCCTCTCCATCTCCTGTCATCCACTTATCTCCATAGCTGAGATGGACAACTAATGCCCGTCCCATCCAAAGCCATGCCTTCCCTTCTCCTTAAAAGAACCTTAGCTCTCCTCCTTTCCTCCATTTGATTAGCTGATGCTCCCCCCTTCCCCATTCTCCATTTTTGTTGTGTTATTTGCTGAAGAGAAGCTCTCCAGCCTCTCAAGCTCTCAGGTTCCAAAGGATCCTTAGAAGGAACTTCCATTTGTAAGTCTAAGGTACCTCCCTTTCCCCCATTGAATGGATTAACTGGCTACTTTATTTTGCTCTTATGCTTATTTTGCATCCTTAGAAATCTATGATTGGGATACGGAATTCATTAGAGCTCCTTGAAATAGAAAAGTTTGGGGAAGAAAATTAGCTCTGTTTTATCATCTTTCTGCATACCTGAACATTTAACCTCCCTATTTATGTTGTTAAAATAATTATTTTCTACCAATTTTGGTATCAATGGAAAGGTTTAGATAATACCTTTCCATCGGTATATGGCACCGCACATGAGGTACTCAAAATTGAGAGTATTTGAGTGTGAAAGGAGACCATTATGGTTTTCGCAAAGGCGAAATCACCGTCGGGCTCTACAGCGCATCGTAGCGCTCGAGTTTTGAAATTGGGTCTGCCGTAGCATGCTATAGCATGCCACAGTGGTAGAAAATTTGATGAAATTAAATGAAATCTGCCACAGTGCCTGAAAGCGCTGCAGCGCACCGCAGCATCCAAAATTTGGGAAACTCTGGCGCCGTAGCGCGCCGCAGCACCGTAGCGCGCCACAGCGCTGAAATCTGCTGCAATGCACCACAGTGCTAAAAGCTCTATAGTACGCCATAGCGCTGAAATCCACTACAATGTGCCACAGTGCTAAAAGCTCTGCAGTGCGCTACAACACATAATAGCGTCTGGATTTTGGCCAGAAGGTGCCACAGAGTGCCGTAGCGTCCAAAAATATGTCCTAAAGTGCCCAAATTGTCCGAAATTGCCCAGATTTGTGATTTTTTGTATTCTAATGACCTTAGGACCCCAATGGAGCCAAAATATTAAGCATTTTATAGATTAAGCATTTGTATAAATTTAAGCATTATATAGAAGTGTATGTGATTTTTGAATATGGAAAAATTAGGTTTTGACCCCTTTTTCATGAAAATAGAACCTTAACATTGAAATAACCATAAATTAATAAGTAAACATTAGGATTCAGTGTTATTGAACTCAATGGAATCCATGGATAATAAACAACAATAAGCTAAATGAATTTTTAAATTTCACAAAGTGAAATTACTAAAATGCCCATATAGGTTATAATCCTTAAATTGGATCTATAGAACTTAATACTTGTCCAAATTTGATGTACCTATTGTCTATCTTTATGTTAGACATCAAAGAATCATTTGACACTAATAAAATATAATTGAAAGTTCTTAATCAAAAAGTAGCATTTTAGACCGCTAGGTAGAAGCAAAATAGTCATTTTGCCCAAAATTTAGGTTAAGTTCCCTTAACCTCAAAAATTTTAAATCATTAAGGCTAGTAATAAAACTAATTTAGAATCAATTTAGACTCTTAAACTCATTAATTGAATAATTTGAGAAAATCCTCATCTTTGGCTTAAAAATCCTTAAGTGAAATAAGACACTTATAACTTAGTTTTAATCTCACCTTCCAACTTTCTGTGAGTAAATTAGACTAGGAAATTAAGATAAACTATGCTAATTATCATTAATTTCTAAACAATGCATTCAAACCTTAAGTTAAGACTTAAGCAATTCCCTAGGAACTTCACTTCACCTTAGGACCTTTCTCCTTAAGATTAAGAATAGATGTTAGGTTAGACTTCATTCATTAAATAAAGTGGGTTATTTAATGAATGTAACCTTAGTTTTATTAGTTTTTAGATTTTTATACTTTAATTTTGATTATTTTATCTTTCAACTCTAAATTAAGAATAGGAGATTCATTCTATTAAGCTTGATTGTGCTTAATAGAATTTGCCTTGATTATTAGTTCACATTTAGGCTTAAGCTTTAGTCCTTAAGCTTTACTCTTGGGATTTTGTGATAAATTCAAATTTATGGTGTTTAATTTATAATCCATTGCTTTAGTTGATCTTGATCAGGTCTTAGTTTAGAATGTCTAAATTCATCAATTAGGATGTGATAATTTTATATTTAAACTTATAGTCATTATCGATTAAATTAAATTAGAACCTGATCAATTCTAATTACTTTTAACTTATAAGGCTGTGCTTCTAAGTTATACTCAATAGTAGGAATTGGAGATTCTAAACTTGTGTAACTTGGAATAGTTAGAATGGTTTAATATATTACAATTGATATCACCTTATGTAGTAGAGTCCGTTGCACACTATTGTTTTACTTATGCTTTTGTATACCTTGTACTTTGTGCCTTTACCTTGAACATATCATGTAAGAACATTGTTGCATGAAATGAAAACTTAGAATAATTAGGATAACATTCACATAGGGTTCAATTACTTATTGATCTTGCACATTTTATCCTACTGGACAGGAGTAAGGAGAAATAAGGATTACTTAACATTACTCATTGATGAGTGTTGTGTTAAGTTGGAACCTGAACAGTCTTGCAGATGTGCTTGACTCCTCAGCTTCTTTTGGATATGTCGACAGAAGTAAAGTAAATAACTAAAATATTACTGCATTTGTGATTACTGCCTCTTTAGTTTTAGTTCAGTTTTTGTTCTGTTATTCTGGCCTAGCCATAGATGAGGCTAGGAATATACATATACTTGTTGCAACATGCTAGATTAGCCCTCTTCTGATATGGCAGTCATTACATACCTATTTACTATTTACTATTTATTGTTTACCATTTATAATTTACTATTGTACTTTACTTTATTCAGCTTTACTTACTGGCTTAATTACATATACGATGCCAAATTTCTTACTGCTTACTATACTTATAATAGATTGATTACTTGCTTTTAGACTTGTATATTTCTTATGATCATCATCATGTTTATAATTAGTCTTATATTTCAATAATTTTTTTACTTTATTTATATATATATGCCTAACCTTATCACAACTTAGTATTAAGGTATATTCTCTTGCCTCATATATTGTTTAGTTATAATACTGTATTTATAACTTTCCATATCCCATTGTATTCTTGTTGCACCCTTATGTCTCTTGTTTTATAGTCTAAGTTAAAAGGTGATATCATAAGACTTATGTACTTAAATAGCCTAAAATGTACTTAGAAAAGTATATCTAACCAAATTTTTTTTTCTTTGGCTAGGGCCCTGCCATTGTGAAACTAATAATGGCAAGTTCTGAGCAATTTGTGGACCTTGTGCCTAAAGATAAGCTATTCTTGGAAGAAGAGTAAGTTGGAGCTAAAAATAGTATATTATTTCTCTTTTATTCTTGTGAGGATGAGAGCTTAATTTCTCCTTAAATCTTATTTAAATGTTGTAATAATACAGGTACCCATAAATGTGTTTCTTACTGTATTGTTTATTCTGAGCCATATGTTATTGTTTCTTTATTATATTATGGTGGATTGGATGTATGATTTACTTTTCCTTACTTCTGCACTCAGAGTTTGTGTATACTTAGTGATTAGTTCCTATGTATGCATTATGGGCATATCCATCCCTTGACAGAGGATTGTAAATTACACTTAATCAAATGATAAGTGGGGGATCTATCAAAGTGGCACACCTCCCCTTGACCTAATCTTATGGGTCAGGGGGTGGGGCACCACAATAGTCATTTATATATGTATTTTCAATTTATTCACTCATTAAGATTGAGATCTCCTCACTTTCATATATATACTGTTTACTTGTATTTATAGTTCTTTTACTTACATATATGGAGTGAATTTTAATTTATGTATTCATTTTATTTACCCTTCTCTTTATATATTTTAGCATATAATCATGTTGTACATATTTCTACTATTTTATTCCACACTTATTTGTATAGTTGCACTTGCCCCTTTTTACTTACAAATTTGATTGAGGTTGTGACCAGCTTTTCTATTTTACTAAATTTACCTTTATATTTGATACTTACAGTCATTAGTTACTTTTCCCATTTTTCTGCTTTGTGCGCCACTTATTACAATTATAAAAAACTAATGTGATATCTGCATAACTTAAACAAAACCTAGTTTCCCTAAAATGTACTGAAGTTTTTTAAGTCTAATCATTTGTTTTTTCTATTGTTGGATGTGCCCTACTATATTAAATACCAAATATAATAGATCTAGAGCTTATAGTGGATCTTTAACATAAGGTAGATTATGTCCAATAGTTGTAACTTGAAGACTTTTCTTTTAATATCATTTTTACATTATTTATCTCGTGAGGATTAGTGTCATTACATTAAATGTCTAATAGATTTAATTAAACTCTAAATGTTTTGCTTTATTGTTATATGAAGTGAATTTCTTTTTTTTTTTTATGGTTGGAATGATATGTATTTATTTAGCATTATTCATCTAAACTTCTTCTTTTAAAACTCCTTGCTCCTTGTAGTACTTAATAATGGGTTAAGACTCACTAACCCAATATTAAGTACTACAGTAACAACTAGTGTTGGTAGCAAGGATCACTTGGCTACATGAAAGATGGACCCCACACTCTAAGTATCCACTTTTCTAAGCAAGAATGATACCTCCCAAACATCTCGCAGAAGGCTGAACCACAAAGTTCCATTGCGATCAAAAAGGAGGTCATTATCTCGTCTGGTAAAAGACATCGCTCGAGTCTCTGGTAAAGCAATCAATCATGACTTATGCTATGAGATGAGTGGCGGAATATGGTGTTGTGACGCTGGTTTTGGCATGCCGCAACAATTCCATGTGAAAATGCCATTCATTGGAAAGTTGGGGGCTTCTCCATACTCCTTGATCTCAAGGACCTGTAAGATGGTAAGATAATGGTTTTGTGCTTGGGAGCAAACTCAGGCTTCAAAGGAATCATGATCAGGATGAACTGGGATTGGGTCATAAGTCTTAGCCTAGCCAATGGGCAGATGTGTGAGCATGGACCAGGTAGGTGTGTGAGCGCAGGCCAGGATGGTGGGCCGAGGGTTTAGGGGGGAGGGGGGAGTTTGCAGGCATAAGATGAGTGGGCTAGCTCCCAGTAGTGGGTCAACTGGGGGTAGACCAGACTGGCTATGTGGCTAGCGGGGTCAGGTGAGTTAGTGGGCCTCAAAGGGCCTGTAATAAAGCAGGCCCAGTGAGTGCTGGATGACTCCCTGATGGTGAGATAATGGACCACGATAGGAGAGTGGGCAGTGAGACCTGCGATTGCCTAACGGACTTGCGGGTTAGGCGATCAGATTGGGCCTAGCCCATTGGGATAGGGCAGCCAACCAAGTTAGGGCTCTTTTCACTTCTTTTACTTATTATTTTCTAGTTCAATCCAAACTTTCCTTTTTTACTTCATTGTGCATTGCTTTCAAATTATAAATGATAAATGTGATATCTGTTAATTAAGACCCATATCTTACCATTTCTTCGGAATTGTCCACTCCGATGGAATCTAAAATAAATTAGATACCCTAAAATTTACTTAGACTTTATAAGTCTAACCACTTTTTTCTCTTTTATTGGTTGTGCTCTACCATATTAAATATTAAATATAATAGATCAGGAACTTGGAGCAGAGCTTGAACTTGAGATAGCTTTTGATCAATAGAGGTAGCTTGAAGGCATTTCTTTTTTTTCATTTTCTCTGATTTTCCCATGAGGACGTGTGGTATTAAGACATTCAACAATTTATAAATATGTTATTAACTCTAGATGTTTTTCTTTCTTTTTTTGTTATGAATATTTTTCCTTTCTTTATCTGAATGGCTGAATGGTATACCATACATTATGTACTATGCATCTATTTTTCCATCTTAAAATTCTTGGCTTCCCATAGTGCTTAACAGTGGTTTAAGACTCTCTAATCTAGTCTTAAGTGCTACCATAACCCTTAATGTTGGGTTAGTATACACCTAACTTAACACTAGGGCTTTTTATTTGTATCAGAGTAGGTTTAAGAAAATTTAAAAATAGAAGCATAACTAAATGCCTTTCCAATGTTGTCAAACATGAAAAAATAAAGTTAACGCATCAGCAAGAATAATTTAGGATAGTTAATGTGCTCTTGTAATAGGTTAATAACTTGATCAATATCGAGTATCACATTTTAATTAGACTACCATTTTAGATAATTCCATCCAATTTCTTTTGTCTTCTTCTGAATTATCTTTTGTAAAATTTTCTTTAGTAAAATGAATCTGTAACCCAACAGTCCCTTCATTCCCATTGAGAAGGAAGCATATTTTTATTCGTCTTACACCTCAGAAGAAATTAAGACTTTAGTGGAGATGATAAAGATCCTTGTGGATTTATAGACTCAAGCAGCTCAGAGAGCTCTCAATCCACCTAATCCACTAGTCATTCAAGTAAACTCTCAAGCAACATCAAGCTTAGAGGTAGATTGATTTCTTCAGAAACTCAATCCTCCAACCTTCAATTAATCTTTTTCCCCCATTGAAGAAGCCAACTGGTTAAGGATTATTGAAAAAGCCTTATCAAGCATTAAGTGCCCTGTTAGTAAAGTCATCCACCTAACCACCCATATGTTTGTTAAGGAAGCTGAATATAGGAGGACAATGATCTAAAATCTTGTTTTGCTGGGGTAGATATAAACGAAATTTCTTGGGATGAATTCAAAGAAGTTTTCATGGAAGAATTCATTTCACCCTCTACCCAGTTAATCATAGAAGATGAGTTAATTCAATTAACTCAAAGAGATATTAGATTGTCCTAGCCTATGAAATGGAATTTAGGAAGCTATCAAAATTTTCTTTTGACTTAGTGTAGACTAAAGAAGCTAGTTGTAATTATTTCTTCAAGGGATTAAGGGATTTAGTTAAGACCTTCTTGTATCTTGTCACCATAACAGTTTTGCAAAATTGTTGGAGGGTGCAAGATTGATGGAGCACCCCCAGGTTTAGAAGAGGTAAAAGAAAAGATCTCTATCTTCCCTAAAAGAACCTAAAAAGCCAAGAAGAGTAGAAAGCAATTGCCACAGGTCTTCCAAATAAATCAACAACTGTCACAGCAAGATAAATGGGCACTCAAATGTCTAAGACCTCATCTCAATGGTAAGTATTATCACTAAAGAAACATGTGTTACACAGGTGGAAGTCCAGGAAATACATATTTGTAATCTCAATCATGTTGGACTGTGGATATGGTCAAGATAAACCAACCTTTATCAGTTTGTAATCCATTTCCTATTATATCCTAGGCTCCAACTTTAGTAATCATGGCTTCCCTAGTGGTAGCATCAATTCTCACTCCAAGAAATAATCATAAGGGAAAAATAATCAACCAACCTACTGCACTACCAATGGTGTATATTTTGATCCCGTTGTTACTAATAAAGATAGTAAGGCAGCATCAGGTATTCTTACAATTTTTTTCTCATAAAGTTCTATTTATTTCAATTCTAGTTTATAGTAATCTTATTTTACTATTTTGGAATTGATGATGACACTTCTTTTAAGAGGGGAAGTTTGTAGCAACCATAGAACTATTACCCTATTTTAGCTAGGTTAAGGACCTTGTCATTAGTCTCCAAATAACATTTGGAGCAAACCCTAAAATTTGAGCCAATATGGAAGCCATTATATTCAATTGATTACTTTAATCAATTTTGATCACTAGAAAAATATCAAAATTATTTTGATCACTAATAAAAAATTCTATTGTATTTTTGAATTCCTTACCCCCAAATTAGTTAGGGGTGAATTTTTGTAAATTTTTGGAGGTCATTTGGCCAAAAAATTTTGATTAATTTAATTTGTATTATTTATGCATTATTATCTTATTAATATAGTTAAAACAAATCCAATTTCCTAATTAATTTTGGACAGCAGGTGATCCATCATTCTAGCCCAAACATGGGATAGTTTGTAACAACCTTATTGCTAGATTAGGTAATCTAATCTAACACTGGGTGCTACTGTAGCACTTAATATGGGGTTAGAGAGTTTATGCCAACTATTCAACATTATGAGGAACTAAGAGTCTCTAAAGTGGAAAATTAGATGCATAATACTATATAAATACATACCATTCTAGCCATTCATAAGAAAAAACCCCACATAATAGTGAAGTAAGATATCGAGAGCTTAATTAAAGTTATACAAGGACTTATGATGTAATGACACTCATCCTCATGAGATATTAAAATAAAAATAATAGTAAAAGAAAAGGGTTTCAAGTTGCATCTACGGGACCCGATCTACCTCAGGTTCAATATCCACTCCATGCTCCTGATCTACTGTATTTAGTTTTTAATATGGCAGGGTACATCTAATAAAAGAAAAATAAGTGATTATACTCATGAAATCTAAGTACATTTTAGGGAAACTAAATTATTTGGATTTAGTACATATCACATTAGCCATTTAGAATTATTATAATCAGTGCACAATGCAGTAAAAAGGATAAGTAAAGGAATGACTATAAAATAACAAGTTAAAAGGGTAAAAGTAGTAAATGGGAAAAGTTGATCACAACCTACATCAAATATGTAAGAAGGATTGGTGCAGCTAAACATACAAGTGTGGACAAAAAAATAATAAAAATTTGTATAATAAGATACATGCTAAGTAACCTGAGCAGTGTAAAAAACAAAAATATAAACTAAAATACACTACAGAATTGTAAGTAAAAGAACTGTAAATAAAGTAAGCTGTAATATTTGAAAGTAAGGAGATCACAGTCTCAAGAATTGAATAAACTATAAATATTGTTGTAAAGGCTGCAAACTATAATTATTATTTATTTAACTTGATTTAAATATGTGATTTGTTGTGTGGCCAAAATTATAGAACAAATGAGGAGTCAAGCACGTCTGCGTAACCAAGTAAAGCGTGGTTTCCTAATAACACACACACTCCTCCTCTAAGATATGTGTGGTCTCCAGATCACTTCATAGCCTTCCCTAGCTTAATAGTTCACCAAATGAAACTCTTATGTAAATGTTTTATATTTAGTTTATCCACAATGTCTTTAATGAATGATTTCAAGTATTTAGTCTCAATGCATTGTAGCATTCAAGTATTTAGTCTTAATGCATTGTAGCATTCATTTATTTTTAAAGCTAATTATAAACTATGTAATATCTATTGTTATCTACTTTAGTTGCTTATCTTATGATTAGAGAAAATCAAGCCCCTCTATTAACTAAGACATTCATCAAATGCTTCAGTTAATTGATACATAATATATATATATATATATATATATATTAAATAGTGATTTGATTAAGGTCTCATTTATGTGACAATATAATTTATAGATATATTTTCTATAATATAATTAAAAAGATCCTAACTTAATGCTATGTACTATAATAGGCTAAACTAGCCTAATTTACTTCTACTCAACAGATTGATAGAATAACCTAACTTTTATACTATATGTCTTACTACTTAGGTTGCAGGATTTTTATACTATTCAAACTTCTAGGTTATCATTACTCTCTCTAATCTTCATTATTTTCACTAATCATCTTAATGTCTTATACTTAAAAGGTTCTTTCATCTAACAAGTTAGGTTCTCTTATCCTTATTATGTCATTAATGGGTTATTACTAGTTATCCTTATACTTAATAGTTCTACATGGCTACTAATCTAATATTAGGGATGGTCTTATACTTATTAGTTTTCTAATATAAGGAGACAAGTTTCTTCTTTGTATCTTAATGTTCCAAGTTCAAACACTACTAAAACTAAATTCTTAAGTTTAACCTATGTAGCTACTCCATCCTAGATAATCCTATGCCTTAGCTCCATTACTATACATCCTAAATAATCATAAGCCTCATACTTAGCATGATATGGAAGCCTACACTACATTATGAAAGTTACACTTGATCACTTTGATTTATTACTAAGTCCCAATGGAATCTAAAAATTAATTATACACTAATCCTCCGATGGTGACTATACTATAATCTTTGGATTCTCTCCTAGATACATGTACTACACTAATATCTATTAACTGCTATCTTAATAATTGATCATAAGATCAAGGCATGGAAATTTTCATATGTCTTCTCTCTCCTAAAGGATAGGGTTCAATCAAACTTTACTAAATACAAAGTCAAGAAGTTGGTTATTCATGTTTTTTTCCTATCAATTCATCGCCTAATGTTATATCATGTCATAAGCTAAGTTCCCTAAGGTATCTTAGGGTTTAGGATGCTTAAATAGGGAAAACCCTAATTTTGTGAATTTATTAATAAATAAATGAAGGGTTAAAAACTTATATTTTCCATTTGATAACGAAATGATAAAAATATATTGGTGATAGCTTCCCTATACATAATGAGTACAATGACAGTAAGTACAATCGAATCAAACATCAAATGGCTAATCTAAGCCTCAATGACATTTAATGGCAATTAGAAAGTAATTAGTAAAATTAATTATCAAAATGGAAAATTATCATCATATTAATGTTCGCATAGTTTTCTAATCATTTTGGTATATAACTTCAATACATTTTGATTTATATTTTAAAAGTTATTCAATTAATTTAGTTTGAATTAACATAATTAAGTAATTTAATATTCCTAAGCATATACCCACACACACAACACACCTACGCATGGGCCTGTGGTCACTACACGCACGTGGGCCAACTGCGTGCGTAGGCCCAATGGATAGTGCCGCACGGGTCGGGGGCGACTTGCCAGTGACTGTTCATCTACCTTTTTTTGTCAGGATGCTGAGAAGAAGAACCTAGGGATTCCAAATTTGTCATGCTCCAGCTGATTCAGACAATGAGGAGTATACCAAAACCTTCCTTATGTGATGACTTACCATTGGTACTGAGAAGCCCTAAGCCTTATCACCTACAACGCTTAACCTTAATTTCTAATTTCAAAATCCTCGGGTTTATTATCGAGGGAAGTTACTCCCTTCGTAGTCTCCCAAACATCAAATTGAAGGCAACCATGGATTCCTTGTATCAAAGGCTATCCAACAAACTTTAAGATTCAAAGGTAGGGTGTAAGGCTCATCAGAGCCCTCATTCGAATCCCAAACATTGCACATTGTCGTACGTGCCTGGGTGGATGAACCTCCAATCAGACTCACTCGAGTTTTACTAACCATGTTGTTTTATAGTCTAGACTTAGCAATCACCAAATGAAACAAAAGACTAGGAAATGGATGATGCATCTGGGAGAAATTGGCGTAGCTTTCATTGTGATAAAGGGGGTTTCAACGAGCTCTAGACGATGACTTCTCGGTCCCCAGCTCCAATTGACTCTATCTAATAGTGTGTGAAGGTCTTAGAGTTCTAATGGCACCAGAAGTAAGAGGTCAACATGGCAGGAGGCAAGGATAGCGGTTACAAGACATACCCCCATGCGCTCGGCCGTGAGTGTGGCTGAGCAATAGAAGATGACAGGAGCATGGTGCTCTATTTGATCACCACCCTAGTATCAGATTTGATGGCTCTGATATGATTATGAGGTTAATTAAATGGTAAGAGAGCATCTGGCTATTAGAACTAGTTTCAAATTCAATGGCTGGATCCCGTCTGATCGACGGGCTGCTTAGATTTAATTTAAAGAGGCATTAAACGTCTCAGATCATCTATCCCAGCTATTTCACATTTTGCCTCCCTACACTGGATCACCATAGTTTATCGACAATATTGTCGGGTTAACAATTAATTAATTAATTAATTTAATAATTAATAGTGTTTTATTAACTAAAAGTAAGCTTTCAAATGAGCTTCAAAAAATCTTAAAAATTCACCCATAACTAATTTGAGATGAGGAACTCAAAAATGAAGTCAAATTCTTAATAAGAGACCTATTTAATTTTCTTAAATGGATTAAAAAATTAGATAAATTTAATTGACTTTCAAATCTCACCAAGTTTTTATGGATTGGTATAAACATCATTTGGAAACTAATGGTGATGGTTTTAACTTAATTTAGATGTCAAAAACTAAGTAACAATATTGGGGTTATTACACAGTCATGTTGGTTGATCTAAGATGTATCGTCCAATCCTAGATTATGATCTCACGTACCAGATTAGATCCGCGATAGATTGATCTCAACCATTGGATCAGGGGCCAGATTCAAATATTGAGACATCACCCATGGTTCATCCGATCCAGAGATCATATCCTAGACATATAATCTCGTGCGAGCGACTGGGATGCAGCAAAGCACTATGCTCTATCTTTTTCCCTAGCTCACTCTAGACCACCTTCACTATGACGGCTATATCCAACAAATGTGCTCCCCTCCAATCCAACCCCACTTAGCCCCAATTAAACCCACCAGCAGCTTCCTCTATTGGAGCTGATGAGTTTGAGAAGAAGCCCTAGACTTGGGAACCACTGAATATCAATCGTTAGAGTTGCAGACTAATGGACATTGGGTACAACGATTCCACCCACTATAATTTACTAAACCTACATCTGGATTTTTGTTTCTTTATCCATTGCATTTATGTATCATTGCCCGACTTCAATTGAGCTTGTGTGAGTCTAGTTAATGCTCAAAATATTGGGCATGTACAGTAATGTATAGTGCCTATGTATGGGCAACAACTTTTTAGGTCTCCAATCCACCTCACAGCTGGCTAAGTACTCTTTAAGTTAGCCTAGACCCAAGGATCATGACACTAGCCTAATTGCACCATGCGGCAAACTACGGAGACCTGTACGCCCTCCATAGTAACCCTAACCCATCGAAGCTCAGTCTAAAATTCTGAGTGGCTTAGTCCAATCCAGTTAGGGTTTTTGTGTGTATTATAAAGTTGTCATCGTAGGCTTTGATTTGCTATATTGTTTATGCCCGGAGACCGTCTGTGTGAGGAGAAAGAGCAAACTCTAGGTTTGCCCTCTCAACTTCTTATCAGAGAAGGAGAGGATGAGTGTCACGGTTCAGCTCGAACGGTAGTGCTGTGTAGTATAGATCCATGACCCAGCCAATCTGTTTGAGTCGAACCGCAGTGTAGGAATAATAGGAGAATATTTCTTAAGATGCTAATTTTAATTAAAATTAAAATTGTAGGTTTAATTAATGCATAATAAATTAAGTAAATAACTTTTAAAATAATTATCCAAACATAAATAATTTATATACCAAACTGGTCAGAAAAATGAGTAAGATAATAATATAAAGTGGGACATGTTCATTTTTGACTACTTATTTTGTTAATCACTTCCTAATAATCATTAAGTGTAATAGAGACATAATTTAGCCATTTTAAGTTCAAATTGACCCTACTTATAGTCATTATGCTCCTTATGCTATAGAGTATCTATAGCCATAAATTTAATATCATTTGGAAATAAAAGGGTGAATATGAGTTTTGGACATTTAGTTAAATAAATACTTTAATCCAAATTTAGGGTGTTTGATTAATTGACTTGCTTTAAATCCCTAGTCAATTTCATAATGGATCTTATCGTATAGTAATTGAACATTAGGGTAATGGGTGTGACTAGGGGAGATACAAGGTTTTAGATTAGAATTATCTTAAAAGAGCTTAGTGTAAAACCTAACCTATTGAAGCTAATGATAAGATCACCACAACCTTGTAGATTAGTTATCGTAGTATAAATTGGCATTAAATTGTAGTTGTAAGACTTAGAACCTTCTAATTATAAATTAATGGAACCAAGGCTAGACCTAAGTGTAAGTAAAATTAGGACATAGAATGTTAATAAAGAATGGAGAGATTATCAGTTAGACTAGTAACCTAGTAAGGGTAAGATCTAGATAAACTTAGCCTAAGTATGATCATCCCTTAAGTCTTATCAAGTTGGATTAGAAGGATTACAAAGCCATCGAGTTATATAATAGACTATAATTAATCTAATAGTAACCTATTTGAGGATAGTAAGGGTAAGTTAAGGAAATTCTTAGATGGAAATTAAGGGTGATACACATCAAGTTTGTTATTAAATTATTTGAATTATAGGCCAAAATAATTAGAACTTTGTTAGATCAACTAATTGTTAGATTTCAAATAGTGGTTGAACTATATAAATTCCTTAACTTTAGAAGTGACTTAGTTAAACCAATAGCCTACTTAGTTAGGAATCATCAACTAGTAGAGATGGAGGTTAATTAAGAGACTTAGAGAATTTTATTCTCTAGATTTGAGATGGAATTTTAAGGAGAAAGATTATGTTTATATAAAATATTTGGTCACTTAAATAATATCTTAATTAAATAATCATTTTTAAAACCACAATCAATTAATGTCTAAGTCAATTGGGGGCTTGATTAGCCTAATCATTAAGGTAGATAACTAAAGTAGATAATAAAGAATATCACATAATTTACAATTAATTTTTATAAACCTTGAATAATGCATCTCATTGAGACTAAATCCTTGAACATTCCAACTAGACACTGTGCATAAATAAAAAATTAAAATACTTTACATATAAATTTCATATGGAGGAATGTGTTGTATAGACATTATTGAGCCATATCTTGCTATAGAGAGATCATGAGACCGCACATGTCATAGAGGGGAATTGTGTATGTTTACAGGGAACCTTGCTTTCATATTGTTGGGCAGACATGCCTAACTCTTGTATCGTTTTATTATTTTCTTGCAAAACACAATTAAATAAGATAAATTTGTTACATCTATAGCTTACAGTCTTTGAGACTATGATTATAGTTTATTCAGTCCTTGAGACTGAAATCACTTTTCTTTCATACTTTAGAGTTTACTTACATATCTATAAGTTCAATTACTTACATTTATTGCAATGTATTTCTCTTATAGCTTTTACTTACATTTTATACCGTTGCCTTTACACTGAATAAATATCTTGTTGGGCATATTTTTACTTGTATTACTTGTTTATGCATACTTGTATTTATATTATTACAAACTCCTTTTTATTTAACTTGTTTGATACAGGTATTTAGCAACTCTACTAGTACATATTTTCACTTTTTTTACTTATTATTTTCTAGTCATATCCATAATTTGTATTTTTACTTGCATTGTGCACCACTTTCAAACTATAAATGATAAAATGTGATATCCTCTAATTAAAATAACTTAGATATATTAAAATGTACTTGAGCTTTATAAGACTAACTACTTATTTTATTTTATTGGATGTGTCATACCATATTAAATACTAAATATAGTAGATCAGGAGTTTGGAGTGGAACTTGAACCTGATGTAGATCTTAATTAGTAGAGGCAGCTTTAAGACCTTATTTTTTTATCATTTTATCGTATTTTCGTGTAAGGACGGGTGCTATTACGTCTAGAAATAATTTGTAAAACCTTCATTAACTTTGCTTGTTTTTCTTTTTTTTTTTATGATGAATGTTTTTAATTTCTTTGTTTGAATGACTGGAATGGTATATTATACATTATGTACTATGCATCTGCTTTGCCATCTTGTAGATTCTTAGCTCCCCATAGTGCTTAAAGTGAGTTAAAACTCTCTAACCCAATATTAAGTACTACAATAACCCTTAGTCCTAGGTTAGAATGCACCTAACTTAACACAGGGTGTAAGAAGTTGATTGACCACAATTTAGTGTAACTTTTGATCACATGCAAGTATACATGATCTGAAGTAATATAGAGATGATGAGTCCCATATTTATCATTCATAGCGATTAAGAGAGGGTTACTAGTTAGTTTTGTTTCTTCTTAGGCTTAGACAATCGAAGAGTTGGTTGTTTAAACTATATAAATCTATGCATGTAAGATAATAAATCTAAATTATGAGGATGAGATTTATGATTAAGAAATTAGAGAGAATTAGATTATTGTACTATGATTCAATTACCCTAATAATTACTAAGTTCTTTAAATAGTGTTTATGTGAGAATGATAATTTATATTTCTAGGGGCCTTAGAAAAATAAACCCATTAGTGATCTCTCATGCACATGGGTCACTCATCACTAAACCCTAAGATTATCTTTACCCGATCTTGTACAACATCTCATGATTTTGAACCTTAAAGTTACAATGATGGTTTTCTTAAGTTTTTTCAGCATTCCCTATTTAGTGCTAAAGAAATCTGATTTCCATCTTTTTTCTCACTTTCACATGAATATCTCCATGTTACTAGGAAAGCAAGTTGATTTCTCTACTCAAGAAATACTTAATTTGGTCTCACCTTATGTTCAAGCATGAGACCACTTGAGGAATTGAACATGGTAGAGTATAAATCTGAGTGCACACAAATTCTTGATCCATATTTTCGTTCTGATCATGGATTTGATGGTACTCATATGCTTAGTGCACTTAAACAATACTTTTTATTTTTTCTAGGGTTTTGTGCACTTTATGTGCCTAGTACTCAATTATACTTGATACAAACTTTTGCTCTGATCTAGTATTCAGAGCATCTTGAGTTTTATGCTTTACTATACACATACAATTTGATCTAAAGTTTTGGCTTGATCTAAGTTATAATGTATTGTGATTACATTCTATTAATTACAGCGACTATTTTAAGATCTTAAAAACATAGATTTGCACAAAGATAAACACAAACATTAATTCACAACTTCAAGATGAACTCAACAATTAAATAAAAAAGGTCTAGTACATAGAATTAGCCAAACCCTCCCTAAAATAGATGGCTTAGGCTACCATTACAAGCAAATCATAAACAAAAACATAATTGATATCTAAGAGCATCATGATTTCTTATATAACAAAGTGAAAAAAAAAAGAAAATAGGGAGTGCAAAGAAGTTACTCAAGGAATGCCCCTAATGTTCTCTTCTTCATTTTCTTCTTTTTCTTCTTCTTCTTCCTTCTTTAGATCTCTAATGGCCACCTAGGATTCTCTTAGTGGTGGGGTAAAAGGTTTCCCTCGGAACCCTCATTTTCCTTTTTGCTTTACTTCTCTTTAACTTTTCCTCTGCTATAATATGAATTTTGGGCTTTTATTTTGCCTTGGAACTGCCAAAAACTACCTCTATGAGGGTCAAGGGATGCCTCATATCCTCCACCTATAGGAGTTGGAATCCTTCTCAGCTTCCTCTTATTATGACCTTCAATGTTTAATGGATAACTTCTCCCATTAAAGCTATAAACTGATTTAAGATGATTGAAAATTAGTTATCTAGTATTAAGTGTCTTGTTATCAAAACTATCTATTTGACCACTCTCCTACTTGAAGATGAAGCAAAACGCAAGTGGAAATGAAAAGTGTAATAAGTTTGTCATAATAGAGATTGAATACATCTAATGGGATAGGTTAGTGGAGATATTTTGAGAGTAGTACATTCTCCATATGCTCAGACCATTATAAAGGATGAATTTATGAAATATACTCAAAGATATATAAACATAGCTACATATAAAATGAAATTTTAAAGTTTATCAAGATTTGCTCCCCATCTAGTTCTCAAGGAAGCTATTCTTTGTAGTCATTTCCTAATGGGACTCTTAAATTTTATCATAGAAAGTTATATTTTGTTCTAGCATTCAAGAATTTCAAACCAATTGAAGGATGCTCAGTTAATGGAGAACCACCTTTTAGAACATTAGAATGAGTAAGGCAGAGGCCCCTATCAGCCCCTAACAAAAATGAGGCATTATAATGACTAGATCGCAGCCAACACGAGTATTTTAGCTTGCTTCTGAGCCTGATCAGGCTCAAGTAATTAAATGCCATATACTACATCTTTTCAACCATGGTTACAATTAGGGATAATTATGTTATACATGTTGTTGAAATTTACATAGATTTTGGCTATTCTAATTGCATCAATTTGTGAATTGAGACATACTTCCATGCTCAAAGGCTATCGTATTTCCTACAGTGGGACATGATCTGGTCCTGCAATGGCCATCATACTTGCCCTTATTTACCTTAACACTGAGGAGAGGTCCTCTAAAAGTACTAAGAAACCTCAGAGGAAATCATAGAGGAAGGCTAGCAACCCCTAGACCTACAGGCCCAAGACTAGCTGTGGTACCCCAGATGTCAATTAAGACATCTCAAGTACCAATTGTGGTTCCCCACCTTATCACTTACATAACTAGAATTCTATTAGAAATGGAAAGGGTCATCACTTACAAGTCTCTGGATTAGTGCTAATGCCATAAGTGCCAGTTAAAATACTTATATTATTAATACTAATATTGTTATGATATTTAAGTAGCTAAGTACTTTGATATTAACAATGAGAGTCTTAGTGCCCTAAATTATTAAATAGCAATAGTATAATTTAGAGTACTAAATAGAACTAAGTAAACATTTCTTTAAAGAGTGCAGTAGAAATAAATAGGAAATCACATCCAATATTTACATCCATGCAATAGTAAAAGAACAAAAAATGCATACATCTCAGAAATGAGAGTGCTTAAAGTAAAAATATACAATTGTTAATTTAATTATTACAGTATAAAATTTAAATAGAGAAAAGAAACTGAAAATCTCTCTCTTTTAAATAAAATGACAGCTAAAACTTAGCAGACATATAAGAATCATTTCCATGCTCATGTTCCTCACCTGTAACTGACTCCTCAAATAGCTCAAGATTTGATATGTTGGTTTTTACATGCCAGGGCCTCAACCAATAAAATAAAATGATCTTGTGTTAGATAAAATTTTTAATCATATTTTATGTTGAATATTTTAATTACTGAATTTTAAGATATCACAAATTTACCTAAGCAATATAGGTGCAAACAAACATTAAGTAAAAGTGGGAAAGTTATAAATGAACCATTATAACTAAATAAGATGATGTAAGAAAGGTAAACACACACCAATCAAAATACTACATAAAGGGTTAGGCAGTTTTCATATAAGTGCTACTAAAGTACAAGGAAATTTCCTAAACAAATATGATCATATTATCCATGCCGAGTGTACTAATGTTTAAATAAATATTATAATCTACAAAAGAACTGTAAATCTAGAAACCTATGATGCATACATAAAAAGTGCTAGAAAATCTATTGAAAATAGAGAATACTAAAAATAATTGAAAAAGGATAGAAAATAAGAATTGAAATATGCAACTGAATTGAAAGTATAATTTACTAAAAATATGTATAGACTAGCATAACATAATACTAACTAGCTAATCGTAGCCACTGTATCATTTTGCCACTCCCAGGGCTAGATCCAAATCAGACTATAGAATCGTACAAGCATCATCTAGCGAGACTCGTGGCTAGATTCGTACCGATATGATATAACTTGCAAAATTATTATTGTGTATTTATTAAATACATGAAAATAATATAATTATGACATAAATAAGATTTAAAGGCCGCAAAATAAGGCAAATCTTAGCATTAAATCAAGGATTTAGCAAAATTTTTAACAAGATATGTGATATCCTTTGTTTTTTTACTTTATTCACTCTAACAACTCAAAGAATACCCAAGCTCAAGAACTCAAAAATCCTACTATCTAGAATAGCCTCAAAGTCACGATTCTATAAGGTTAAACATTAGAATTAATCAAGTTTTATTCAAAATTAGATAGTGTTGCCTACTGAAGTTAATTGATTTAATCAATTATCCTACTTTATAATTTTTATTATACCAAACCAATCTTGATTAATATTATCAAGATTCAAGGTATAAGAGACTAAATACCATCATATGGGGTTTATGTCTCTTACCTTAGGGTTCTAATCATATAGGGTCTAGGCTTACTTAAACTAGAATTACCAAGTTATAGATTGAGGGAAGTCTTATTTAGTGTAATCAAACTCAAATAAGACTAGAATTACTATTATGGTATATATGTTTGCTACTTTTGGATATATATGATGACTTAGTAATCTCAAGCCCGAATTTCCAATATTTTCCTTAAGATTAAACCTTAGGAAATCTCATTAATACAATTCAACTATACCATTTGATGGCTTAGGCCCAATTGAGTCGACCGCAACCTGATGGATCGGCACATTTCAAAAATGCACGGTAGAGCAGGGTCCGAAGGGTTTGCACTGTCGCACAGCACAGGTTAGGGTCAGCTCGACCTGCGCTACAATTCCTTCATCCATAGTCAGACGAAGGAACGTGCGTTCAGGAATTTACGAGTTTCGATTGAAACCCAAAATGACCGAGCGATAGGGCATGCCAAAAGGCATGCAACGACTCAAAACAAACACAAGGATGAGCTCTACCAATTGGAACAATAAGCTTCTTATGGGGCTCACCAAATTGACAAAGCCCTAATTCCATTTTCAGGAAATTAGGGCTTACTATGGAAAGAAAATACTCCCTCCACCAACCACCATTCAATCGAGAGTCAATCCTATCACGTTCCACCCATCAGGACTGATCTAAGGTAGGGTCTCACATGCCAAGAGAGGGCTTGGTCAATAGAAGCCAGGTGGGGCTTTAGCGATCTAGGCCATCGTACAAGACCAAACTGGTAGCTATTAAATCTGGTTCAATCAAACCCAATCGATGTTATGGGTACAATCACATGCTGAGGGATATAAATCGGCCATCCCAATTCCACTGAGCGAGGGTTAAGTATTCGGATAGAGGGGTATCTGAATATCCCTGGTTCACTGATCTGCCGAGTGGTAAATGAGCTTTAGCTACCAATTCCTAAGCTCAATTTGCATAGGTGTCAAGCCCAGGATGCAGACATGGACTACACTCACGACTCTAGATGCTTCAATCAATGCCGAAGGTGGCTAGACTACTCACTTGGAGGAAGGACCAAGCTCATAGGAATGAAAAAAATGGAGAAGAGGTTCAGAGGTTCAGCAGCTTGATAACCAGCTCAAAGGGAGCTTAAAAGCTGGGAGGGAGTTTGCTGGTATGACAGGCGGGAGCGGGGGATACTTCTATTCAACATCTACAGGTACTGGCAGAGGAAGTGGAGCAGTGCGCAGGTGGGGGATTATAATAACCCAAAGTTATTACTAAGCTTAGCATAAGCTTAACCACTCTTTAAATTTGATCCCATTGCATCCATATGGTCATTAGAAGCTGACCCTAAAAATTTGTGATTAACTAGACCTCATTTGGTCAAATTGGCAATTTTGCTAAATTAGGAACCCTAATTATTTGTTCTCTAATGTAAAATCTGATTGCATTTTTGAATTTCGCACCCCCAAATTAGCTAGGGGTGCAAATATGGGAATTTTTGGAGGTCATTCAGGCAATAGTTGAATTTAATTAAATTGTGGAAATTATATAAAATGGTTTGGAACTTTCCATATTTGCAAATATATTCTTAAAGGGTTTACATGCCTGGGATCTGTCGTGCAAACCACAAGCGATTCACTACGAAGCCCAGGTCCCTCAACAGCAGAGCTCCTTCCTCTAGGAATTTGAGAGCATGGCTTTAGCCCGAGCTCTCTACCTTAGCCAAGCCTCTAAAATCTTCCCCATCTCTTTCTAAGGCTATAAATAGCCTCAGGATTGCTTCAATGAGCCATTTTCTCACCAAATTGATTAAAATTTTTATTATCCCCAATTCTAAATTTCCAGCATTCCCAGTTCTCTCGACGATCCCTACCCCATCCAGCTGCATTAAGAGGGCAAATCTTGGTGTTCAGGATTCCTAGTTCCATCTTATAGCTCAACCAATCTTTAGGATTTCTCTAGCATTGGCAGCCAGCTCTCCTGATCGAACTAGGTAACCACCCGTTCATTCGAGTCGAGTAGGCTCAATATTACCTTAAATTGCTCTGTAATTGCATAACTAGGCTAGAAGAACTCACAGCAATCATTTCCAATGTATAGGTTAGCCCTGATCAATCAATACAATCGATTCGGCTAAGCTGACCACTTTATGGTGGGTCCGAGTATGGACCTAGCTATTGGGTGCACCTCAAAGCAACCTTAGGGGTTTGATCCGTCTCACCTCCCTGAAGGTGTACGGATTGAGCCCGGTGGATTCGTAGCCTTTATGGGAGAATTTAATTCCCATAGTAGCTCCTAGTCACAGCCTCGAGTAATGTCCGGGCAACTTCGGCCTTCTCACAGAGGTCTTTATGGTGCAATCAATGCGTCCTGGTCCACTGATCGTGTAAGGATCAATCGGGGGCTGTGGCATGGTTGGGGCACCCTGCAATTTGGCTTCGAACCCTAACATTAATTCCCTTAGTGTCGAGGGTTGGGGACGAAGCACTGTGCTGGTCTGGTCGACCCATGACCCATGTGGTGCGACAGTCCTGGGTCATTGGGCCCCGGCCGACTTGCACCTTTTATTAATTGGCCTAACCCATTTAATTAATATTTGGATTTATGAATTATTTTCTTTACAGAAATTAATTCAATTAATGGAAATATAATAAGAAAATACATAATAAATAAATTAAATAAATTTTTAAATACTTATCCAAACCATATGGAATTATATATTAATTTGTTCAAAAAAATGCAAAGAATAAGAATATACAAAAATATTTTAGTTTTTGTGATTATATTTTCTACTTTTGCCTAAATACTACAGTAGCATTGATTATGGAAAATTAGCTTATATACTTAACAAAATCTTGTGATTTTAGTTTCATTTGATTCCTTATGCCTTGTAGGATGCATGCTATGTAAGATATTTTTCTGATTTGTATTTTACTAATTATGCCTTAATCCTTGATTTGCATAATTAGTGAATAATATTAGGGTTTGTAATTAGTTAAATTGCATTTTTATAGTTTCTAATTATTTGTATGATTACTTAGAACTTAATTGCTGAGTTGCATAAAATTTTGGTTATTAGTTTTGTAGTTATATGCTAATCTATTTTGGATATAATTAGTGACTAATTTGCATTAATCACTCTCTGATTTAGCTAATTAGGCTTATATGCACTTCTTACATAATAGTATTCATGCTAGAAAGCATCTATTTTGATTTGGACATTTAGAATCTATTAATTTACCTGATGTAATAATTAGACCTTAATTAACCTAATTAAGTGGTTGAAGCTAATTAAGAAATGAGCACATGCTGATTTGAACATTAATAATTGATAAATAACTTAATGATTATCTTATAAATTAAACTCTACATAAATACCCTAATTTTGTCAAGTTGGGTTCAACTCTAACTTGAATGGATTAAATCTTAACATTTACTTAACTTAAATTAAACACCTTGATTTGAACATTCAATAATTTGGATGAATTCAACAAATTTGCTGATTTGATATTGACCTTAGATTAGTAAACTGGAAGGCTTAAGAAGATATAACAAGTCATGTGATGGATCATCCGAACTTAAGCTGAAGATCCCTGATTTTCTCCTAAGAAAGATTATTAGCATAAACTCATCTCTAAAAATAAGATTGATTTGTAAAATAGTCATATCTCAATAACTCATATGATTTTATCCCATGATTGATGTGTTGGATTAAGCTTCAAATGTTATATTTGCATACCTTAATTTAGGTGTCTAAATTATGTGGATGAAATGGCAATTCTAAGTAAATTTCATAACTTAGAACTTAGCTTGTAAATGAATGTTCCTTGTTGTACTTTGAGTATTGAAAATGGAAAAATAATGCTAAATCACTTAAAAATTGGACCCTTAAGTAGGCTAATTCTTGAGGTAGGAGACACCTTATTATCTAATTTTGAGGCAAAAACTTAGAAGAACCCTAAATACTTTAGATGTTTGAACTTAAAACCTTATTGTAGGATAACCTAAAGGTTCTTGATTGAGATCATTCCTTTTGGTAGTATCCTATGTTGAGTGGCTTTTATGCCACATCCTTGGAGCCTTTGTGTAGGACTCACCATAATGGAGTTAGAATTCATTAGCTTGTTACTCCTTGATCATTAAATAGATTTGTTAGAATGAGAATCAATAGTTTATCTTATGGAGATGATGGTGTATATCCATTCAATTGGTTTATTCAAAAGAATATGGAATGGGTTGATTTACCTTGAATAAAACTATAAAGTCTCAATCTTATCTTAGGTAATTAAAAAAGTATAGTTGAATTCAGAATAAATATTCCCAGGCCAAAAAGTGTGTTATAAGTTGGGAATTGAACAAATTAGTTTGAGAGAATAAATTATAAAAGGATTATGTCCCTTATCCTTGTGCACATCGATAAGTGCAGTTAAATAAACTATGTGGGTTGATTTTCATAACTATAATTTTTAATTACCTAAGATAAGATTGAGACTTTACAATTTTATGCAAGCTAAATCAACCCATTCCATATTTTATTCAGGGTAAATTAACCCTAGGACATGCTAGTCATGTATATTGACAGACTGTAAATACACGTCTGCGCTCACACGCAAATGTACATGGTCTGAAGTAATAAGTGGAAAGTGTTAATTTTCGAGAATTTATCGATCCTCAAAGAATTGGTTAATTTGGCATTAAGGTGTATCTATTCTCACTAATATTTAAGCTACAATATATTTGGATGAGTTGGTCTAAAAATTAGCATAATAATCACTAAGCAAAAAGAGCAAGATGAGAGAAAGAGGAGAGTTGGGACCATCCCATATGCTATGATATAATAATTATGTATATTAATTTTTCAAGCTTTATCTTTCATTTTAATTAAAATAAAGTGCACTTTATTTTCCTTGAGTTTAACTCAAGGTCTTACAAGTTTAAATCTCGTGCATAAAATGAACTCACATTCGGTTCTACTTCAGCACAAAGATTCTTGTAAGATTCTTTGGATTTAAATTTTAATCTTATTCTTTTGATCAAGGAGATCTTGTTTTTTAAATCTTAGGATCTTACAAGCATTGATTTCCACTACGAGCATCACTCGCATCTCACATAGTTGAGATGAGGGATTCATATGTTGGGCTCAATGACTATGTCACTTAGTTCATGAGCACTCAACACTTCCTTCCTCTACCTCAATTATGTTGAGCTAAGGAGCTCAATTAGTGGGTCTTAACATCACTTGAATCAACACTTTGGTTAAGCTTAGATTTAGGTGCATTGAGCCCAAGAACTTTGTCACATAGTTCCAAACTTTCATGCAATCAAAACCTAGCATCCAACCTAAGGTGAGCTAAGGAGCACAAGACGATTAGTTCTTGAACTTTTAATTCTGTACTCTTATTCCACATTCAAGACTAAATTAGGCAAAATATTTCTTAGCAAGACATTAAAATCACAAAATAAATTATGCTTGAGGAAAACATTTATACTTCAATATTAGATCATGCTCATGGGACTTCACCCCAACCCTCCCCAAGGGAGTTTAGCTACTCATTACAAAAGAAAAGAAGAAAACACATACATAGATAAAGACTCTTTCATGATCAACTAAAAAGAAAATACAAGAATAGAGTTTAGAAGATACTAGGAACACTCCTTTGGAAGTTCTTAGGAATCCTTCTTCTCCTTCTCAATGTTCCCTTCTTAGGTCACTAGTGCTGCCTTCTTCCTTCCCCTCTAAAGTAAGAGCTTGCTTTGCCACCCTTGGGGAGTTCTTCTCTTCCTTGGCACTCTGCCTTACTTAGTGGAATTTCTTGGCTAAGAATGCAAACCCTCCTCAAGTCAAGAGGAGGGGTATTTATAGGAGAGGGGCTGCCGGCTTCTTCTTCATTTTAAAACTAGAATTTCCATGTAAAATTCTGAACTCATGATGGAAAAATCCTCCATTGATGGTGAGGTGACAAATATCTTTATTTGTTTACCCAAAACATCACCTCAATACCTTCTTTTTCAAATAAAATGTAGCAGCTGCAGGGAATGATGGTTGGGGACAAAGTTCAGGATAGAGGTCATGTCCCCAACCACAATAAATGCTGTCTGGAGAAAATTTGCGGCGGGTCACTGTAGCGTGCTGCAGCGCGCTGCGACGTGCATTGGTCTTTAGCAAATTTTCCAAGTCCCCCGCTGCCGCACGCTACCGCGCTTGAGCATAGGAAGATGTCCAGCTGCAACACGCTGCAGCCTGCCATTTTGCATTTCTACTATTCAATTACTTCACTTTTCAAAAAATATTTCTGCCGCAAACTGCTACAGTGCGCAATGGAGTGCTGTAGAGGCTCATTTTGCAACAAACACTGTTCAATTAGTGAGCAACCTATTTATATAGTTTAAATAATTCTGCTGCTGACCGCTGCAGCGCGCGACCACGCGCTGTAGCGGCTCTTTTTGCAAAAATCACTGTTCAATTAGTTGAACCCACCTATGATATAGTTTAAATACTTCCGCTGTAGACCGCTGGAGCGCGCGACCGCGCGCTGTAGCGGTTCATTTTGTATAAATCACTGTTCAATTAGTTGAGCCCCCCATTTATATGGTTTAAATACTTCCGCTGCAGCGCGCGACCGCGCGCTGTAGCGGCTCATTTTGCGAAAAACACTGTTCAATTAGTTGAGCCCCCCGTTTTATATAGTTTAAATAATTCTGCTGCAGCCCGCTGCGGCGGGCTGTAGCGCGTTGTAGCGAATTTTCTTTAATAAAAATTAAATTTTTCCAGAAAGGCCTCAGAACTCCCTTGGATGCCTTTTCTCTGAAAAAGATAGAAAAAATTAATTTTAGGAGCATCATAAAGATCTGAAATGAAAGAAATTCCCCTTTATTTTAGATACAATTTATGGATTCATCATATATGTGCTCTCCACATGTGATGATTTAGAATATAGTTATGGAAAAAATAATGAATTCAATAAAATTAGAATAAAAATAAGAAATCATTTAGATGAATTCGAAACCATGGAAACAAATGGGTTACTTGTTTAGTTTTTTATCATTTTATGGTTTTAACATTTTAAAGCATACATTTATTAAAGCCATGGCATATCATGAATTGCATAAGTCATATCATAGCATTAGCAGAGTAGCATTTGCTCACCTAAGATTCTGTGGGATGTCATGTGATATCAGGTTACATATAATTGTGGTATACAATTCTGTGGCATATTCAGAAATATATATATATATATATATATATATATATATATATATATATATATATATATATATTCAATGATATACATCACAATTTTAAATCAGCAATTATTAAAATTCAGTTTCTTTACTATTTTTTATTTTTAGTACTTAGTCTTTCAGCTATTGTATTACCATACTTTCAATTTTGTACAATTTTGTACTTTTTAGTTATTTTAGTGCTTTCATATAGTATTATTTCTTACATAAATGTTAAACATTAGATAAGTATAAATGTATATAGTAGCTTTAGATGTGTTAAACTTATTATCTAACATGTGGTCATTTTGAGATTCGATAATTTGTCAGATCTAGAGAAGTTTGTGGAGCAGGCTCAAGAGGCTTCCTTAGAGATTCAGGAGCAGTTAACAAATGCGCCCTCAATCTTCTTGGACTTAATGCAACGTATTTTGAAACCCTACTTTGATAAATTTGTCATCGCTTTATATATGATATTCTAATATATTCTAAGGAAGAAGGAACACAAATGTCATCTTAAGGCATTTTTGGGGGAACTGCGTGACCATGAACTGTATGCCAAGTACTCAAAGTGCGAGTTTTGGCTTGATTCAGTTGCTTTCCTTAGCCATTTGGTGGATGCGCAAGGAATTAGAGTGGATCAAAATAAAGTCAATGCTATTCAACATTGTGTCCAACCAAAGACAATCACTGATATCAAGAGCTTCATGGGTTTAGCAAGGTACTACAAAAGATTTGTGAAGGGTTTTTCCCAAATAGCTGCCCTATTAACCAAGTTAACCTAGAAAGCAGTGTCGTTTGAATGGTCTCTAGCCTGTGAAGAAGCATTTCAAGCACTGAAGGATGTGCTCACCTGCCCCAGTCCTAGGTCTTCTTAAGGAAGGGTTGAACTACCAAGTATATACCAACTCCTCTAGGTTAGGCTTGGGAGTAGTGTTAATTCAAGAAGGGAAAGTCATCGTTTATGCTTCCCATCAACTGAAAACCCATGAGAGAAAATATATTATCTATGACCTCAAGTTAGCTATCATAGTGTTTGCCTTGAAGATTTGGCATCACTACCTATATGGAATCCAATGTTCAATATTCACCGACCATCAGGGCCTCAAATATATATTCACTCAGAGGAAGTTAAACTATAGACAGAGAAGATGGTTAGAGTTGATCAACAACTATGACTTGGATATCCAGTATCATCCTGGTAAAGTAAACATGGTAAAAGATGCCCTTAGCCGTTGTGCCACATCACAACTATGATTGCCTCAAGCTCATTAGAAGACAAGTTCCGTAAGCTCAAAATTTCTCTTGCAAATGGAGAAGCACTAAGTTATCAACGGACTAATATGAATGTGGAACCCACTTTTCACTGAGATGTATCCATCACGCAGACTAAGGATGATGACTACCTAAAGTTTAAAATCATGATTAAAAGTGGTTGTCATACTGATCTTCGCTTTCATAAGGGTGCTATCTTACAAGGGGATTGTCTATGGATTCCTAAGTCCATGCATCAGGAAGTGTTAATTGAAGGCCATAATTTAGGATATCAAGTGCACCTAGGAAGTTCTAAGATGTATCAGGATATAAGGCTATTATTTTGGTGGCCAGGAATGAAGAGGAGTGTAGCAGAGTTTGTCGCTAAATGCCACGTGTGCTGTCTAGTCAAGGAAAAGCATCAGAAACTAGGTGGTTTGTTGCACCCATTAGAAATTATAGAATGGAAATGGTCAGATATATCCATGAACTTTGTCATGGGCCTGCCCTATGCAAGATCGGGAACAAATGCAATATGGGTAATAGTGGATCGATTGATCAAGTCTGTGCATTTCATTCCAATTTGTCAAACTGACTCCATAGAGAAGTTAGCCAAATTGTACATCAAAGAGATAGTTAAATTGCATGGTATCGATAAAACAATTGTAGCTAATAGAGACAGTCATTTCACCTCCAAATTCTAACAAGCTGTGCATCAAGAACTAGTCACCACTTTAGTAATGAGCACAGCCTTTCATCCTCAAATAGATGGCCAAATAGAAAGAGTCAATCAGGTCCTAGAAGATCTTCTCCATCTCTGTGTATTGGATTTCTTAGGTTCTTGGGAAGATAATATTCCTTTAGTGAATTTGCATACAATAATAGCTTCCAAGCTAGTATTAAAATGGCTCCATATGAAGCTCTTTATGGTAGAGAATGTTCCACCCAATAGCATGGTTAGAAACAAGGGATGTACAATTATATGGCTCTGAGTTAGTAGAAAAGACAAATAAAAAGGTAGGTCTCATTCAGCAAAGAATTAAAATAGCTCAAGATAGACAGAGCAGTATCACAATGCTCATCGTCGTCCTCTAGAGTTCTAAGGGGGAGACCTAGTATACCTTAAAATCAGACCTATAAAATGTATCTACCATTTTGGAATTACTGGGAAGCTCAGCCTGAGATATGTTGGGGCGTTAAGATCATAAAATGGATTGGGTCAGCAACTTACAAGATAGAATTTCCTGAAGACTTTGCTGATATGCGTAGTGTATTCCACGTATCGTTTAAGAGAACATCACCACCTACTCTCTAGTCCTCCAATAGAGATTCAACTAGATTTATTATTTCTAAAAGAACATGTAAGGATTCTAAGGAGAGATCAAAAGAAGTTAAGGTGTCGTTCCATCTCAATGGTGAAAGTGCAATGGAAGAATCGCTTATCTGTAGAAGCCCTGGAGAGAATAAATCAGATATGCAAGACAAGTATCCTAGACTCTTTGAGGATCTAAGTATCTTTTCTTAGCATCCTAATCTTTCGATTCAATTCTTGTTCTTTTATCTTGCCTTTTTTTTTCTACTTGAGTGATGTTGAGGATGATATCATTCTTAAGTCTAGGAGCCTATAACAACCCAAATTGTTACCCAAGCTGATTATAACTAATTTAGGTCCTAATCTCAGTCTTTGTGCTCAAATTAGGTCATTAGGAGTCTCTCACCAAGACCTAGTTCAAATAAGCATTCAAATATTTTGGGAAAATTCAAAAACACTAGAAATTGACCTATTTAAATAGACCTCAAATCGAAAATCAGACTTCACCATTACGCTCATCGCCCCCAAATTAGCTAGGGGAGATGTTTTGGTGTCAATCAAAAGTCGTCAAAATTTCATTAAATATTTTAATAATATTTAAATACCACACAAATTAGGAAAACAAAATACTCGCCAAATTAAAAATCTGACCTCGTCGTTGCATTTCTCACCCCTCAAATAGCTAGGGGAGCATATTTGAAAATTTTTTAATTTCATTTAATTAATTAGTTTTTTTATAATAAAAGAAGGATTTAATAAATTAATTAGTTAATTGGATTATTAAATTATTTAATTTTATTTTTGCGGCCGTTAGATCTCTGACGCTGTAGGCCTAATCAGTGCGCCATGACCATCATTTGTTGTTCGATCCAACAACGATTCGTAGTCGTTCGATCGATCGATCAAATGGCTTCTGCCTTTCTTCTTGCAAGGATGCTCCGCGCGTCGCGTCGGGCATGGGCATCGCCTCGGCGGCCACTCACAGCTCAGGAGTTTCCCTTGGTGGATCAATTGGGAGCCCTTAAGCTCCCATCCGCAAGCCTTAGCTTTTGTTGTGCGATCAAGGAACCATCGAGAGCCACAGTCAGCTGCGAAGTATTCCCCCACCGTCGATCAGGTACCCCTTCGATCTCCCTATCCTCTTATGCAATGCTTGTGTTTGATTTTCAAAAGTTTATTTCAATGAATGGAAATTGATCTTAGATCAGTTCAATCGAGCTGATTTGCACTCGATCGAACAAAAACCGCAGGCCATCCATAGTGGTCTGCAGTCCGCATGCTCCGTTCACCTTTCGAACCTGAGATACCTAGGGTTAGTACTCGTGGCGGCCTCAGGTCATTTTAGGCCACGATGTCGCCATTATCAGGCCGAGCTCATCGAGCTCGTTCATATGGCATGAGGGTCGTCCCGCGTCGTCTCCATTTAGGGCACCAGATTTGAAGCCCTAGCTTCCCTAGTCGCGGCTGCGAGTCGGGGGAGGGAAGGCTTAGGTCGAGTTGGGTCGACTCGGGCCCGACCCACGTACTCGGGTCACTGGCGTGGCCATGGGCCCCCCACCTGCGTCAGCGCGATCTGCTGCGCGGGCCCCACGAGCAGCCCCGTGTCTAACGGGACGCTGCCGCGTGTCCCGTGGGTCTCGCAACCATCCAGAGTGTGCCACGTGGCAAGGGTGGGTTTGCCGCCATTAATGCCTGTAGAAAAATAAATATAAAGATATTTATATATATTATATATGTATTAATGTATATATATATATACATATATAATCATATATACAAATATTTATATATAACAAAAACTATATATATATTTACAAAGATTATAGGTTAGTTATTTATAGATATATAATACATATATATACATTGATTAGGTTAATTAAATTAAGATTTAGACATTAGTTAATTTAGTAATCATAGTTAAAATATTAACAATAATTAGTTTAATTAGTTTAATTAAACATATGTTAAAAGATTAATTAATTGATATTAATTAATTTAATATTTGCTAATGATCATTAGTGATTAAATTAATTAATACTAAAGAGTAACTAATTTAAATTAATTAATATTATTTAATCAATTTAATTAAAATAGTAAACTAATATATATATTTAAATATTAAAAACAATAATATTCATTAATATAAATTTAATTAATACAAAAATTTAAAGCCTCATAACTTTAATAATAATGATTTTAATATATCAAATATATGTCTCATTTTACTCAAAATAATAAATGGAATTAAATGGGGTATTCAAAAATTCGATTTGGGGAATATTTAACCTAGTATTATTTTAGGACATAAACAAACACCTATAACTTTTTACTTAGTTATCTAAACATAATCAATATATATTTTAAAGTGATCATGAGAACAACTCCATTCACTGTGGTAGTATTAGTATCTCCATTTGGTGAGTAGTTTGTAAAGTCACATTTAAGGCTCCCTCCCCAAATGACCAAAATGCTCTTAGTTTTCAATTGACCATAACTTGGTCAATTGGACTCCAAATCCATAAATTCAAAGTGCTAACTAGCTTAAAATTTTAGTGACAACAGTAAACTAAAATAATATTTAGGTTTTGAACCCTAAAAAATCTAAGTTGACCAAAATACCCCTAACCCTAATTAGGCTATAACTTGACCAGATGAAGTCCAAATTGGGTCTACTCCTAGTTAAGGTACTCAGTGTATTATAGGGAAGCTATAAACATTGAGTTTGTTAACTTTGGATCTCAAATGGAAAAATTTGGTTTTTGGCTGCCTTGACCCTAGGAAAATTACCTAATTACCCTTGAAACTTAGAACATCCATAACTTAGCCATTTAACCTCAGAAGTTAGTATTCTTAAACTTTATGGAATCCTTGGAAAGCAACCAGCAGTAAACTGCATAAAAATTTAGATTCCACTAGGTGTAAATTACTAAATTTCCCTTTAGGTCAAAATCCTTAGTTTGAACTTATAGGACATATTTCTTATCTAAATTGATTGTATTTACTGTTTATTTTCATATTGGATAGTAAGAAAATATTTGGCAATAAGAAATTTTAATTTGGAGCTGTTGATCAAAAAGTTACTTTTTGGACCCTTAAGTAGGGGTAAAATAGTTATTTTGCCCAAAATTTAGGTTAAGTGTCCTTAACCCCTAATTTATCTTCTAAATCACTAAATCAATATTAAAACTGTATTAGGATCAGTTTAATGAATAAAATCAATATTTTAATCGAATTTGTTAAATTCCATAAAAATTTCTCTAAGTTTTGTACTTTAGAAATTTACACTTCACATTAGGACTATTCTTGAAACTAGGACTAGATCATAGGTTAGATTTCATTTATTGAATAACAGGGCTATTCAATGAATGAAACCTTGGTTTTTATATGTTTTTAGATCTTACAACTTAATTTTGATTATTTTTTCTTTCAACCTTAGACTCAAGATAGGAGAATCATCCAATTAAGCTTGATGTTTCTTAAATAGAATTTACCCTAAATTGTAATTCACTCTTAGTGAAAACTAGATCTTAAGCTCAATCTTTGAATTTTGTGATTAAACCCAAGCTCATGGTGTTTAACTCATAATCTCTAGTTTAGTAGACCTTAATCAGATCTTAGTTTAGAATGTATAAATTCATCAATTAGGACGTTGTGATTTATTACTTAATCTATAGGCGTGTCTGATTGATCTTGATTAGAACCTGATCAATTTTAATTCTATTAACTTATAAGGTCGTGCTTCAAAGTTATACTCAATAGTTAGAATTGGAGATCCTGAACTTGTGTAATATAGAATAGTTATAATGGTTTAATTAGATAACAAATGATATCACCATATTTAGTAGAGTCTCTTGCTCACAATTGAAATTTTGTTGCTTATGTATTCCTTAACTTTTTTGCCTTATTCCTTGGACGTATCATACAAAAATATTGTTACATGAAAAGTATTACTTAACTTCACTCATTGAGGAGTGTGTTGTTAAGTTTGGAACCCAAATATTCTTACATACATGCTTGACTCTTCAGCTACTTTTGAAATTGTCCACAAAAGTAAAGTAAATAACTAAAATATGAATTGCATGTGTTAATACTGCCTCTCAATTCAATTTTATATATTTTCTGTCTTAGCCACTTTTGTCGCTAAGAATATTTCTGCCCTAGCCTCCTCGTTGACGCAAGGAAATTTTGTCACCTTAGCCTTCTGTTGATGCTAAGAATCCTTTTGATTTAAGCAGGCTAGATTTAACCCTCATATGTATGGCAGTTATTACACAATTTACATTATTTTACTTATATTAGATTTCTATTTTTAGCTATACTTTTCAATTTACTTTTACTTTAGTCAGCTATTTTACTTGCTTTACTTGTATATTATAGGATGCTAAACATTTACTGCTTACTTATATGTACCACAATTGGATTGATTCTCTTAAATTTGCATATGTCATATGATCATTAGCATGCTTAGGATGTAGTTTTTCTTTTCAGTACTTTATTTACATTATCCATATATGTATGCCTAGCCTTATTTTAAGTTACTTTTGAGGTATATCTTTTGCCTCATCTTTGCTTAAAATATAAATGCTTAATTTATAACTCACCACTTTTCCATTTGATGCTTGTTGCTCCTA